>VZTA01025931.1:162151-301643 GCA_013398855.1 Mohoua ochrocephala | reverse complement strand
GGTACCCTGCGGCTCGGGGGTCTCGCTGCGGCCCCGCAGCCGAGGTGCGGTGAGGGTGGCATCAGCTGGTGCCCCTGCTCGCCCAGCATCCCGGGTGGGAGCACACAGCTTTTCAGACGGGGATATTTGGGTTAAAAGCCCAGCCTTTTCTGCTGGCCGAGATGCTGTGGTGATAGAGAAGGTGGATACTGGGGATGTGCTACCGAGCCCAAGATAGGATTGCCGCCCGGAGGAATCCAGTTGCCCAGGGCAATACAAAAGTAATTTATCCTGTGATACATGCAGGATTTGAAAACTGACTTGGAACTGTATTTTTCAGCAATTCAGCATTCGTCTGCGTTGTGTGTCGGCGGGGGGTGGTTACTTCAGAGCACAGCTGATCGCAAAATATTACAGTCCTTAAGGCAAATGCAGGGTTGTGCACAGCGGAGAGGGGAGGCTTTGGGAGTTGGTTGTGTATTTCGTTTCTGAGGGTAACTGTAGCTGCTAAATATACTCTCTACCACAACAACAGCGAGAGGCTGAATAGCTACAATTATGTGGTGACTCTGTATGTCAACATGCTTAATCATACCACATCCTCGCACCGAGCCAAGTGGTGCAAACAGAGAGGAGAACGAGCTCCCGGTTAGACACTGAGTGACCTGGGGTCAGGCACCTGCTGCAGATTTCAGCTGAAAACCTAGCCTGTCATTTCCTCTTGTTTGTTGATGGCGTAAGTGCTTTCATGTGTGCTGATTGTCCACATTCTCACATGGTCTGGGGGTGAAACATGTACTGCCGGTCCTTTCTGTGGAAGTGCCCAGGCCGAGGCAGGTGTGCAGGTGAGAGCAAAGTAAGTGTGTGTTGCAGGGTGTTTGAACTACGCTAGAAATCTCAAATCTGTTCCCTGTCTTTAAAGAGCATCGAGATGATAACATCTCCTGTGGTACTGATGAAATGCCAGCACAGAATCCTTTCCTTGGTCGCCTGGCTGTAATCTTGAATTGAAGGATGCGAAATACTGAGAAATGTTTAAATTCTGTCATGGTAGAACTGAGCTTGGTAGAGGAAATATTAAAGTCCAAATTTTTATCTCCATTATCTTTTAAATGTCAATTAAATAGATTCTAAAGTTATAAACCCAGTAGAAAAGTTGGTGCAGAGGAGACTTGACACAATTCTATCTCAGTAATTGCTCCAAACATGGTGTAAATGAAATAGCAAAAATGAACGGTGCCAAGATAAAAATAACATCCTGGGAAAAAAGAGAGTGGAAAAAACCCCTGAGATTTCTTAGGTCTCATTTGAAAGAATAACTGGCAGTTTTAGGAGTTTTGGTTTTAAGTATAGGGTTAGCTTTGATGTTTCCAGATTTTGATTTTGCATGTCTGTGTGGGCTATGTAAACAACTTGCAATCAATTCTCATGATAAATTAAATGTGAGGAGCCCATATTTACTCAGTAAAATCAATGGGAATTTTCCATTAACATTTATGGGGCAAGTATTGTACAACAAATTCAATGCTACAGTTTGTCTAAAATCACCGTTCCCAAAAGATTTCCACCAAAATTACTATGGAAAGGCTTTAATTTAAAGTTTGCAGTTTACTGTAACAGAAAGATATTTTTGGTTCTGTGAAAAAAATAAGGGTGCAGTGGGCTGTTAAAATCAGCCCCACGCAAGATTCAACGAATTGTCGCATGGTTTGGTAATCTAGGAGAAATCCCCAATATTTCTTTTACTCTTGAGATGGAGCAAACCGTTGTGGATCTGCCTTACTACTCCAGAAACTTTTGCTCAGTCTGTGTCCCCTGTTGCGCCAAGGCAACACATCATTCCCTGTCTGTATCAAGAGGGTTTCAGGCAGCGCTGTGACACTGCCTTGCCACTTTAACCGTAGGATTTGGCATTAGATATAGAAGGGCTTATATTTGGTAAACATGATGTAGCTTGTAATATATTAATATAGGTAATATGATTTAAAGCGGTTCAATAGTACATGCATTGGACCATTGTTCTGATGAATGGACTGCAGACTCATGCTATAATTTTAAATCTAGGAAGCATGTGATCATCTGGTGTAGTAAAACACAGCTCAGGTGCATTATTGCATATGTTGTTATTAGATTTTTCCACATAGGATTTTCCTCAGCTGCCTTCTGTATACTTACCATTGATCTTGGCTGAAACTACTTCTAAGAAAGAGCCTATTCACTGCTTTTTGTACCTGGGAGATTTACATGAAATGGTTGTGCTTTTAGGGATACTAAAGGTACTTTTAAGCGTTTATAATTTGGTTTTCAGTCTAATAATTCAGTTCTTTGCCATCTTGAAATCATAGCAAGAAGAACAGAGCAGGTTAAGTATCTGAGATTGTGAAAATGAGGTTCTCCTCAATTCCCAGAAATAGGGTAACATGATGTCTACTATTTAAGTGCAAAAAGGGAATCACAGAGCTAATTACATACTAGGTGAATTATCTTAGATTAGATTAAATTAAATGTCATGACACAAATTCACACAGCTATTTAGTCTTTAAACTATTATATTAAAGGGACAATTTGATTGCATGGATCAGAGAACAGCTAATCGAGTGTCACAGCCCAAACGGAGCAGGAATGTGGTGGCTCTGGTTACAAAAGAGGTTACTCAGGTTGGTCACGCAGGGTCCAGCTCTGCTTGCAGATGATTAATTCCTTTTCAAAGTTCCCATGCAAGTATACTGATAAGAATCTTCCCTAGAGACAATAGTTATGATTGTTCCAGACTGTGCTATATTTTCTACTCAGATACAGCATTTTACTTTCAGCCCTTCATTCTGAGCACTGGTAAAAGGACATTGAATTACTAGATAGGAGCACCAGGAGGTCAACTTGCTTTGGAGTTTGCCAGCTAATGAACGTGTTCACCTTATAAGATGCAATCCTCAATGTTTCATTAAACAGAAGTAGAACTACTTCATTTCATTGCCATTTAAGCCAAGTTTCCCTGAAAAAATAAACAACAATATATATTTCCTGATGGTATTTTCTTCCTCTGAGGTTGAATTGCATAGACTCTATTTAATTTCTGAGACTGTAAAAAACAAGAAGCTGTATCTTGGGATTCGTTAAGGTTTTGGGGGATTCTTTACAGCTCTTAAGAAAATGGTTTCAGCTCAGTGTATCTATCTTTTAAATGGCAGCACGTTCTTGGATGGTGGAGACATGCAGCACAGTTAGGAGAGGATGAAGTAGGTCAGAAGAGATTCTCAGGTGATGTCACATCAGCTGGTGACTCCTGGCTGCAGGACATCCTGTCTCCCAGTGGCCTTCACATGCTGCCCGAGTGCTGCAGCACATCTCTGGAAAGGTGGCTAGTTCTGCTTAACAAAACCCAGATATTTGGCTTTCTGAGTGAGGTCTCCTCCTTGACTGCTTCCCTGTTTGCAGTGCAGCACCTGCCCAGGTGTCTGTTCACATCTGACTGCCATTGCAGTACGATGTACGAGTAGTATGCTTTCAGTTTTGCTTCTCAGGACATAAATGCTTATGTACTTAATCCCCAATAATCATCTTTGACATAAAAACATATAGGGCTAAGAAATGTAAAGAAAATTGACAAATAAAAGCATGGCTACTGAGGTAACTTTTCTTTCTCTTCTGCTATGCAATGGGCTGGCCAACATTCAAGAAGTGAAGAATCCTGATTTTAGTTTTGTCCAATACGACAAACAATTCCTCCTCTACACTACACGAATTCAGGCTTTAGCAATGGAAATGCCTCTCTCCTGACTGCTGTTAATTGTAAGCTCACTGCTGCATTTTCCAGTCCTGAAGGGGTTTGCTGGTGCCATTAAGTCAACTTTGGACCTTGGGTTCTCCAACCAAGCATCCAGCACTCACCATAATGAACTAAACATATTTGTATTAAAAGGGCTTGTGCTGCATGGGGCTTTTAGAAGCAGTGCTCTGGAAGTGCCAGGATGAAAGGGGGCCCAGCCAGCAGAGCTGGGTCTCTGCAAGCCCAGCATCAGATGGAGGGCGGCACATGGGCCTTGGAGATTATTGGACAATTTGCTGGCTTGCTCTCTGCATCCTTAAATATAACCTTAAGGCAAACATTTCTGAATTTAGATTATTCCCTGTGTCAAGATCCATTAGCAGTGTGTCAAGGTCCATAACTGTTATTGTCTGAAACGTTGGAATGGTTTTTTTTTCACAGCTTATTAGTTGATGTTCGTGCTCTGAAATCTAGATGGAGTATTGTTTTGCATGAAGCACGGTTATTTATTTTTCCATTTCAGACAAGAAATGTGAGATGAATAAAAACTTTGTTCAGTGAATATTTCTGTCTGCTTTAGGAGCCATTTTTCCTCTTTTCTCTGTAAAATCAAATCCTTCTACTAACATTAGTCAAATTGATCATTAACTATATTTTGAAGATCCTCCTGGTCTTATAGGACAAGTTTCTTGATCTGTAGATGAAGGAAAACAAAGTCTAAATGCAGGTGGCCTTGAAAAATACACATTCCTGAATTGCAAGAGATCACTAGTGATGTTTTCAAAATACTTCAAGGTTCTTAATTACCGGGGGTTTTTTTGCTACTCAGAAACTGTTGTTTTTAGGTTTAAGTAATGCTGTCACTGTAAAACAGTAACAGATTGCAGTTGCTCCTCATGGTGGATATGAAGAGCAAGTGTGTAATCTTGGTTGTTACTGCGTAGTAGCTGCTCACAAATACAGCACCCACTTCCTTGGGAAGTTTTCAAGTACCTCTTCTGTCAGTTCATTTCTAGTATGAGGCGCCGATACTTCAGAAGAGGATGAAATATGATTCTTCCTCTTCCCTTTTGCCAAGTTCATTTGAGCTTCAGTGGGAAAAAAAATCCCTCACCTGTACTGGTTTATGGAGTGAAATAGCTGGATATGGGGTACAGAAGGGGAGCACTAAGCATACAGTAGTTGTGTTCCTTCAAGTCTGTTTCAGACAGTGTCTAAGTAAGATTGCATTGCTCTGATACAGTTTGTGTGGTAAAATTCATGGTGAAGTAAGAGTTAAAGTTTGATGCGTATCATATGAAGAACAAGCCACAGAACCTGTTCTGCTTAAGTTTCAGGCAAGAGCTCTTGTCACTTTAAAAAATAGGTCATATACTTCCTTCTCCTCCTAAGTATATGACTTACAGATTATATGACTTAGAGTATATGACTTAGGATAAAGGGAATTTCAGAAGTGATTCATAAGGCTTTCATAAGTTTACTAGTTGATGTCTAAATATATACTGGGATCTTCTCTGCTGAGCAACTCTGAGTGGGACTGGACGAATGGGCAGCCTTGTACGCAGGGATTCATTTGGAGAGTTCTTGATCAGAGACCACTTTGGTTTTTTCTTAACTTATTTGTACCTCTGTCAAGAGAGCTTACTGAGGTACATTTATAAATCCCAGATTGCTGTAAATTTTGCAGTCTAAAATCATGCAAATTCTCTAGAAGTCTTGAAAAATACCTTTACAGTTTCCTTTTTGTTTTTGTCTCAGTTACCTTCATTTGCTTTGCTCTGTGTACAAGTTCTTTCCCACTCTTTTCCTCTTGGTGTTCTCGGTATTGCAAACTCAGCTGGGACCTGCAAGTCAAACAGGTTTTTTCTGTTCTTTACCTTGTAAGAGCCCACTGAGGATTTTTGATTGAGTTCAGCTGGGAAGTTTGGCTTTATGGAGTCTTGTAGCGTTTGCTGTGGTGTTTCCTTTGGCTTTGCAATAGCAGCAGCATGAAGGCAATCACTCAGTTACAGTTTTAAATGCAACACAGATACAGGAGATCTAATCTTTAAGGTCACACGTAATTGTGTACTGATACCGAAGGAAACCACAGAAATGGCTGTGCTGCCACTATTACCCTTGATGAGAGGAAGATGGGAATGGAAAAGGGTTTGCAGCCAAGTGCCTTAGCCGGGCCACAAGGCAGTCGGGAACAGCTGGGGCTGCGTATGTCTGTACCGCGAGTGTCTGGCAGTGGCTCCGGCACCTCACCCCTGTGACTCGCACATATGCTCTCTGTTCTGCTGTCTGTTAACCTGGCTGCAAGTCAGGCTCAAGGAGTGCCAATTGCAGGGTTTCTGCCTCTGCTCTGAGCCTCGGTTTGCTCGGCAGCTCCTACCCTGCTCGGAGTAAACACAGCCCCGTGCTCTGTCACTGGCTTCGGGCGGCGACAGAAGCATTCCTGGGGTGCAGGTGATGGGTAAGTAGGGGTGATAAGGGAGGAGAGCTGTTTTGCACTGACCTTTCCATGACTCGTAGTGTAACTCAGGCATGATGTTCCCACCCACTTGGTCAACAGAGTGGACCTACCAGGATCGATGCAGTGAGCCTGATGGGGGAAGCTGCTGCGTGCGTCTCTTGAGAATGTGGCGTGCAGGCAGAGGGGGTGGAGAGGTCTGCTCTTGATCCACCTCGAGAAGAGAAGACAGAGGGGAATTGAATTGTGTTTTTCAACCCCCTGATGGGTGGGTGAAGGGGAGATGGAGCCAAGCTCCTCTCACAAAGGCATAGAAAAAGGGCAAGAAGCAACAGTCAGAAGGGATAGCAGGAGAAGTTCATGCTGGTTTTAAGGAAAAGTGAAATCCCAGTGAAAGTGCTTGAACCCAGGAGGGAACCAAGGAGGGTAGCAGAGGGGCTGTGAAATCTCCAGCCTCTGAGATTTTCAAAATTTAATAGGCCAGGTTGCTCCAGCACTTGCCAAACTGAAGATTGACCTGCAGTGAGCTGGATCTCTGGGAATCTGGTCCAAAGTTTTCTGTGGGTATTTGAAACTGTTCTTAACTGTGACTGCAGAGTATCTGCTGTGCTGCTACAGAGATCTACTGGCAAATTAATCTTGAATGTTTTGTGTGGCCATTTACCAACCAGTCTTCCTGGACATGTTTTGATGGCTCATTCCTGCCTTGGAGAAAAACTAGTGTCAGCTGCATGTTGGTAAGCTTTCCCCGTGGAGAAGCAGGATTTATGTATCGCAAATCTGTTGGACAGTTGCCTGAAGATGCAGACCTGTCCTGTGGGTTATGTGTGTGTAGCTGCAGAGCCCCTCATCGACTGGGACGGAGAGTTTGGTGTGAAAATCTGGCTTCTCCGCTGCTGAGACTTTGAGAAGTTCTACGTATCATCACCCATGGGTGGAATCACTGTGAACTACAGTGTTTTTTTAATCTCTTTGAAACCAGGGCATTTATGTGCCTTTGTACAGAATTAGGTGCAAACATTTTGGCATCTTTGTTCTAACAGCCACAGGTTTTCAATGTACCAAACTAAGGTAACAAGCGTCTCGCAGATTGCCTTAATGTACTGTCAGGGAGAGCATAGCCAAAGCTTTCCTAGCATCTTCTTTAAGGCTTCTGTCTGTATCAGCCCTGAGACCTTTCGTGATTATAAGACACGATAGTTGTGTTTCAATCTGCTGACATTTATTGTCATTATTTCAGATCATTACACTGTATCAGCTGGGATTGAATGGCCCCAGTAGCATGTTTCCAGCTGTGCCCATCCTCCTGACCTGGGAACTAATGGTAGTAGCAGTGGCTTGTGTCCATCTTGGTCTTGTCTGTTTTTCAAGATGGTACTAAGGGATCGTCACCTCAGATGATGAATTTTACCTTCTTTTTGGTAGTGTGGCCTAAATTTCATTGAATGCAGAAAGCCAGCTTAACAAATTTCTATTTATATCTTAATAGAGCTTCATGACTTAAGAGAGCTACCCAGTGACAGCGCTGTAGATTTGATTGTCTATGTTATTAATAGGATTTGACCTAAGACTAAAGCCTAGGTTGTGCTGAGAACCCTTAGCTTCTGTTACTTCTAAACTTTGGGGTTAAATCATCTTTCTGGACTGAAGTCATATGATACGTTTTCAGAAAAACTGCTGAAGCGATAGGCACGTTTTGCATTTCTTTCCATAGATCTATAATTTTAACTTGTGATATGCCTGAGTTTTTTTCCAAGGTCAAAGCTGACTTTTGATGGGAACAACTCAGGCTGTATCCTATGAAATTTATGAGATTGATGTCAGGGGAGTGCTGCCAGCTCTGAGGAAATGCTCGGCAGAGCTTTCTGCGTCTTGTCTCTGAAGCACATAAGGTCTACATAGCTCTAGAAGCGTGCCATAGTCATGCCTATTTTAGAAAGCAGCAAACAGCACGAGCTGCAAATTTAAGTTGGCAGAAGAAGCCTGGCTGTTAAGCTAAAGCTGTCATAAACTGCCACAATGTTGGTTGGATACTCGATTTACCTGTCCTGCTAAGAATTAGAAAGATGAAGCTTCTCAGAGCCTTTCTAAATACGAGGGTAATTAATATTTTTGGAAGCATATAGAAATCCTGTATATCGGAGGCAGTCCCAGCTTCCATTCTAGTAATTTTGCTATCATATATGTGCTTTGTATGGCCAGTAATTAGGTATTTGTTAGAGTGATGGATGCTTTCAGTATAGCTTTTTGTACTGTGGGCATCAAAAAGCACAAATATTTCACTTCTGAATTTCATCTTTAATTCTAGTTACTTGTGTAAACTATTTTTGAGACACTGCCTAAGTTATGGGTCAAATTCTATCAATAAACCATCTAATCCTCTCCTACTTCTCCGTATAAATGGTTGATTTCACTCATATATTCCAATACTGAGTAGTTTGCAAAAGCAGAAGTGTCTTCTTTCAAAGGTGTAAAAAGGGATTGAACCTATCACTTCTCCTGATAGTCCATTTCTGTGCGTGTTACACGGCGTGCTTAGAAAATGCTGTACTGGTTTATGTTTTTGTAATAAAAAAATAGGGTTTTTTCTTCCCTAATTGAACGTGTTTTCCCTAAGTGAACCTATGAATCTATTTTAAGGAGTTGCACATCCATTGTTGCTTAGAGAGACCTTAGCAGCGGGTAAACAACAAACCTTGACATTTTAAAGGAAGATTCCTACCCTTCGCTTGCCTTGTGGCTCCGTGCTGTGGATCTGGAAGGCAGATCATGTCTCTTGTGCTGGAAGGCAAAGGACTGAAGTTTAGATAGCCCCTGTGAATTTTCCAGGGAAATCATTGTAACTGTGCTCTGGAAAAAAGATATTATGTGGACATTATTTCCATTGCATTGATATTATGGTACCATGAAGAATTAAGTTACCAAAGAACCTAGATCGGTCACAGGCTACCTGGCATTTCACCCTGGCAGCTCTGTGTAGCACTGGAGCAGTGGGGAGGGGGCACTTTGGGTGGGCAGTAGGAGCTGCACATCCACAAAAGCCATTGTACTGGCCCATAAACAAGTCACCCTACATGTTCCACTCCTTCCTGTCTCTGGGCGGCTTCCAACATGGCCCTTGAATCTCACTGTCAGTATTAAGATTTCTTTTTATCAATGTATTTCAGCTTTTTGTTGCATACTTCTCTGTAAGCATGCTGAAATGCTACGGCTTAAAGAAAGCATTAATGCAATAAATGATTGGAAAACCTTTAAATACAAATAATGTAATTATAACGATAATTGCTGTTCTATTAATATTCCCTGTATTTTTCCTGACTGTAGTTTATTTTGTTTGTAAACTATTGAGAGGAGATGCTGTCTCTGGCTCTGTGTCATAGATAAACAGTTGTACTATTTTTAATCCCAAACTAAAAGGTAAAATCTTGTCTTTGGGAAAATTTTGCCATATTTTGCGGGAATCCCTTCCTTTTTTGGTAGGATGCATCACATTTGTGTTCTCTGATGTCAGGGCTTCTTTTTGATAGAATTTCATTATGGTACTCTTGGTGCTGCATATTTTTGTAAATACATTTCACTTTCTAATAGTATTTTTGGTCAATTGACTGCAAAGCTCTCACAAGAGAAGGGGATTTGCTTGTGCACACAGAACTGAGAAGAGGTTTGTGACTTGTGTTGGGTAGGATTAGTCAAGAGAAGAAGAATCTGAAATACCAAAGTCTGAATTAAACGTTCCTTCTGTTCGGTCACTCTGACTTTACATGTGTAAGACTTAATACATTTTGGGTTATTTTTGGCATTGGCACGAGTGGCTGACATTTGTCTGCAGATGTAAGAAAGGAAAATGAAAGGTTAATTTGTTTGCCATCTTCCCCTAAGTTTTGAAAATAATATCTGGTCCTTAGCTTGTCCAGCGGCTCAAGGAGGGAAGGAGGGAGGGAGGAGTTGGGCTTGCAAGAACCAACTGCAACAAAGCCAGTTTCCTGCTGCTAACTCTGTGCCCCTGGCAGCCTAAATATTCCTGCCCTTGATTTTTGTTTCTCTCTGGATCATATCCATGAGGAGATTTCATTTCAAAAAGAAACCAAGATTGCAACTGATGTCACCCATCAGACAAAATTGCGCATGTAAAATACTTTAAAAAAAACCCCCCCTCGAACCTAACTCTCAAAAATGTTTGGGTTGTTTTTTATTTTATTTTTACGTGGTAGGAAAAGGCACCGTGTGCTGGCACCCAGGCTGCGAGCGTGCGGCCCCACCAAGGAATCTGTGCAGCCCACAGTGGCGCCTGTCCCAGCAGACCCCTGCCAGCAGCTGTCACTGTCACTTGCCAGTTCTTTAAAGCTCTTTAAAGGTGGCATAACGTGGCAAAGAGATAACGTGCAGCTTTTTCCTCTAGAGGCAGGCTTAAGTTAATGTTTCCCCAAAGGCCAGTGTTACAGATAAGTGCAGCAAAGTGGAAAAGCTCCGGGTTTCTCTCTGCTCACCCATCTCCCTTTCCCAGCTGGGTAGGGAAGCTGGGGTTTGAG
The DNA here is from genome assembly GCA_013398855.1 of Mohoua ochrocephala. NCBI lineage: Eukaryota > Metazoa > Chordata > Aves > Passeriformes > Acanthizidae > Mohoua > Mohoua ochrocephala. Next base: position 290,914 of record VZTA01025931.1, on the reverse strand, counting down.
GCAACTTTCTAATTTTTCAATTTCTACAGCTTTCATCAGTTACAATCACATGGATTCAATAGGTAATTTAGAAAGAATTTATGATTCATTCCAGGTCGCATTGATAGGACATGTCAGCTTTTGTATCCCCCAGCGACCTGAAAGCTGAGTTGTTGGGGTGAAGATCCCTTCAGTTCTGAGGGCTGATACTGAGTCAAGATTCTTTACTGAGTACGTTTGTCTAGATAAGGGAAGCAGCTCCAAGCCACACCTGGCGCTCCTCTTTAAAAGACATTGAGACAACCAAGTCCATCTTAAAAAAATCTGACCCAAGTGCACCATGCTGATTGTGTCCCATTGCTCTCTGTTTGGAAGCATCAGATTCCTCTGCTCATTTCTTTGCCAGCAGGTTTTGATCGTTTCATCATTCCAGAAGAGAGTCACTGCTGGTATAATTTAATTGTTGGGGGAAGAGCATATGCATAATGAGAACTATTCCAAGGAGAGTTGGAGCAGACAGGCCACGCTGCAGGTGCCTGCTGGGGACCAGCACAGGATGGTTATGAACTGTGTTGCTGAACACACTCCTTCCAGCTTTTTTTGTTGTTAGAAGTCTTTTGATGACATTTGGCCTTTGTTCCAGAGATGGCTCGCAGTGGGTTGTGCCTGCGCCCGTGTTGCAATGGGCCATTGCGATCTCAGTGAGGAGTGGCTGTTTGGCCACCATCAAGTCAGATGAACCTGCTGTAAAGAACAATGCAGACAGGTATTTCTGTGCAGGAATTCCTCAATATCATACAGCATCATCCTTTAACTGGGTTTACAAGCACAAAAGAATGTTTCAGAAGCTGTATTTTTAAAAGTGCTCTCCAAAATTTTGATTTTACGTTGCAGTTTAAGAAGTTCATGAGGGTTATTTGCAGAGCTGTTGACGTGACCCCACTGGTGAAGCAGCAGCCAGCCCTGCAGTGCCTGTAGGAAAGGCCTGTCACAGTGCAATGCCTTACCCAGATCATCAGGGTAAGGCACTGGCAAATTAAATGTGTCTTATGCGTGCCCAGAGTCTCAAGAAACCAGAAGTGCTAATGCAAGAGATGCTGACTTATCAAAGGGCTGCAGCTACAAGCAAGAGGATTAATTTTACTAATACATGCTTAGAGTTCGTCAGGCTAATAAGGCTCTGCAACATCTCTTGTGAATCCACAGAAAAGTTCAGTAGACTTCATATTGCTCCTTCAGTTTGAGATGTGCAGTGTTCATCTTTAAAGCTTGGAATTCCTCATTTGTAGTGCTCATCATAACGTTTTAAAAATTATTCTAAAATTGATTCCTTAAAAGTTTTTGAGATTAATACTCTCCAGGTTCAAGACTAGCTGTACTATCATGTATAATCCCATTGAAGCATAAGGAACTATATATTTATATAAGAAATAAAAGTTCATTCCATAGTTATTAAAACCTGCTCTTACCTTAGAATTGAAATTTGGAAGAATGTTTTTTGAAAAAGTTTGATTCAAATAAAAATATTTAGATTTCAGATTTTTTTTTTCAATACTATTACTCAGAGACCCATTCCAAGCATATCTTTGGTCAGCTTTCTTATGCAGACACAGACATCAGGCTGTTATTCCTTAAAGTTAAACCCCCAGAGCCCCTTCATTTATGAAATATTGTGCTGCAAATTGTTAATGGAATACATTATACTGGAAGTTTTATCTGCATCTGTCTTATGTAATTTAATGCAAATAAATTGTAGATAAATATGCTAGGACGTTAAATGTTTATTTGTGATAATAGTTCTATTTATTCAGCTTGAGGAAACTGGAGGTGAAGTTAAGAGTACACTTAAAAGGAAGCAAGAAAACAGGTTTTGATTATGATTTAAAGTAAAGTAAGCAAATAAGTCTAAAATAAAATGATTAAAGATTGCTGTACGTTGCTGCAGTGGTACATTAACATACTAAACTATTTCGAGTGTGACACATTTTCCACATCAGAATTAAACAAATAGCAGCTTAATACGTTAAGTCATTTCAGTGACATCTGCTCTGTCAGTTGCCTACGGGCTGGAAAATGAAGTATTATGGCAAAAGATACACAGATGGATCCAGCAGCTCAGGATTTGCTCCAAGTGATGGAGGGCTTGGGGCCAATTCTGGGTCCCTTGGTACCAGTCGTGTTGGTGATCTGCTTTTGGCCCCTGCCTCGGTTTGGCACAGGATGCTCAGCTGTGGGCATTGTAGCCACTGTCCTATTTCCCCCACCACAACAGTAAAGTCAGTGAGTGGAACAAAGAGGCCGTTTCTGCTGTTTCCAAGAGGAATATCACTTGCTGTGGAAGTATTTTTTTCTTTTCTTTTTTCCCTGAATATTTTTTCCATTCCTTGGGGCTACACTGGTGAGTGAAACTGCCCTGTCAGCTCTTCCCAACACCTTGGGAAGGTCTCTTCAGACCAAAACTCATGTGATTGGTGCTCTTTCTCCAAAGCAAGGTACTGTAGTGTATCTCTAGGACTTAAATAAATAAATAAATAAATACCTTTTATATTAAAAAAAAAAATACTATAGTATCGTCAATTTACAAGCAGAAGCCAAAACCTTATGCATATCACTGAGATCTATAAACTAGGCCATGTACATACACAAGAACATTAAGGGGAAAATCACAAGCAGTGGCATCCATCATCATAAGTTGGAACAGAAACTGGAGCCTCTCTTTTACCATTTGCATTCTGTTTATGTTGTTCATACTGGAAAGGGATGAGAAGACTTTCTAGAATGTTAAAAACTTTTAACCTTTTTCTGCAACTATGACAACTAGAACCAAATTAATATAATAAAAAACTAAAGAACAGATTGCTGCACAGTCACATATCTCTGAGGGATGGTACTTAATTTAAAACAACAAGTATTTCAAGGCTGTGATAGAACTTTGAGGCTTAACAATACTTCTTATATTTCAGTCAAAACTCCCAGAGCTCCCATATGGAAGAGTCAGCCAAAATTCACAGTGCAGCCAGATTAGCAGTGTTAATCACATTGCCTGTTCTTTAAATTGCAAGGAACCTGGGCAGGGTGTAGAGGCTGGAAACTGGATGCCTGTGCAGTAATGCCTGTGATCCTGAGGATATATTGTTAGGTGGGATTGGTATTTACTGTCTCAACAAAATCTCTACTTCTAAGGCAAATTGCAATGTCAAATGTGTAACTTTGTAAGCCGCCTTGGTTTCTTTGTATGTTTGGTGTGTGCATAGATTTAAAAACCGTTTGGCTGCTCCATTCCTGCTGTGAATTTTTGGTGGTGGGATCACCAAGGTCACTGTGTATCTCATATTTGGTTTGTAGGGTCAGTCCTCAGGTCAGGCTGCTGCAAATCTACATATTTGTTGTGACTGATAACACTGTGGAACAAGAAATTAATTATGACATTTATATCTAAAAGAAAGGCATTCATCTAGCCATTTAAACATGAGTATAATATTAGCTTCTATTCTTTTAGACTCCAATGGTCTAAAGCTACATGTTCAGATGAAAAATGTTGACACCCCCCTCAGGGCATTCCAAGTTCCTTTATGGCAGGTCCAGATAGAACAGTTTTGCTTTGTTACTTATGATATATGATACTATGATGGAAGGTGGCTGTGCAAAAAAACCTGGATGGGCAAGATGCTGTGAGTTAAAGGTGTTCAGCAGCACTGGGGCAGCTTTCAAAGGATGCAAAATACAAGTTTGGAAGGCTAATTTTAATCACCTTACTTTAAATGGTGTGTCCTCACTCACCTGTGATGGTGTTCATGTTAGAGAGAGATTTTAGAGAGATCTGTTTTGCTGTCATGCCAGGGTCCTGGCACTGGGAAGAAGTGGAGCTGGTCTGTGGGCAGGCTGCCTGGATGGGCAGAGGCTGGATGCACGAGAAGAGTCTGCGGGAGCCAGGCTCCTTTGGGAGGCTGAGAGAGAACATCAACGTCTTCATGTCCCACTGGGGGGCTGGAGAGAGGATGGACCCAGGCTCTGCTCAGAGGTGTGTGACAAAAGGACAGGAGGCAACCCCATGGCAGCTTGCAACATGACAAGTTCTGATTAGGTATAAGAGGAAACAAAATTCCCAAGAAGATTGTAAAGCACTGGAGCAGGGAAAGTGGCGGCCTTACATCCTTGGAGGTTTGCGATTTGGATGGGATGAAGCCCTGGGCAACCTGATCTCGTGGGATCTGTGCTGAGGAGGAGGCTGGACTAAATGACCTCCAGAGGTGCCTTCCAACCTAAATTATTCTGGTTCTAAATATAGCGTGTGGGAGTGCTAAACTTGACTTCGGCATGATTAAAATTACATTTAAAGCGAAAGCAGGACAGCAAGACAATGCTTCTGGGACTCTTGTGCAGCACTTCCAAAAAACACAGGCACACGTACGTTTCCAGTGGAAGCTCAGTTATTCTGAAGCACGGTGTTATACCAGAGAGTTACATGGTGATTTTAAAACCATAGCTATGTCTCGGAGTCTGTGTGGTGCTTACATGTGCTTTGTAAGAGGTCAGATTTATTTCTGCAGGTCACAAACTGAACAGCTGAATGGGTTCGAGGCTCCTAACTCCCATTCTGTGGCAGATAATTAAAAGATCTAATCTCTTGTACAGCTGACCTGAGAATAAATTTCTAATAGTCTGTGGATTTGCTGCACAGCAGAGTATACAGCTTCTCATTTATAATTTAATATGTTGCTAGTACAGCTAGGCCAATTTAGAGATAGTGTCTTGATTTAAAGTTGAATGTTGGGACCTTTATTTTCTTTTTGACTGAATGTAAAATGTGTAAGGAATTCCTAGATAGGAGAGGTATAGTCTCAGTAGTATAAAACTGTCTGTAAAATGTTAGCAAAACAGACTGAGGAAAAGGAGCTTTTATTTAAAGATAGAGCAATTTCAAGTTTAATAAAGCAGACTTTATTTTATTACATTTTCTAATTATGTCCATACCTAATCATACAACTAATAAATGGATTGATATTTGCCAAAGTTGAGGTTTAGCATATAGGTATTAAGGCTTTGAGTAGGTCTGAGTGTGCTTGAAAGGTTTTGGATCAGTGCTTTAAATAAAATTAATTAAATCTTACTGTGTGAGTAGAATAATAAACTTTAAAGTGATTGTTATAATTCTACCTTTGTACAAAGGCAATCTCACTGGTTGAAAAGAGAACATACAAAATGAATTGAAAACTCCATCTCAGTATGTTTCAGAGTGATAATAACGAGTTCATTTTCTGTCTTTTCCCAGTTTCTGGTAATTACTAACAGACCAAATGCGGCAGTGGGAAATCTGTCAGTCTGCTGGAGCATCTTTGGGGACTTACATTATAGTGCTGTAGAGCTGGACACTTAGGCTGCCTGTCTGGAGGACAAAGAGATAACTTCCAGCAATTTTCCTTTACCCTTACCTGGTGCTAAGTGGAACTCACAACTGTAATTGACCTAATCAATTTGCAAATAAGTGTTGATTGCACCTGCATGGATATAACCGCCCTAGCAGACTGTCCGTAATGGGGCTGAAGGCAGGAATTAGGGGGCGGATTTGACCTGCAATGGGAAAGAAAGTTCAAGGGAGGTTTAAAAGAAGCAAATTGTGAAGTGCAGCAGAAAATAATCTTGAACTAGAGGTGCAGGGATTCTGCTGCTTTCTCAAGAGCCATACTGAATGGCCTTGTATTAGTGGTGTATTTCTAAATCAAGATAATATTATTGCTGTGTGTATAGAAAACCTCCATGACACTATCTTGACAAAAGAATATGTATGAAAAAAAATTCTATACTTTTAGACAATAATCGTAGATTGACACAGTGTTACTCATTTTTTTTGCAAATGGTTAACTAGCCTTTGGGGTACTTTTTATCATTTTGGCTAAGAGGAAGAATTGACAGCAAATGCAGGTATTCCTTGCAAAATTGCATTTTCTCAAGAAAATAACATGAAGAAAGGCCTATTTTGTGTGAATAGCAGGGCCCAAGAACAGGTAGAGATCTCCTGCTGTTTCTCCACTCTAGAGAACCTGCTGTTGTTCTCTTACTATTGAAAATAGTAGTTGCTGGGGTTTGCCTTTCCCCTGGTCATTTTCTTTCCTCGCTGCTACTGCGTATGTGTTGGCCAGCAGTTCCCAGGTATTTGTATGCAGGGGATTTCTATTGTTTTACAAATCTTCCCCTAAAGAGGCAGCTTTGTTCTTTTTTCTTAGTTTTTCTTCTTCTTTCTTTGTTTTTCACATAGTCTGTAAAGTTTTGATATGAGTCTACATTAAAGATACAGTTTGCACGTATATTTAATATTTGGTTATGTCCTGAACGTGTGTAATCAGCATCTGGAAGTAAGAGTTTGTAACATTGTGAAACTACTCAGAGAATTTCTTCTTCCAGTACCTAATTTTAAAGCTGAGAGATTAAAGATGTTTTATCTTTATTATGCAATACCACACATTGTTAATTTTTGCCCAAGAGAAATGCTTAAACCATTAAATAGTATATCTTTGCTTTGAATAAAAGATATTTGCACATTGTATCATATACAGTGTTCTCACTGAGGGATTTTGTTTGGGATTTAGTCACTCTTCTGATAAAATTTGCATTGCTATTGGCAGTAGCATTTCAGGAAACTCTAGCAAACAATGGAAGGCTGAAGTTTTACCTGATCTCTGTATTCGTATAAAGCTCATGTTTACACAGAGGGAAGAACTGAAAACTTGTCCCTTTGAAGATTACAACTGCCATTGGAAAAGATGCCATGTTAGTCTTACTCGTAGTGCTGTGGAAATATGAAGGTGCCCAAAAGCATTGTTGTCGTGAACTCAGTGGCGCAATGCAAGGCAGTAAAACCTGTCTGCCCTGGGCTGTAGTGGGGTGTCAGACAGGGAACCTGTGACATGACAGGGGTCATCAAGCTTGCATGGCTTGGAGCATAAGTGGAAGTCATTGTTCTGTGCCAGACTGAAATTCAAACCAGAGTTTTCAACTCTGTTTCGGCTCAGTGTTGGAAGAGGGACTAGAATTGAGATAGCAGAATTTCTAATGCTTAGTGATACGTAAGATTCTACTAATAGAATCACTTAAAGAGTTGGGACTGATTCGCGATTGACAGTACGAAAAATGTTGTTAGAATGACCGAGTCTGGAAGGTAGGTCAAGTTAAGGATTTCTGCAAGTCACAGTGGCTAATTCAGAGTTTTCTGCTTTCGGCACCTAAGGTCTCATTGGTTGGGTGAGCTAGTTGGTTGTCGGTAGGGAGAAGCACTTCCACAAGATGTCTCATTTTGCACAACCCCAGTGACAGTTGTAGCTAAAATTATTACAGAGGTAAGGATTGGATTGCATTAAGGAATTGTTCCTAGTTCTCTGCTTATTTAACACATTAGCCCTTACTATGTCCTTTTCTAGCTCTTATGTAAGAAACTGTATTGCTGAGATAATTCAATTGCATCATATAATTTTTCATACCCTGAGGACCCCATCAGTCTTTTCATGGAGTTGCATATCGTGCTTTGAATATGAAATTAATACTCACTGCTTCCAGCTCGATCAGTTTAACTTTATTAGACTATGTTTTTTCTTAGGTACCTCGCTCAGCGCTACAATCACATCTGTGTTTTAAGACAGTACCTAGAAAAGCAAAATAACTTTTTGAAATTCAGGCCTGTTCCTACAGAAACACTATTAAAACGAAAAAGTTTTAGAGTCCAGATAATGACAGTGCTCAGCAGTGCAGAAAAACAAGTCATACAGGAGAGAATGTTGATTTCATTCATTACAAAGCAGAATTGTCCTTCTTTAATTCAGTGAGAGCAGGGCTGTCACTCCAAATGATAGAGAGAAGTGGGATGTGATAGAAAGGGTATTTACCATCTGAGTCATCATTTACTTTAGGAGTATTTGGACTGGGAGGAGATTTATCTTTGTTTATATTCTGTTTTGGAAATAAATGCTGGAAATGTGCTGTGGTAGCATGGATCACTTGTTCTTTCTGTGTGTTGCATTAAACTAAAGTTGGGCTTCTCTTTAACTAAAACTGTTATTTTTCTGTGATGCTCTGGGAGTAGAGCAGAGCCAGACTCTGCTCTGGTGCTCCTTTGGCACATGGTGAGCAGTGGGGAAGGGTGGACAGAGCTCCCGATGCAGTCCTGGGAAACAGTAAGGGAGACTCCCTTTCTCCAGCAACATGGTGGAAGGAACATGTGAAGAAACTGTGTGCCCAGGAGAAGGATTGAAGTTGGGTAAAGGAGGCATTAAGGGGGTCAGGGAGGAGCATTTGTGGGAAAATAGAGCTAAATTAGGAATCAATGGACCTGGTAGCGAGTAGGTTGGCTATCGGGTATTGTCCTGCTCTGCATGAGCCCGGCACCTCACGGCCATAGCCTGTCCTCTGTTCTTAAACTGTGTGTGGGTTTTGTGGGGCTCCATGTGGTTATTTGCCACCTTGCTGGCTGTGTGTGGGACACATCCCTGCACCCCATGGTCCCCCAGATTTGGCTATGCATAATTTATCCTGCTTCCATATAATGCCAGCTGCCCAAAGAGCAGCCGTCGGTGTGTAGACCAAACCCGTATGTAAGCAACCATCCCGCGTGGGGTGGTGGAAGGGAGCCTGAAGTCTTAAGGAGGGAGGACGGTGAGTGCAAACAGCCTCAGAGCTGTGCATACAGCAAGAAGGGGATGTGGTAGAACGTGTCGTGGCACGAGCTGGGTCCTTGAACAGCTGTGTCCGTGATGGCCCAACAGCCCAAGTCTCGCTTCGGCGGCATGTAGGTCAAGGGACAGCATCCTGCGTCATCGCCGTCTTAGTAGGTTGTTATTAAAGACTCGAATTGGTGGGATTATTGGCAATTGGAGCAGCTTGCAGCCAGATGAAACTCCTGGTTTCCTTGCCCTTGTGAGGAGGAGGAGGAGGAGTGACCTACATCTGCCCAGGGGGCTATCAAGCTCCACACTGCAGTGACTTGCTAGGCTTTTCTCTGTTAGGGACAGAGATAAAGGCTTCTCTTGGGACAGAGGAAGATAAAGGCTCTTGGTGTTTGCCAGGCCTTGGCTACAATTTTACATTAATTGTATATTTTATGTAGAATGTGAGGAATTAACCAGATTCAGTCCCAGTGAAGCTAAAAGGCAGTTTAGTTTCAGAAAGTCCCTCAAAAGAGTTTCTTTTGATTTCTCTTGTTTTGACTTGAAAAGCGTTCTTTTGGTGCTGATCTCCAACAATATTCTATACTTTTTCCCCCTGGTGAACAGAAATGAATTTTTGAATCACACTTTTCATCATGCAGGACTGCATTTGTTTGCAGAACCATGCAACAACTCAGGTTGGAAGGGACCTTGAAAGATCACCTAGTTCAACCTTTTGTGTGAAAAGGAATCTGGATGAGATTACCTGGCACCCTTTACAATCGCATCTGGAAAACCTCCAGCAATGGGGACTCCACCACATCCCTGGGGAGGCTGTTCCAGGGTAGGATTGTTCTTACTGGGAGAAATTTCTTTCTTATGTCAAGATGAAACCTCTCCTGGTGCAACTTGCACTTGTCCCATCTTCTCCATGTGGCTCCTTGTGAACAGAGAAGAGCCTCAATCCCTTTTGTAGGTGCTCTTTAAATACAGCATTACTCTGATGAGGTCTGCCCTGGGCCTGCTCTTCTTCCTTCTTTTCCAGTGACTTGAACAAATACAGGCAGTGTGAAGACATTTTGTGCCGCCCTTTTTGTGCTCACCACAGCCTCACCCTGACATAGCTCCAGGATCAGACCTTGGCTACCAGTTTCCCTCACCTCTTCCAAACTAAAGTCTCCATGCAAAAGCAACCTGGGTGCAGAGGCTGGATGGGGAATAGTGGGCTTCAAGATCTCCTGACCACACTACTGTTCACTTGACACAACAAAGATGTTTCATGTTTCAGCCCTGTTGAAATCAGGGGAGTGAGGTTACTGTGGAATTTGGCATCGGATTTTCGTCTGTCCTTCACTGAATTGCATTTTTGTACATTACCTGGGAAAAATGCTGTGCAATGTCTTTCTTTTTATAAAGAAGACATGATTTTATCAGATGATGTTGCTGCTTCCCCTTCTGTCTGTAAAAGGTGAATATAAAGCTTCAGAACAAAATATTTAGTTTGAACTAAAACTCATTTGTTGCCTGAATGAGGCGGTGGTTTGCAAATTAAGCAACTCAAAACTTGGTCAAAAAGTATGTTGTGCAGACACCTCAAAAATGTTCCTGTTGGTAATAGAACTGTTAGTTGCAGAACTCTGCAAGAAGTAGCACTGCAGCTGAAGGCTCTGGGGTCGTGTTTGTGTGAATATAACACGTTTCTGCTATGAGTGTGGTGTTGAAAGATAATTGATTGCAGAAATTGTGTAGCCGGAATGTGAAAAGGGAGGCAACGTGCTGGTGTGTCTGGTGGGGATGAAGCAGAATTAGATTTGTATGGGTGTAACTGATTCTAATAAGAAATTCTAACGCTGTGACAAATTCACCAAAGATAACCAATTTGCACTGTGTGAGGTAGTGTGACTTCAGCACGAGAATTTCAGTAACATCAATATCTATATATATTTGAAGTAACTCTATGATTGCAATAAAACAAGAGCTAATCTCTTTCTAATGCCAAATTAAGCAGAGCAAATAAAAGGAGGAGTTCAGTTTTATATTTCAGCATAATTACTTTAGACATTTTTATATGCTGTAGACTATGACATGAAAAGGAAAGAGCCTTTGCAAAGGTCCTTAAATTATTATTTGTAATCCTTTTAGAAACATATTTCATATAGCATTAGGGGAAAGTTAGTAAGTCATATTAATTAATGATTTGGGGTGATATATTATGGCTTGGCTAGCAAAATGAACTATTGCTTTCCATATCATTTTATCTTACTTTTGCTATTTTGGTGTTGCTGTAACAGGCATCACTGTTGTTATTAATTACTCTGTCTGTACCAGGGAATGGAAAGACAAATGAGCCATGGAAATTCCTTCTACACTGTTTTAACCCAGTTGCAAACATTTGCTCATTTCCAAGCCAGGGAATGTGTTTGTTCCCCTCCCCCATTCGAGGACACAAATGGAGCAGATACCAGTGCAAAGAGTGATGCTGGGCAGGGGGGCACTCAGCAAGTGCTACAGACCTGGGGGGAGGAAATAGCACCACAATGACAGTTTCTGGTATTGGGTCATGGTTCTCCAAAAAAGAATGCCCTAAAGAGGAGGGGACTGGCCCCTCCTTAGAATTCCCTAAAGAGGAATATGATTTGAGTAACTGGTGGAGGTGCTAGAAGTGATCATCAGGCAGACAGGGAGGTGCAGAACAGTGGTAGATATAGAGTCCAGTGATTTTTTTAAAGTTGATTCTTAAGATTTTGGAGCTGCTTATGGTGGAACTGAGCAATAAAGAGTATCAATTAATTTAGACACACTCCAAGAAAAAAGAAATCTGCTTTGTTTCTTGGTATTAAAGTGAGCTCAGAGACATAATTGCATTTCAGATGTTACTGATGGGAAATTGTAACCGCAGGCAAGCAGGGGAAAGGCTGAACTTTCTGGTTGTGATAAGCCAACTGCTAAGATCAAAATTCGACAGAATTCAGAAATGAATGCTGATGAAAGTCTTCGACCCAGATCAATAAATAGTTTTACTGGTGGATTTACTGGGAACAGGGTTAAGCGTAACAGCATCACATTTCCAACGATGACTTCTTTTTTACTTTCAAAACAGCACTCCGCGTTGTTGACAAATTCCTCAGTGATCATCAACCAAAATGAATGCATTTAAGTAGGATTTGGATCTGACCTGCTGCTTTGCAGCTACATCCCTTTACAGAGAATGGGATTTGGAAAGCAGGCTGAAAAATGTTCTCTGGCATGGTCACTGTGGGCTAAAGGCAAGGATTAAAGTGCTGGGAATTTGTGCGTGTGTGCGCAGGACACAGAGTGCTGCAGATGAGGATGTGTCTGAAATCCCCACTCCCCTCTGGGGCAGATTTCTTGTTCAGGGCTTTTCACTTTTCACAGCCCAGATCGTAAACACGATTTTCAGTGTCTCTCTCCTTTGCAAACCCAAGCAGAGCTATCGATGCAAACACCAGGGTTGGACTTGCAGCTGCTTGAGCCTCTGAGGAAGAGGAATTTGCACCCATGGTTCCCTATTGGATCTATCAGTGTAAAACTCACCTTGCCACTTGTTCAGATGGCCCCAAACTGAAGATGATAGTCCGCTTTCCTTGCAGAGGGTGGTCTCTACACACGTGTTTGGCCATCTCTGAACTGTCCTGGTAGTGCCATGCACCGTAGCTGGGCTGAGCTGCAGGGTTTGTGGAAAGGCAGCCCGGGCGTGTGGGAATGTGGCAAGGATTCAGAAAGGTCTCTATGGTCACAGAGCCGTTGTTTCCTGGAAAACAAGGACGGTAACTCTTCAAATGGAAACTTCTCCGATCTGTTGGGTGACACCGAGTACAGCACTCAGTACCCCACACTCACAAAAGACACGAGCTACAAACAGGCACACATAGCTGTTTCCACTGCATGTGGAAGCACAAAGGTGCTTTCCCACAGTCAGCCATGGACAGCTGGGAAATGGGAAGTGAAAAATCAGCTTGCCTTTGGACGTGTCACGGAGCAGGTATGAGGAGGGGTTTCCAGCCTTGCAGCTTTGGACTTATGTGTGTGGCATTTCAGGCACATGAGTATTCCCTTAGACCTAGACCCAGGCCTCTTAGCTCTCAAAATCTCCCATTTTGGGGGGGATGATGGGGGTGGGGTGTGTGCATTTTTTAATTCTTTTTTTTTTAAGAAACCTTCAAAGTTAAATTTATTGATTCTAATTAAAACACATGAGAGGTTGAATCTTTTTTTTTCTGAATTGCACCCAACCCACACCATCATTTGATAATTTTGTATGATAGGTAGCTGATGGTTGCAGAATTATGGCAATGTCTGTGTAACTTTTCAGAAGAGAGCAATGCAAGGAAGGTCCTTTAAGTCTATCTAATTCTTTAGGTAATACTTCTGTTTATTCTCTATGTAAGCACTTGAAATTTCCATTGATTGAAAATCCAGACAATTTAAACGGTAATTTTATATATAAAACAATGGTAAATTAAAATTTAATAATCTCTTTCTCTCTTTGTGTGCATGAGGCATCAGCCCACACAGAAAAATCCTGCCTTAAAAACCTGCTCCATGCATTCATTTACTCCCAGAAGAAATACCCAAAAATGATCTTGGCATCTTTGCAGTGCCTGTCATCTTTCTTGCAGCACTCACGATCCCTCAAATGCCAAATTCACAACGTAGTTTAAATCCTCCTGTATGCAAAGATATAAATGAGTTTTTCTAACTTTCGTGCCTACCACGTGCAATTTTTGGCCACACCAACTGGCATTTATTGCCTCGTTCTGCCTCTCTGATTTCCCTCCCATAAAGTGCTGGGCTTGGATTCTAGTTTTTTTCTGGGTGGTTCTTGTTACAGTACCTTTTCTGTTGCAGCCAGGGTGCCTTCCCTTAACACAATACATCCCATTATCCTGGCTCACCGCTGGGTATACGGTTTCCCTCTTGCTTTCCGAAGTCCTTTCTCTGAAAAGTCCCTTGTAGTGCCTGACCTTTTAGAAACGAATACCTTTTGTTAATTGCTTGCCTCATCCTTATTACGTGACAGGTTTTTTTCTGAGCTAAATTGTAGCCTATGACCTCTACTTAAGCAGATCTTTCCTTATCTGATGTCTGCTCCATTTTACTGGCAATCCCTATCAGTTTCATGATAGGTCGGCAGAGTCCCTGTGTGACAGGTTCATTCCTGAAGGTGTGTGACCTGCGGGACCATGGCCGTGGCTCTCGTTGTCTCTTTGCTGCTAACCAGGCCCTATCCCTTTATCCTCTGACCTGGGTCACTTTGCAAACTGCGTTCTGGGCGTGCTAGGACTCTCACCTCATAATGGGGCATTTTCTCTAAGCATTTTCTTGCACCCTGTTTTTAGGTTTGATATACCACTTTTTGCCATTATAAAAACATCTGCTAAAGGCTTTGTAGGGTTTATGTTTGATTTCTGCTCACTATTTTGAGTGCACAGTTTTCTGAAGGACATTAGATGGTGCTTTCATTCTAGTTGGGGGAGCACAGGGAGCTAATGCCAGCTTTGGTCTGGATCTAGGTCTGCTGTAGAGAAGTCCCCCTTGGAGAAAGGAGCTGGGAGTGGGAGAAGTTCTGCTTTCATTCATCTGATTTGCTGGCCAGCAGTCAAGGGCTGTCATCATGGATTTCAGGGCTGAAGGAAGCTCTTTATTCCCAAGAGATAGCAAGAAGCTGAGCAGGACTCATGACCCAGTTACCTCTGGAGCAAACACAGCTGCCTGCTCTCTGTCATGTGGAGCTCAGAGTGGATCTCCAGCCTGGTTTCTCCTGCTTCATAAATATGCAGGATTGCCACAGAGTCACAGAGTGGTTGAGGTTGGAAGGGACCTCTGGAGTTCATCTAGTCCAACCTCCCTGCTAAAGCAAGTTCTTTGCTTCAGTGCCTTGTACAAGAGCCCACCGTCTCTGACCTGCTCGTACGTGTTTCGGTTAAAGATGACCATGCACATGGCTCATTGCTGTGCAGTTAATGAGAAGTGTTATCTCGTGCGTGGCCTTGAGGATGGAGGTTTAAACTCAGGCTGTTTCTGAGCAGGACAGGTCACTGAGGGCGGGGTTGGGTGGCTTTGCGAGTCCATTCCCAGCAGATATGGGATTCATGCAAGAGAGGCTGGGCAGAAAGTTGGAAGACATGATTTTAGATGTAGAGGCACCATTTATCCAACTCATTTACCCTTTTCCTGCTCATTTTCACTTCTGCCATGGAGAAGAGAGCACTGCTGTGGCTACCAGGACTTCACTTGATTTTAAGAGGAGCCAAGTGTGTTGTCCTTTTCTGTAGCAAAGGCAGTGTGGTGTTATTACTGTTAAAACAGTGGAGTTACAGGTGTTTGGCCTGTGTTGATTTGAGAAATCAGGTTAAAGCTACACAGTTTTCTGGATCATTTGCAGCAAGAGGCCTCTGATCTCTCGCCTGTGCTGCTGTCACTGCTGCCCTTTGTCATGCTCCCCTGAGTCAGCCCATCACGCTAATGAAGTGCAATGGCCTCGTGCTTTGTGCCTGTGAAGCCCATGAGCGGTGATGGAGTTTCTCAGAAACACCATGAAAACCCTCTGAGCTCCTCGAGTGTGATTTCTCCTTCGCTGTAGCCAAGTGGTGAGACTGCAGGGGAGGCTCAGGGATCACACCTCAAATTGTAAATACACATTAGTGCATTATGGTCATACAACGTTAAAATGCAAGTTACCGAGCATTTAGCCTTGGAAGCCTGGCAAGCAGAGGGAAAGGCTGTGTTAGAGTGAAAGCCCTTTCACTTTTCCTGCCTATTAATTTACGTGCCTTCAGAGTGTTGCCATTTAGCAAAGTGCCTTTTGTGTTTCTGCCAAGCTGAAGTAGCCTCTGGGAAAAGCTAAGTAGGCCAAATCCTGCAAATATCTGGAGAGCTCAGCCAGGGTGGCTGATGGTGATCCAAGAGTGTGAGGATGGATTTGGCTTCACGCAGGCAGCACAACAATATTGAACAACATAAAATGCTGCCATAAGAGTTTCATGTCAAAAGGCAGTTGCTGCAAGATAATGCATATATAAGATTTTGGTTTTAATTGAGTAGTTCATGGTTTTGATTCAGTGTATAGAACCTGGGATCTTCAGGTCTGTGCTCTGAGTCTCAGGCCATGTCAGCTGAGGGCTATTTAAAGTTACAGATCATGTCTGGCATGGCCCAGGGCAGTGGTGTACTCACCATATAGATTTCTGAAGTCAGAGTCCTTATAGAAATGCTCGTTCTGTTCCCATGTAGTGCTTTAAATAGCTTAACACATCACTGCTATTCAGTGATACACATTCCAACTCCATATGAGCAGTCAGGGGAGAGATTTTTGGCTGCCAGGTATCTCACAGTGAGAGCATCTCCCTGCTTACATCATCTCCTTCCGACATCAGTGCTGTGCCCTCCTGCACCAGGGGGAAGGGACTGCTGTGTTTGGGGGATATCTAGAGGGGTTTCCCTGCTATCTCAGTCTGTGTTTCTAATTTATGACAAGGAGTTTGCAGGTTTTAGTTCTTTTAGCCTTTCTCCCCAGGTGCCCAACACCACCCTGAAGCGGCTGTGGTATCACCTGATGCAAAGACACCCCTTGCTGGCACGTCCCGCATCCGGTGCCTCCGGGACCCTGCCAGTGATGCCACCCTCCATGGACGTGACAATATTTCGGCTTCTGTAGGACGCTATTTTTACACGGTGGTGACGGCGAGGTGTTGGCTCAGCTCCCGCCTGTGCGTGGGCGCTGCAGGAGTCATCTGACCCTGGGCGTGTTGGGGTCGGAGTGGTGGCCGTGGCAGCGCGCGCTGCGGATCCCGCTCCCCACAGCAGCGGCCACATAACGGCAGTGCTTCGGGTGGCATTTCCCCTCTGGAAGGGAATTCATGCAGGAATGCCAGAAGATACAGGTACAGTGTGATGACTCCACGTTTTGGACAGCCTAGACCTGAAATGACTTGTTTTTCATCTGGTAACTAAGTCACTGATGCTGTCAGGAGAATAACAACTCTGTGTTTATGTGGAAACGCAGCAGAGTGGGGGAAGATGGTTAAACATTTATTGTAAATTATGCTTTGTGTTCTTTTAATTATACGAATGATGATTTGGAAATGATAATGATTCTGGTAGTTAGCTGACAGCTCAATTTGAAAACTTTCCTCATTTTTTTAAATTTAAATTGATTTCAGTGTTTATATTAGACTATAAGGGGGGAAAAAAGCCCCTATTTCTTTATGCAGATATCTTAGAGTGTTTTCTATATCCTTTCTCATTGCAATCTAGCTAAACCTGTGCAATAATAGCCTTTACAAAGCTACAGTAGCAGTTACTCAAATTCAGCAGAGATTTTTACTAACTGTGTTTGAATTTGGTAAATATTTTATTATCATAACGAGGGCAGGAGGTTAGCTTGTGCTAAGTTTGTTTATGTGATGTGAATTTAGCACTGAGTGTATGATGAGATTTGAAGCTCTTGTGTGAATACTTGAGCTATGTTGCATCTCTTGTGCATAGTTTATTCACATCCTGCTGGATAACACCTCTTTTGCTTCTGGTCCCATAAACTCTGTAACTGGAGGTAAAAGCAGAGCTTGCCTCGGTTGTGCTGTGTGCCTACTGCCCTGTGTCTGCTGTGGGTTTCTGTTTTGATAATGATGTGTAGGAAGTGCTGGAAAAGGCATGCCTTGGAAAGGCACTGTAGGAGTGGTTGTTTATTTGTGGTAGAGGCAGGTATACATTTCAAAAAGGAACACAATTCTTGAAGCATTTTCTTTTGTACTTTTGGACAATGTGAAAGAATTAAATTGAAACCTATTGACATAGAGATTTATTGAATTTGGTGAATATTTTCTCTTATAATACAGGAACTAAAGAGAGAAGTAACAGTGCTTTGCTGTAGGAGCCACCGCAGAGGTCTCGGGAAGAGCGATGAGCATTTCCAGTGGGGTGCCCGGACCCTCTCAGTGCAGAAAAACACTGTTGGGAAAGGGAGTGAATTCATGGGCTGGCCTGGGGGACACTTCAGCCCTCTCTGTGGCCGTCTGGAGGGCTTGAGGGACCACATAATATGGGCATTGACAGCAAAACTTCTTTCCCTTTATCCTCGTGATCTTCTGGATTCTTGTGAGACGTACAGAAGGACCCGGCCTTGTGTTACAATGAGAAGGCACCATAAAGCAGGGAAACACATTTGTAAAGTCATTTAACACAAGGTGCTAATTGAGAAATAGGGTAAACCAGGTTACCACAAGTTATTTAATATGCTGTTCCAGAGCATCTAACACGTCCGCTCCTTAGGCAGGGCTGGGGCCAGGGAATTGCTCTTCCCCACTGCCGAGTGGGGTTGGCAGGATGGATGGGAAGAGCTTGTGGAGTTCCCATTACACAATTACTCTTTCTCTTGTCCTTTCTGTGGAAAGGACCAATGGGGTCTCAGGCCCCCACAAGGCTCCATCACTGGTTCTTAGGGAAAAAATAAAACCACCCCCTTTAAATTAAATTTACAGGTGACACCCGTGTAGTTCTCTGATCACTGCGTGTGTTACTGTGTTTCTGTGCTATCCTTACCCTCACACCAGCACAACTCCTCATCACTGGTTTTTAAACACAGACACAAGACAGGGAGAGAGCAGGGGCCAGCTATACAGTGTGAATAATGCTTCACTGGGATATTTAGAGGCACTTTAATGCTTCTTTCCTTTGTTTTCGTCTGGATGTTTTTAAATTCAGCACTGAGTGTTTTGACTCAGTTGACACAAGAAGGGTTTGTTAAAACAACAACTTAAACTCCAATCTCTAATTCCAGCCTGGTGCTGCTGTACTTGGCTGCTTCTCCTTTAATCCTGCTCCAGGAAGATTGCAAATTTAATTCCCCTCTGGGCTGCTGTGAACCTCACCCTCCTCAAATCACTTGATACAGCATGTCAGCAATCAATAATTCTGTCCTGTTTCTCAAATACTTAATGAGTAAATGGCATTTGGGTCTCATTTTTGTTTACTTTGATTTTCAGTAACCACCTCTAGCTATAGAAATGAAAGGTTTCAGTGTCAACACAAAGATAATTTGCTGGTAATTCCTTCATGCAGAATAATATCCCTTATCAGTGCTGTGCATTTTTGGTTCAGAGTTGGAATGTGGCCTTTGCCTTTGTTGAAAAAGCTCAACATTATTATGAACTAGGAGCTGATAATTATAATTTTAAATATTGAGGTCTAGTATATTTTCCCCTCAAAAAAATGTTTTCATCTCATGAAGCAAAAGGTTGTGGATTTATAGAGGAGCCTGTAGTGCTGATAGTTGCTAAAGAAAATTGATGTAGCTTTTCTGCTGATGGAGGGTTGCTGTTGCAGGCAAATGATCCTGTATTTGTATGAGTCTGAAATGAAAGGCCTGCACTTTTTTAACCCGACCTCCAGAAGACAATAAAAAAACTCCAGAACAACCCACAAAAAGGACAGGGGAGGTGTCCCTTTCCCCCCTTACCCCAGGCCTTTGGTTTTCAGGAACCTTGGTGAGGAATTACCATTTTTCCTGCATTGAGAGGTAATTGGGGGGATTGCAAGTATTAGGAATAAAATTTCTTTTCACGTGACTGTTGTCTCTCCACTCAAATTATACCTTTCTTTAGATCACAGTACTCTTTAAAATGTCTCTATCACAGAAGGACAGGGTGGATGGGGCTTTGAGCAACACAGTGTAGAGGAAGGTGTCCCTGCCTGTGCAGAAAGGTTGGAACTAAGTGGCCTTTAAAGTCTCTTCCAACCCAAATCATCCAAGGATTCTGAGATTATAATATCAAATTGTGTCATTTGGCCCTTTATCATTTTGGACTTCTTTAATCACTTTTTCATTAAAATCTATTAAACTGGTTTTTTAGAACAGGGTTAAATAATGTGGCACAAATGAGTTCTGTGGCCTTAGTCATGTCTGTGTAGTGAACAAAGAAGGTGGAAGTCTTTATTATTAAACTTTATAGTTGAGGTTTGATTCCAGATTAAATCTTAAGCATGACACTTCTTAATTTTCAGTACTTGATTTCCAAGCTCAGAAATGGCTTCTGTAGGTTCCTCTGCAGAGTTAAACCAAAACACACCAAACTGGAAAAAGCATTAGGGCTGTGTCAGACTCTGCGGTTTCTGGACACGTTTCTTCATCAGGTCTGTAATCTACCATGAAGATTTCTTATTTAGCTGTTGGAGAGCCTGATAGCAAAGGGGTTTGTCATCCTCTGCTAGACCAGTCCTAGACCGGATCTTTTGCCAAGAGTTTGATTTCCCTCAGCAGTTTGCTCTCAGCAGAGAGAAGGTGACGTTTTCTATCCCAGGCTCCTGAGCAGAGCATGACCAGTGACTTGCGAATCCTTTCCCTTCTGCCGCCGCCGTCAGCTTGTCTTGTTCTGCTTCCAAAGCATTCCCATCTCAGCCAAATCTTTTCCTTATCTCTGGCACCTTATCCCGGTCCCCACGGCTGTTAAGTCCTGCTCAGTCTAGCAATGCCCAAGGAGCTGGGCTTAGTCAAAGGGATGGGTTTTTACCACGAGCTGTGGATTTTCATGGATCCAGTGTACCTGTCACAGTGTTCACTGATGTCAGGCTGCAGCCTTTACTTCAAATACTTCCAAAAGCGATGCGCTCTGCTTTCTTTTTAATGGTGAAGGCCAATATATTGTGTACTATCCTTTTTTCACCTTTATAAAAAGCTTAAATTTTGTCTGAAATTTTCCCTGAAGAAATGAGTTTGAGAACATCAAATGCGAGTCATGTTCATGTAAGTGGTTAAAGTTTGGCAGAGCTCTCAGGCAAATACTGTGATTCTTGGGGATGGTCCTGTGCAGGGCCAAGAGTTGGACTTGATGATCCCTGTCAGTCCCTTCCAACTCAGGATATTCTGTGACTGCAAAAGTTATACTCGCACTGCAAACATCACTTGACAGTGGCCATGACGTGTAATGCAGCTTCAGTAATAAGCAATGCTACCGTCCCTCCTTCCCTGTGGTACGTGCTACCATCCCTCCTTCCCTGTGGTACATGCAGCAAGCGCATGCCTGGAGTAAGCCGTAGAGAACTGAGTCTGAGGAGTTTATCTTATTGGACAATTTTTAGCAAACTGTTGCTGGTTAACGTGCCCTCCTTGGTCCAGAACTGCAGAATTATCTACTGTGTAGCCTGGTGGAGACAGGCCGAGATGTGTGAGCACTGGACAGTTGGCAAGAATATTGGCAGCGATGTCCCCAGCAGACAAGTCTTGCACAAAGAAGTGCTGTGGAAACTGCTCGTTCATTCCTTGCCAGTTTTTGTCCTTGTCAAAAAGTGAGTGCAGTCAGATCCTTTTAGGGTTTAAGGATTCATGAGGATACCTCTGCTGGGGCAGAATGTAGTCTGGGAGAAAGGGAAACTTAGAGAATCAGGTATTCAGTTGTATTTTGGTTTAGAAAAAGTACTTTGAAGTTTAGAATGAAATTAATACAGAGCAGGATATAATGCATTTAATTTTTAGTGAACTCTTTGGTTAGTTAAGATCTGATGAATAGTCTCAGATCATTACATTCCATCAGTAATTCATTATTTCACTCATTAAATGTGTTGATTGTTTCTTCTGCTGCTTCGAAGACTGATTTTGATACATAAAGGCATAAAGGTAGAATGCTGAAAACTGCCATGTAAACATATCTCCCTAAATATGATTTGAAATGTAAGTTAAAATGTGAAGTTCCCTAATAGAATTAATTTCTCAGAATTTTCAGCAGTTGAAATTTTCACAAAAATCATATTAAGTGTCAATGTTTTAAAATATAAACTAATACGTGATTAATTATATGATTTTGTTGTGCTAGATGGAAGAGCAAGTGTTTTAAACTGTCTTCAGAAGGACTGCTTTGTACTATATTCCCAGAGGCACTGTATTCCCACTGGGGTTTTGGGTGAAATTCTGAGTAGCTTAGTTCTGAACTGAGAGAAAAGAAAAATAATTATTCCTTTGTCTGTGGTGTATATTTTAAATGTGCTTTTTGTTACTCCAGGATTAATGGAAACATTCCAAAAGAAATTCCGAAGAACAATTAAAAAAAATACTAAATATTTTCCTTTTTAATTTATTTTATAGATGAATTGCTGGGGTTTTTTTGATTCTGAACCTTGATTTAGAGACCCGAGGAGAAGGAAATGTGTGAAGTTGTCCTGCGCTGTAGCTCTGGACACTGAGCACCAAATACATTGTGGAAAACAAATCTTTCTGTTTTCTGCCACATTTTCAGTTTGCAACGATTTCCAGAAAACAAAAAACCCCAAATTTGCAACAATTTTCACTGTTCTGCTTTTCAAAAAGTGCAGCATTGGACTCCCAGGGGCAAGAAAGCAAATAGAAAAGCAATGTTTTCTCTGGAAATGTGAGGCTGTTGTCACTTTAGGGAAGGGGAGTGTGTTTGGTGGGGTGGGCTGCCCTCGGGCTCGCTGGCAGTGCTCCTGGGCTCCTCCTGGGCAAGCTCTGCACTGCGGCTGGAATTCCTGAGCCAGGTTTCTCTGGCCTGTGGGACAGCTGGCAGGTCTCTGCACTGGCCAGGCATGGATGCCTCTGGAGAGGTGCTGTTCTGAAAGGCTGAAACGTGGGAATAGTTGAGTGTGAAGAAAAGGCAATTGTTTAATTGTTCCAATCAGAATTTTATATTTCACATGCAACTGTTTAGGCCAAAATGTTCTGTCTATGGTCAGCTCCCTTTAAGTCAAGTCTTTCATGAATTATGTGCTACAAATTTGATGCTTGTTAGCACATCTGGAGGGAGCAAACCTTTATTTATAGTTGCAAACATTCAGCAGCTATTCTGGTAACTAACTCAGAAAAATACTTTGTTTTGGTTTCTTACAGGGTTGATTCTTTAGCAGGGTGGGTAGTTTGTTTTGGGCAGGTTACAGTACAGGGAGATCTTTGTGTCAAAAGTAAAGTATTGCAAAGTTCAGAGTTTCCTCTGTTTTTATTTGAGGAATAAATCAGACCCTCATAGTGGCCTGAAGGATGTGTACTATTTGCTCTGCGTACGTTTGGGCATCTGCCTTTCCATAAACTTCCAGCTGCCTGTCGTGCTCATGTTGTTTTTATTGGAGATGTCCTTAATTATAACCAGGCCTTCAGTAACTGCTCCAGAGTTCGCATTGCCTTGAGCGAGACTTTTTTGACCATCACAGAACATGTAATTTTAGTAGACAAGGCAAAATGCTAATGGGTGGTGAATAATGCCATGAGAAGCTCAATCCCCTGTATCTTCTGAGTAAAGAAAACCCCAGAGCACTTTAGTTACAGGAGTAGAAAGTGCTGTTT
This sequence comes from Mohoua ochrocephala, assembly GCA_013398855.1. Classification (NCBI taxonomy): domain Eukaryota; kingdom Metazoa; phylum Chordata; class Aves; order Passeriformes; family Acanthizidae; genus Mohoua; species Mohoua ochrocephala. The sequence continues at coordinate 267,997 of VZTA01025931.1, read as the reverse complement.
TGGGTAAAACTTGCAGCAAGTCCCCTGGAAGACTGTGTGGGAGGGAAAGCTTAGCATGTCACTGAAATACTGACTCCTTCAACTCAGTGGATGTGGAAAGGCCTTTTCCACTTAAACCTATTGGCTCATGGGAGGTTGCTCCATCTTGACTGTTGGTTGGTTGGTAAGGTTATTTTGTAGGTAAAATTTAAGCAAACGCAATCACTTTGAAATAAGCAATCCAGCCTTGGAGTAAGCATGCCCCATTACAGAAGAAAAATGTCATTAAATATGTCATTTACTTTAAATGCTTTATATGCTTTCCTGTTACGAGTTCTTGACACAGGGAAAAAGCCAGATCTGTTGAGTTACAGTACAGCTCTTTTATAATTAATCGTCTTGACGTTTTCTCTCTTGACTCCTAAGTACACTGTGATAAAAAATTGATGTAAGCGCTGCAGCAGGATTGCAAGAATAAGGTCATCTCTCACCTGTTCCACATAACATGTTGAGATGCCAACTTATCTCGTGTTTTCAACAGCACAATAAATGCAATTTCTAATTTACATCACAAGATGGCAGCAAATTTTTAATTCACTTAATTTTCACTAACCTAGATTAACCTAACCTCTTGAAATCCTGGTTTCCTTACAAAATGACAGAAAACTTTGTTTAATGATCAGATATATGTGGTATTTATAGGGATGTCAATGTTTCAGAAGTACGCCAAACATCTACAGAACTATATTTCTGCTTTAAAATCAGTAAAAAAGGCATTTACCATGAACTTTAAAGATGAGTAGCTCAACGTGTAAGAATTACCAAGTCCCATTAAAGATCTTTTGAATAAAACCAATAGATTGTATCTATAGTCTTAGCTTTTATCTATAGTCTTTGATTTCTTGAAGAGAAAATATGACAAAGCATTTTTTGAAATGCAGGTGGAGGCTCTCAAGACTTGATCATGTGGATTCTTTACTCTATAAGAAATTGTGATTTATGTTTGAAGTGCGTTCAGTCATAAGCTTTCAAAGTTATGAAATGACAGGGTTGGCTTGGCTCAACTTTTGGCAGATCTTTTTTCCTGTGCTGGCCAATCGCAGAAAGTAAAACTTTTATCTGCTTGACCTGATTTGTCCCAGGTGTTAATTGTCATTACTTGTTGGTCTTACAGAAGATGCATCTGATGTCCTTTAAAATGCTCTACCTTTTGTTTTCCCTTGCAGTTTCACAACCACAGGCTGTACATAGCCAGCTGGAGAAGCCATCGAGTACCGCAATTCTCTGCAATACCTGTGGAAAACCATGCAAAGGAGAAGTTTTGAGAGTCCAGAGCAAATATTTCCATATTAAATGCTTTGTTTGCAAAGGTACGTGTTTGTGACTGCTGCTTCTGTGAGTAGGGCATTCGCAATGGTGTGTGTGACTTAATGATCCTGGAAACATCACAAGCATGTTTTACAATCCAATACACGCCTGAAAGGATTTAACGTGAAGTCTCTGACTGCTTACTGTAAGATTATAAACATCCTAAGTCCCAAAACTGGAGTATGTTTTCAGTGGATGTAAAGCTGCTTATATTCATATTGGAGTTCACTATTGAGTTGGGACGTCAGTTTGGGAGAACAGTGCAGGGCTAGGAGAGAATTAACGTTTTCAAGGAAACTCAGAGGTTATCTCTTTTCCCGCTCTCTAATGCATGCCACAGGATGGGTCATGGCCTCATCTGTTCAGGTTCTCTTGTGTTGGACTGTCATCTCTGAATTCCAGTGTGACCCTCTGTGCTTTTCCATTGTTTGGGGGGAAGGACTTGGTTTGCTCCAGGTTGGTGCCTGGCGATCTAATATTGTCACATGAATAGCAGAAAGGTGGTCACAGGAAAAGGGAATTAACTGATACAACACCCCTTCTGCAGGTATTTGCTTGTTTGAAAACTTATCTGGAAGTTGCAAAGATCTAATTTGTTTTGAATGTACAAGTACATAAATGTTAACTGATGTTTGCTGAACAACCTGCTTACTCCATTATTGACAAGTACTTCAAATGACATTTATTAATCCTTGTAGCTCAGTCTAGAAACATGAGCACGTCTCTGGTTCCAGACGTGTCACTGTAACTATTTCCATTCCTATTTAGAGGAAATACTAGGAAGAAGACTGTCACTATCTGTTAGCTATACTGATATTTTTAAAAACCCCGTGGGATTAAGTACATACTATTAAGTAACTGAGGCAATCTTTAATGAGTTAGACAGATAGGACTAAATGTTCAGCTCAATAATTGTGTTCTTTGCAAAATTGCACAGCAAGCAAAATAAGCATAGTTCACTTTCCTAAACAGCAAAAATATTTTGGTCATCTATTCAGAAGAGGTTGGTATTTAAAGCAGAACACGTCCCATACATGCATCTTTTAAGCTCTTTAGGCCACCTGTTCTTACGGCAAATTTCATTATCAAATCAGTTTTTCAGACCTAACTCAGGAAAAGAGCAGCTGATTTGTTTTTCAGGAGTCTTGTCTGCATGAAGCCTCAGTAACATTCTGGTATTTGCTCCATATTATTATCTTAATGGAATCCAAGCCCCCGTTCTGTTTTACAGATTTTCTATGAGAAAAGACAAATCCTTCAGAGGGAACAAGACAGAATCATACATCCAATTTTTCATTTCACAGGCCATCTCCATTTAGATGATGCCAGGTCATCAGTAAATGCAGCATGTGGTCGCTGAATCGATTCACTGATCTCAAATTTAGGCAGTGGAGAGGGTTTTTTTCCCACCCCCATGCAGAGGAAAATGATGAATGTGCTGTAGAAGCTGCATTGCCCCTACCTGTCTGTAAGAGACAAGAAGGAGTTTGTTCGCTTCAGCCAGATCTTGGATAAAATGAGAGAAAGGATCACAATGTTAACAAGGTAGCAGGGTAGCATCTGTCAGCCACCTGTCAGTCTCTCAGCTGGCACAGGGGAGAGTGTCAGAGATGTGTGGTTAAACTGCTGCTTGGTGTCAGGACTCTTGGAGGACTTAGGCTCCTTCTTACTGATCATTTTGCTAAGTGCTAAGTTTGCACACATGTTTGGTTTGCGGGTTTTCCCTCATTATTTAAATGCCATAATTTCTTTTATCACCTTTCAAGGGTTCCCATCAATTTTCTGGCATTCTTCTGGTATCTGTTTTTGTTTTGTTTCTGGGTTTTATTTGTTACTTAGGAAGCATAAGTTGCTTTGCAATACGGATTTGCCATGTTGTTACGTGAAAAGAGCTTTGGAACAGAATAGAGCACTGAATGCACATTTCACTAGCTAGCATAAAAGGAAAAAAATCAGGTTAGGCAAATGTGACTTGGATTTTTAAATTAATGGATGAAAGAATGCAGTCCATGTGTTAGGATTTAGCAAAAAAATGGTATTCAGTTCTGATCAGTCAACCTGCTTTCAGCCTTGGGGGAGAGTTTTGTGCCATGACCCCTGCTGTGCACGAGCAGGGTGATGATTCTGGGAATTTATTTATCTCAGAGTTGATTCCTCCTTGTGATGCATTTATTTCGATGCTACTCAGCAATGCAGTTTGTCCTGTCTCGCCTCATCCACCAAAGATAGCATGTGGACAGAGGCTGCGTGTCCAGCATCCAGTGCAGCTGCAGGACTGTCCAGGACAGATAATCCCATGTGTGGGCTGGCTGCATTGCCCTGCTAAGATGCCTGCCTGCTTGGTTGACTGCCTCTGTATTAAATCATCTTTTAGCCTGCATCAGAAAATATTCAATATTGATAAAGATGCAGGTAATTTTGGTCCCTCTCATAGAAGTTACAGCTATATAGTGATGGAGAATGCAAACTGAAAAGGAGCCCATGAATAAGAATGACAAATGACCATGTCTTGCGTGGTGTCTAGAGGTATTTGGGGTCTGTTTGAATGACCTCATCAGTGGCAGATGATATTACACTGGAAGAAGTCACACCTTTTTGAATATGTGTGAAATGTGAAGCTGTTTCTTTGATAGTGTTGGATAAATGATGAGGTTTAAGGGGGTCAAATACATTGAATTGTTTCCTTTTTTTTCTAAAGGTAGAAAGGTAGTTTAGTGTACTGCCATACTGCTGTCTGATTATTCATAGAATGGTTTGGGTTGGAAAGGACCTTAGAGATCATCTCGTTCCAACTCCTCTGCCATGAGGAAGGACACCTTCAACTAGACCAGGTTGCTCAAAGCGCCATCCAGCCCCATCTTTCTTGTGGGGACTGTGAGTTTCAGAATGGTAACAGCAACTGTATAGATGCCTTTTGTATTAAAATTAAGTTACATAACCAAGGAAGGTTAATATAAAGTCACTAATTCCCATGCAGTTCTTCTTTCATTCCCATCCAGCTCTTCTTACATTCCCCAGATAATGATTCTAAACAACTCAAAGTTTTTAAAAGGCAAGCCACTCTTTTATTATTCAAGACTGAGAGACACATCCAGATTAAAAAATTTAACAGCAGTACTGGGAGCATCTGCTAGTTTTGCTCAGTATCAAAGTTTAATAGGGCCTAGGGAGGTAAATAGGCATTATAGATAAGGTTTATACTCATATCTATTTGTATATGTTATTTCTTGTTTAGATGCGCATCTAATCTGCTAATAAAATGCTGTAGGGAACATGCCATCTCGCCTCACTTCAAATTTTTATTTAATTTTTAGTTTAAAATAGATTTAATCAGGTTTTATAAAAGTACTGTTACAATGACGCAGATGCCTTTGATATAGTGGGGCAAAGTTTCATTAGAGTTCAAGGGCTTTGGTTCCCATGTTTGCTAATTCTTTTTTTATTTGTTACCACTGTAATAAAAGCACCAAGGAAAATTACTAAAGTGATAAAATATTAATGACTCAGACTGTCAAATAAAAAAAAAATGTGGTGACTATAAACTATTCTGAGGGTGTTTGTCAGGTCAGGACTGCATTTAATGGCATGGATGGTATTAGACAAATATTAACTTGGAGCTTGTTTACAGCAGTGTGATCTAGTAGACCCAGTAGGGAGACACATTAACCTAGAATTGTAGCTAGGAGAGATGTAGGGGCTGTGATTATATTACCTTGGGTAGCCTCTTAATCTTATCTTTAATAAGGATAGAAACTACCTTGTTTTGGGAGCGATTGTCGAGCATTTCATTTTCTGTGCTGTGATAACATCCTGGCATTTCCAAAGTGGCAGTGACCAACTTAAATGGAAGAATCCATACCGTCCTGCTAAAGAGTGTTCTTTGTACATATGTGAGAAGAACTGTAACTCACATCTGTGTCCTTTCCTGGTTTGTCTTGATGAGAGGAAGTAAACTTCCAGTGTGAAGCATAGAGGTAAAAACATGACCTTTGTGCTATACCTGCTTCGTCGTATCTCGTGTGTATCTTGTTTTACCCCCAATCAAAACTCTCCTGATTGCTTCTTGCTGTGGGTGCAGCATATGCAGTTTTCCATGCTAACACAGCTAGCAGTTGCAAGTGTACTTTTCCCCCCAGTAATTTTCATTGTTTATTTAATTAATCTGTTAGAATTTATCACATCTTCAGCTTAGAATAGGGTATGTGGTTCTGGGGATTAGAGTTTCTGTGGCACTGCAGTGTCCTGGGAATTGTGAAAAAGCCCAGGTCTGGAGATAGCGCTTCTATACCATTTTCTCAGTAGAACATGCAACAGAACCCAGAGTTATATCATTTATTGGGAAGTCCTACTGATGGGAAGGGCTAGGACAGAATATTCAGTGAAAATATTAAAAACACAGAGTAACTTGGCAATAGGAGTTATTTGTTTGTTAGATCAGATGCATCTGTTAGGATATAAATACGTTCAAAGCGACGCTGAGTAATCGGAGGGACTCGCATTTGAACATAGCTACGGGGTTTCACGTTTCAAAATGGGAGTCATTTGCGGGAAGCCCATTTGTAAGATTTCCGAGTCCCAGATTTTTACCAGGCAGTAGCAATTCCTGGTATTTGTGGTGTGGTGGGCACTGGGGATTAGTGTAGGGGCTCTTATTCATCAGGCACTCCCAGCAACATGTCCAACACTTCCTGAGTCCTTCAGGAGTTTGCAATCCCAGATCATGTTAGCTCAGTATAACAGGAAAAACTGCTTCCAATGTAATGCTCACCGAGTCGGGGTTGCAGAGGGTGGTAGGTTTAGGGCTGCCTTACCAATGTCATGTTAGCTTATTATTTTTATTTCACTGAAATGATGATGATGATGATAATAATGATCACTTTTGCCGGTGCAAAAGTAATTTAATGTAGCAGCAAATGGTTCTATGTTGTAGTTTTAAAACCTGAACTTTAAAATTTTTAATCATTAATTTTTTTAAAAAAATTTAATAATTAAATTTTGGTCAGTTAGTGGTCTTGCACTATCACAAAGTAGTGGATCATTTTCCTTTTGTCGTAATCATGTTCTTGTTGCAACCTTTCTTTGCATTCATTAAGAACTTTCTGCAGCCCCTCATGTCCTGGCCATATACCCATCACATCAGCACTCTAGCAAAACCTTTATTTCATGGCAAATATTTCAACCAGAGCCTAAGGAATCTTTTTTTAAGAGTATCTTTCAAGAATTTAATGAATACATAATATTAATAAAGCATGGTGAAATGGACAGGGAGGAATCGTGGTTACAAGAACTGGTAAAGGAATATCTTAATAACATTCAATAAAAGGTAGCTGACTATTCACCACAGGAAGCCAAACCTCTGTTATTTCTGTTTTCGGATTTATTTTCTCCTTATTTGCATCCTTTTAGTCCATAGGATGAGAAGTTATAGTAGAAAGCGAAGTGCTCATTAGATGATAGGATTTTCAAATCTATATAAGCTTTGCAGGCAGTAAAGATACTATCCATATAAAGAAATTTTGAATATACATAGTTTCAGCCCACATTAGATAATGTCACAGAATTATTATTATTATTTTAAAAAAGCCTGTTAGTCTTTTTAATTACTCAAATTCTCATCTTGGGGTAAGGTTCTTCATCCTGCAAAAAAAAGTGCAAGGATGCCTTTTTTGCAGGGGCCTTCCAGTCTATGTGATGCTCTTTCCCTTGAGGACACAGCAGGACTCTGGAGTAGCTACTGGGCATTTCAGTGCACCAAGGTGATGTGATGCCTGCATGGAGACCCAGAGAGAGTTGTTGCATAAAATTCATCACTGCCACGGTGGTGTTATTCCACCTCCCACTTTCTGAAACTCATTAACACGAGACCATCTGCCATATCTGTGAATAGAGCAGGAACTTAATTTGCAAACCTGGAACTGGCACCCAAAGCACTGTTAAAAAAATCAGAAAATATTTGGTGTTGTTGCTTTGCATGTTGGGTTTTTTTGGGTTGTGGGTTTTATTTTATTTTATTGTTTTTAAAAACCTGTTTTAATTAGTCTGGCAAATGACAGCAGTATTTTATCATAAACACTTAAGATGCTATTAGGTTGAAAATGAGTTAAAGCACATTACTCTGTTTCTTAAATGTCTTTAGCATACTTGTAAATTTTAGATAACCAGATTGAGTCCTTAAAACAAGAAATCAGTATCAATGAGACAAGTTTTCCAGTTTTCCTGGGGATTATTTTGGTACTTTGAAACAACCGCATACCTAATACTGTGAGGCTCTTACCTCTAAGACTATGGGAGAGCTTTTATAGGGCAGCAGCACTGTCTCTAAGCCATTGGGAAACTATGCTTTCCAGAAGGAAAATGGAAATATACTTTCTAATGAAAAATTACTCGATGTGTAGTTCCCATTTATTATAGGAGTCAAGTTACCTAGCGCTCAGGAAACTTCCCAAACTCTCCTTCATTTTAATTGGTACGCTCTAATGTTTTGTCAATCTCATAAGAGCATTCTGAATCTCAAAGGGTTTTCCTGCACTGAAGTGTTTCCTCCACAAATTAAATTATGGGCATCATGGCCGGTGTAGCCTGGGAGCTTGTGTAGATGCACTGTGCTCTGTATCCTTTATAGCTTTATCAGTGCTACATATGCATGATGAAGAGGTGCAGGATATGATCAGTTTTCTGTATCTTTTCTGCTCCCCAAAGTTGCTGGTTTTCTTCCATCAGACCTTTCTGCCTTCCTGCATTTCCTGTTTGGAAGCTGGAGAAGAGGCCAGCATGTGTCTCCAAGATTTTTCTGGGGCTGCATGCTGCTTTTGTTTGCCCTGGGTAGTAAGAAAATGAGGTGTCATTCAAGTCCTTGAGATTATAGCTGGTATTTCAGATATTACTGCTAATACACTGCCAGTGACTGACAGGCCTGAGTATTCTTGATTTCACAGATGTGTTTGGAAAGACAGTAGATACCATCACTTGTGCATAGGAAGAGTGATTGGATTGTATGGTTTATATACCCCATTGCAAGGTTCCTTCTGTCTTACTGCTGGTCACCTATAGACTGAAGTTCCCGGTGTGAATTAACTAAGAGATGATATTCCCATGCCAGTATTGTATGGCCAGCAAACTTGGAGCTGGGAAAGACTTCCCCAAAAGCTTTGTGGAAAGCTTATCTGGACTTACCATGCCAGACCATGCAAGAAGGAGTATCACAGTCACAGACATCTGCTGGAAATGAGCTTAGACTGCTTCAGATTAATTGAAGTTCAGTTTGAACTTAAGTCAAAGCTGTAGAGGTGGAAGTTTGCCAGGTGGTTGTGATTCCTTCTCACAGGCATAGTGGCCAGGAGAAATGTTCCACATATAATCATGGGCTTTTGGAGAATGGGATCCCAGACTTCATCAATGGTGTATGAAGACATACAATTTAGCTGCCAAAAAAAGAGTTATATCAGCAGTGTACTACGTGTCATTCTTGGGATCTTAGTCAGCCAGCAGCATCCATCTCATGGATGGAGGAAAATACCAGAAATGGACATAAAACCACAGTGCTGAGGAAGAAAAATTTTATTTAACTTACATCAGGCAGCAAATGGGAGGGAAAAATATAGACTTCATATGTGCAGTTGCATGTAAGCAAACCACTTGATTGTCTGGCACGCTGACAGCAGAACGGCACTGTTGGGATGACAGGACCAGCAGTGCATGCTGCTGCTGCAGCCTGCTGTAATGTGCAGCAGCACAGCGAGTGGCGCATCCCCCAAGCAGCTCAGGACACAGCTGGTTTTTAGGCCCAGCACGCAGCCAAAAAATTAATCTACTTTGAGTAGGCTCGTTTGCCAGCACAGAAAATAGATGCATTTTATATTTGTGCATTGCAAACGGAATACTGATGGCCTGCAGTAGTGGAATAGCAACATGCTGAAAGTGGATTGATTAATTGATTTGCTGCTATTTATTTTTATAAAATCATAGAATAATTTTTATAAAATCACAGAATAATGGAAGGGACATTTAAAGGTCATCTAGTCCAAACCCCCCTGGAATGAGCAGTGACATCTTCAGCTAAATCAGGTTGCTCAGGGCCCTGTCCAGCCTGACTTTAAATGTTTCCAGAGATGGGCCACCTCTCTGGACAACTTATTCCAGTTTCTCACCAGCCTCACTTAAAGGAATTTCTTCCATATATCCTGTCTAAATTGCACCTCTTTTAGTTTAAAACCATTACCATTACACACTGCATAAATTCCAGTGCTTCAGATGCTGTTACAGACACCGTGCTAGGGAAAAAAGTGGTCTGTTTCTAAACCAGTAGAGGAACCTCACGAATCTATAGATGAAGTATTTTGGTGTCAGGTAACTGCAAACCATCTTGAAGAGTGGAATTATCCAGCTGTAAAAGAAGCCACCCTGAGACACCCTCCCTAAAAATGGTGTGGATATTGTCCCTCTCAAGTCCCATAGCACATCCAGGTACTGACTTGCTACTAAATAATATAAAAAGAGACATTTATTTATTCACTACTTAAAAATTACTCCTAAAGCTTGTAACTGCTCAGGAAAAGGCATTGCCTTGCATGCAGGGTAATACCAAGGCAACCAGCTGAGTTACTCTGTGTTAGTCTCTTCATTAGTATAATTGCTGTGTTTGCAGTGCTTTGCTTTTATCACCCAGATGAACTCCAGAAACTGTTGAAAACTGTTTCTGGGCTATAAATAATCCTACCCCCAGATACTCCTTGTGGAAGACAAGTGCTGGGTAGGAGTGGATGTGACATAATGCTGATTTCCTGTCCTGGAAGAGTAACATCTGGTAGCTGCTTTCAGACTTTCTCCCTAGACTTTCTCCAGCTTTCCTTTCCCGGTTTCTTGTCTCTGTGGGTGTGCAGGATCATCTCAGATGGGCAGGGTCTCTGTCCACGTAAGTAGCAGGCAAGGGGCACAGCATCTCACCTGAGGGAAGGCCAGTGGGTCTCTTTTCAGAGCTGCTCTTCTCAGCTTTAAACCGTGACTGTTTTCATATCCAGGCCAGTATTTAACTGGAATCCCGGTGTTCTTCTCTGGCCACCTGGGTGACAAGTGAAATTGGATCAGATGGCTCAAAGAGTGCAGGAGCAGGCAAGGGTTTGTGATTCGAGTTATGGCCTGTGGAGCAGAGCTGGTGGTGCAATGCTGCTCGTTCAGCCACTCCTTGCATATAGGGAGGCTGAAGTGATGGTGATGCAGAAAGGTGCCTGGTGAGGGGATGCCAAGCTCACTTTTATTTTGAAGTCTCAACTTCAGAGATGGTAACTTGTGTTTCTGTCTCTCTTTGGGTGAGCAGTTTCACTGCAGGGTTTCCTGAGAAGCCAGGATTAAGTGCATTAGTGCAAACTGCTTTGGAGTTGTACACAACTTTGGAGTAGTTGTAACATTAGTGACAGCACAGAGAAAGGCAAATACCCTCAGGGTGAGACAGAGTGCCACCAAATGCCAGTGGCTGACCTGTGGCTGACCCCACGTGCCCCAAACCTTGCACCAGAGCTCTCAGCTGCAATGAGACAGAGCCTGCCTGGCTTTCATTTAGACAATAAATACAGATTTGCTTGTGCAAAATGTAAGAAATGTATGTAGGGACATCACTCTTCCCTTCTCTTTTCAGAAATGCAGTTATGTCCTTTTAACTTTTTTCTCTTATGATCCACTCTGCAAGTTCAAACACTGCATGATGCAATTTAGAACTGCTCTAGGGCATCAGTATCAGCTCAGCATGCTGCTCAGCATCATCTTAAATCCATAGCTGATCTCTGCTTCTGTGACACCAGTAAGTAGCTGAAATATATAGGCTGAAAGAAACTCATGATATCCAGGAAGTTGTGCCAGATTTTTGGAAAGTCTTTTCAAATAGCCTGTCCATCATAAAAATGAGAGCATGGGTGAGAAAGAGAAATGTTAGAAGCAAATGTGTTAAGCCTCTGAGACAGAGGATATGAACAATGTATTGCAATATAATTCATCTAATCCATGTTGTCCATGACACATGCAATATAATTGGAAGTGTTTTGAATTATAAGCAAGATTAATTAACCCATAGTTCTTCAGTTCTTGACCATGCACTAATACAGTTCTAGAGTGATTGTTGTTTTCATAACAGTCAGGGCCATCTCCAAGGGAGAATGAGGAGAACTTAAATCCCCACGAAGGGCTTAAAGAGGGCCTTGAGCCCAGGCCTCCTGTGCTACAGTGAACAAAGACTATAAAAAAAGGGAGGGTGGTTGGATGTAATTTTGAATGAATGATCAGGATCCTATGCTTTCTCAGGGTTTCTGTGCTGTATGTGTTAGTTTGTGCCTTGAGCACCTCTGTTGGACTCATTTCTCATCGTTTAGCTGCAAGATGACTGATTCTGACACTGCAAACAGGTTTGGGTATGAGTTGGCAGGCTTTACATTTAGAAACCAAAGTGCCTGTGGACTCTCAGGTACCTAAGTGTAAATCTCAATCTTGAATTTTAGAAGTGTGGATACTTCTGCTATTTTGGGACCAAGGCACTGAGCAACTCTGCAATGTTTTGTACATGCAATCTAAATGTAATAGGCAACATTCCCACTCCTCTTCTGTGGGCTGTGTGTGAGTAGTGACACTGCTGTGGTTCAGCATCGTTTGACTGCAAACACCGTTTGCTGATGGGAACACATTCCTGCGTGAGCATCACCAGGAGCAGAAGCACGTAGTAACAAGTGTGCTGCTGTGACTTGCAGGAAAGTAGTAGTCAACACAGCAGCAGAATCCCCTTTTTGAAATCCAGTTCTCCTTATAAATCAAATCAAGTCTGTTTTCAAAGATCCCGATAAATGTGGGCGATGGTCATCTTCTACATGTCTGCTATTTCTGTATGACTTCACCAGACCATTGTATCTCTCCTTTCCCATCTTATATGCGCTCAAAATTCCAGCCTAGCTCCATCCCTGGTGCAACGGAGAAAGCCCCTGAACAGTCTCACAAGCCGTTGGTTAATCAACTTTAACCCTTTCCTACAGGTTTAGTTGAAAAAATAGAAATTGACATGTAGGACTAAAACCTTACTTTTGCCAGGAGTAGATGAATCTGGAGATGCCTCCAGTTCATACTTGGTGAGTGATGTTTATCAGGTAAATGAGATCTGATTTAAACTGATTTCACTTGTGGAAGCTTGCAGCAGTTGCCATGCACATCAGCACCCGTGTTTAGAGAGAGCAGTATTTAAAACCCTTTTGTGTTCAGGAGGAATATCAGGCACTTCTAATCTGTCAGAGATGTTTCTTTGTAACACTGGTGCTTTAGATTTTAAAGGCTTATATCCTTTGTGCATTTCTTTTAACCTGTTTAATATGTTGGGTGTTGTATGTGCTAACCCTGAACTCAACTCCTTCAGACTTTAACTTTGCACTCACAGCTGCTGCACTGAGGTTGACATTTTTACATTATATAAGTCCAGGCTATTAGTGTGCAGAATACATGACTGATGTAATTTACTGTAAGAGTGGTGTTTTTCAGATTCACATCTGTTCTGTGATCATAAGCCCATACATTGAAGTGCTTAAAAACTCCCCTAGAAACCATTCAGATCACAGGTGAAAAATCAGCCTCATCTTAGAGCATTCATTTCTTGCCTTCTGAATTTCCTTTTTCTCTTTCTGCAGCTTGTGGATGTGACCTGGCTCAAGGAGGATTTTTTGTGAGACAGGGAGACTACATCTGTACTTTGGACTACCAGAGACTCTATGGCACGCGGTGCTTCAGTTGCGATGAATTCATTGAGGGAGAAGTGGTCTCAGCACTGGGCAAAACCTATCACCCAGACTGTTTTGTGTGTGCTGTCTGCAGGTAGGTTTTCTACATGAAGTTGTGTTTCATTTAAAAACTAGATTTTGAAAGACTGATGCCAGGCTTAGAGATTGGGCTTTCTGTTATTCACTCCTTTAGAAATTGCAGAATGAAAAAGAAGGAAAAAATCTGCAAATTTTGAGTGCCTCCCTTTTTCCAAATGTGGTTTTCTGGTTTATGTTATCTTATGTGTGAGGTTTTCAAAGTACTTTAGAAACTGCCACTGTCTCCACTGTAAGACGTTTTGCCCCAAATGTTGCTTTATTTCTGTTGTGTCTGCTGTTTTGTCATTTGTTGACTGAAATTACAAAGGATTCCAATGCCAGTGGCTGAGTCCTCAGCAGGCCAGCTGGATATCGTAGTAACAGATTTAAACAGAATTTTCACAGTGCTTCTTCTCAGAAACTTCAATAGCTATTTAAAATAGGACAGAAAGGTCCTGGATTACTAAAGACATGTTTGATTTCACCGAGGATCTCCGTTAGACACGGATGTGACAAGTGACACAGCACACAAGCTTTTCCCCTCCTAAAGCCCAGTGTAGTTCAGTGGGATCGTTTCCCACATGGGTCCCAGACTGAGCAATACAAGGGACTGATGTCATTTTGATCTGCATCTCAATCCTCTTGTGTAGAAATAGCACAAACAAATCTCTTGAAGAAGCTTGAAGTCCACTAAACCTTCAGGAAATGCACTGTTACAGCAGTTTGGAGCAAATGGAAATGCTGCCATAGTTTTTCTGGCTAAACTTGAGCTTTTAGGACTACCAGAAAAGCAACTCATCTTTCAAAGGGAGAGCCCAGCGAGGCACTGGTGCAGCACAGTTGAGATGCTCTGTGTGCTGGTGCCTCATGCAGGTGGCGGTGCAGTCCCAAACCAGCACATCCATGTCACTGTGCCCGTCTGCCAGCCCAGCCTACCCAGCTCATGGAGCTGCTGAGCTCAGATATCCTCCTGTGCTGATGCAGGAGTAGGACTTCAAATTCCAGAACAGCTGTGGCTCATGGCAGGATCTCAATTAAATAAAGCAATTGAACGAATAATAATAATAGCCATGATAAGGGGAAGCATCTGAGATGGACAAGCCTTTATGATATTAAATTCTATCTAAGTTTTGCTCTGTTTCATAGCACATTTTTCCTTTTGGATACTTTAAACAAACATGAAGAGTAAAGATAAGGAAAAATCCTAAAAAATCTTTTTCTTATTTTATTTTTTCTTTTAATAGTAAAGAAAGTGATTTCAAATGCATCTCATGAGTTAACTGCTTGGCTGCACATGCTCTTGGCCTGCAGCCTGGCAGTGTTACAGCTCTTCTAGAGATGAGCAGAGCTAATTCTTGGTACCTTTTTATTCTTAGCACTAGTACCTTCTGTAAAATGAGATGCTTCTTTATTTAAGAGAAATCAAAAAACTGGTTGATTGCATTTTTCCTGCTAAATGTGCTTATATTCTCAGTCACACCACTAGAGTTTAGCAGAATTTTTAAAAATGTTTGTTACTATACTTAGCAACTTGGTACCTAACCTGGGTTTCAGGATGTTGTATATATTAACTCTTGCTGTATTTAGTCAGCCCTTCAGCTGATAGTTTGGAGCTTAGTGGTACAGTTTATTTTGTCTCCCTGGAAATTTGGAATAATTTTCCTTGTGACTGAAATATTTATTTTTAGTACATAGTAATTCAGGTGAGTTAAATTGCAGCACTGTGAAATTATTCATGTTACAAATATCATGTGTGGTGAAGATGTGATAAAGCTTTTAAAAATGAAGTTCCTGATACAATAATATGTCATATAAAAAGAAAATCAGAGGTGTTCCCTAACCTTCTGTATAAATAAATAGTTGTATCAAATGCTATTTTGCTGCTTCTAATTGTTCAGTAGAGAGATCCAGATTTGTCTGTGTTGCTTTCCGTAGAAGGACACACAAATTCAAATTGTCTTCATCAGAGCCAGCTAATGCCCTGCTGACTAGCAGGATTCAATTAGTGTCTCCCAGGGGGGTTGTAACACTGATTTGTGGTGCAGAGCAGCAGAAGAATCCTGTCATATGTTTATATGCTTTAAATCAGCTTCAATTACCCCTGTCATTGCAAGCCAGACATAACCTGTGTTTTTTATGGGGAAGAGTGTCCTATCTAAACATCAGCAGCATTTATTTTATTGAATTATATCCTCAGTAAAAATAGGCCATAAAGACGTGTTGTTTAAGCTAAAAGAAGGAACTTGTTCATTTAAAAAACAGCAATAATAAAAGAGGGGGGAAAAAAGGTGTAAAACCCTCTACCTTGACATTTTCCTTGGTGGGAAGAGTCAGGAGAACCATTTGTGCTCTCATTTCTTACAGATGGGCAGAAACCTTAAATACTGGGCCAAAGCACGCTGTCAGTAGCAGTTGGGGGATGATGCCAACTGCATTTGGCATTACCTTTTACAGCCAGACTTCAGTGTGGGTGCTGTGTTAGAAATCTGACTTCCAGAATGATGTGAATTTGAGAGGTGGTGACTGCCTGCCAGTGGGGCTGATCCTGCCCTCATGGAAACCAAGCCAGGCTCTTACCATCTTCAGCATGAAAACACTGGCAGCAGAAGGCATTTCGCACTCCTGACACATTTCTCCAGAATGCTGCAGGATCGTTAAATTCTTTTAAATGAGCACTTCTGCAACCCCTATTTCTGTAGCTGCTGAAGTAACACCTTTAAACTGTTTCTACATTGCATAGTAAACCAGTGTCAGTAGCAACTCCTTTTTTTTTTCCCTTATTTTCAGAGAAGATAAGGTTTGAATAGAAACATGTGGGAAGTGTATGGTAGCATCAGTGAGAAAATCTAGTTAGCAGGAGCAGTGGGAAAAAGTCAGCAATCCAAGCCCAGGTGTCTCCTGATATTACTACTGTTGGATGCCACATGTCAGTGTCACAGGGAGCTGCATTCCTGGTACCCTCTGCACTGCATTCGGAACCTGCTGCCCTCCTCTGTGGAAAAGCTGGTGTGTCAGAAATCCAGCTCATCCCTGGGCATCTCTTGGGAGTCAGATGCTGCTGCCCAGGGCTGCCACAAGCTAAAGTCTGAAAAAAAGGAATTGGTATTCAGAAAAAAACCTATTAAAAGTACAAGATATTGTGCCATCCTATTGTTTCTCTTGATCTTGTGTTAATCAAGTGGCTCTTAAAAAAATTCAGGTTTAAATTGCATGTTTGCTCTGCTGGAGTAAAGATTGAGGGCTTAATCCATTCTTCTTCCAGTGCTGTTCATAGTCTAGTGAAACATTTTTCTGCTGTTGTGTTTTGTGATGATAATGCCTAAAACTAGGAATGAATAACAACCTAGATTGAAAACTGTTGCAGATTAAATGCTTACTCTGAATTCCCAGGAAGTGGCTGAGCAATCTTCTTACAGCTTCATTAATTGGAAAGAGCCGTATCCTCCAGAAGGCTGCCAAAGACATTTCCTTCAAAAGCTTCATGTGTTTGTAAAAGTGAAATAGAAAGAGGGAGAAAATTGAGGCTGGCTGTAGCAATAAAAGCTTAGTTTTATTAAAATTTTGCACATACTTCTTGCATGGCTGTCAGAGACAGGACAGTGTAGCTCTTATGTAGGATGGGAAAGGGCAGGACATGGAGTCTTTCGGAAAGAAATGGGTTGTCATACCTGTGATAATACTCTGAAAATGGAATTTTCAGGAGATGTCTTAGTGTGTTAATAAGTTAAATAGATTTATTAAGCATATATAATGGTCTGTATAATGTTGTACCTAGAGTATGATTTCTGTTACTGATGGGCTATGTGTTCACTGGATATCAAAAAACTGGGATTTGCTTTTATGGGTATCACTGTAATTAGTAAAGTTGGGGGGGGATTGGTGTTTATGTACCCAGTTAGAGGAGTGTATGTAATAGTTACCCCTTTAGTTTCAATATTCTTGTACTTAAATTTGGGGAAAAAAAATGTGACTTCTAAATGATAAAGAGAGGACAACTTGACCCTTAGCTGGAGGATAGATAAGCACATGCATCCCAGGAAACAGGTTCATGTTTGCTTTACAGAATTTTGACATCTAACTTTTTCTGAGTTCAGGAAGTTTTCTTTTAAAACAGCATCTTGACAGAAGCTGAATATGGGCCATGTGCAAGTGAATAGTATGTGGAGGGGAAAGAGGCAGATACATATTCTGCAAGGGGTTGCGTGCCAAACCCAGCTGTAAAACCTCTTTCAACCCATTTGTATTTTTACTGTCGTCAAGAAGGTAATTCACTTTGGCCAGGCAGTTGAACATAAAAAGTCAGAAAGCTGAACTCCTTTTCTTTTTTCACCAGAAGATTGTGTAGTCCTACATATCTAACACTGCTGCTTCTAGAAAGAACTGAGATCTTTTGTGTATGAATGTCTTAAGAAATTAGGGTAATGTTGAAAATTGGAAGTTCAAATTCAGTTTCTTCTTAAACATAGCAATCATGTCAGACTTTTTATATATGCTAAACCTTTTTATTTGCTCACTTTCTTTAGTGCTGCTGAATTTTGAAAGGATTTGGTTTCCACTTGAAATCAGCCTGAGTGTTCTTGGAATTTTGATCCAAAACCAAATATATTTATCAATATATGCTTCTTCCTGAATAAAGGGGTGGTGTTGTGCTGCTCTTGAAATTTAGATCTGCTGCTCTTCAGGGGAAGGATCTGGAGCACAAGTCCTGTGAGGAGCAGCTGAGGGTACTGGAGTTGCTTACCTGGAGAAAAGGAGGCTCAGGGGGTACTTACTGCTCTCTGCAGCTGCCTGAAAGGAGGTTGTAGTGAGATGGGGGTCGGTGTCTTCTCCCAGGCAACCAGCGATGGGACAAGGGGAAATGTCTTTAAGTTGCACCCAAGGAGGTTCAGATTGGATACTAGGAAAAGTTTCTTTGCTGAAAAGGGGGTTAAACATTGGAACAGGGTGCGCAGAGAAGTGGTGGGATCAGCATCCCTGGCAGTGTTCATGAAACGAGTAGACATGGCACTATGTGATATGAGCACGGTGGTGTTTGGTCAAAGATTGGACTTGATGATCTTGGAGGTCTTTTACAACCTTAGTGATTCCAGGGTTCTTTTATTCTACATGGAGCATCCCTATAGCCCTAGAATAATGTAAGATGGAAGGGATCTGTGGTGGTCCTGTGGTCCAGCCCCTGGCTCAGAGCAAGTCCAGTTTGAGCAGACAGCTGATGGCATTCCTTTAACATATTTCTAAGGATGGAGATCCCACAGACTCTCTGAACAGTGTGTTCCAGCATTCAACAAGCTCATGGTAATTTTTTTTCCTTATATTGAGTTGACATTTCCTGTGTTCCAGCTTATGTCTGCTGCCTCTTGTCCTTTCAGTCTTTACCTCGGAGAAGAATGTGACTCCAATTTCATGTACACGTCATCAGGCCGTTTTAGACAGCAATATGATCTCCCCTGAGCAGGTACACCTCCTGCAGCCCCTGCCTGCCCATGTGTCCTGTGCTGCAGCTCTGGACCTGGCCACCTTCCCTCATCTCCCTCCAGTAAACCTTGTCCTGAGGAGCCCAAGAGGGTGCCCGCTGCAGTCTCTTAAATGATGAACATCAGGGAAGACCACGTCCCTGGATCTGCTGGCTACACTAATGCCCTCCCAGCATGTGGCTGGCCTTCTTTGCCGTGGGGGCACTCTGCTGACTCATGTCCAGTATGGTGTCCACTGGGACCCCGACATCTTCTTATGCTTTCCATCTGATTAACCCCTGTGGTGTACTGGTGCATGGGGTTGTTCCTCCCTGCTTGCAGGATTTAGCATTTGCCCTTGCTGAAATTCGTGTAGATGGCAGGCAGCACACAATGTCAACTTTGTATCATCATTTTAATCCACGAGGTGAAATTCATCCCTGTGGAGCACCTTGAGGGATGTGATTGTACCAGGTACAAGTGAGAGCAGAATTTGATCCTATTGGTCCTTAGGTTGCAGTCTGACATTACACCTGACCTGGTGTAACTGCAGCCAGCTGCTGAAACGAATAGCTTTACTCTGTCCACAACCCAACCACAGGCCTCTGTTAGTTTTCATATATCAAATTTAGTTGACTGTTCAGCCACAGAGTCAGATCAGCAATTTAAAGAATAGATGGCCATCCACCTGCTCTGAAAAAAAAAAAAAGAATATTTTCTTTGGTCCCTCCTAGAAAGCTTGAA
Source organism: Mohoua ochrocephala (assembly GCA_013398855.1). Lineage (NCBI taxonomy): Eukaryota > Metazoa > Chordata > Aves > Passeriformes > Acanthizidae > Mohoua > Mohoua ochrocephala. The sequence continues at coordinate 248,634 of VZTA01025931.1, read as the reverse complement.
TAACTTGCCCACAGCTGCATAGGTTGAGGCATGTTGCAGAGAAAGACAAGACCAGGACCTGACCTTTTGGTATCAGCACACAGTTACCCTGGATTAGGCTGGTGGTGATTTGATGTTTTACAACATAGTTTTGTTGGTCACCTCCAGATTTTTTACTGGGTTTGCAAATATCATAGGCAGGTGGATAAAACAAAATTTGTTGGGAAGTGAATCATAGATGTATTAAAATTCTACAAGTCATTTGAGAAAGCTGCTTTAAAAATTCTCTTAATTCTCATTTTAAAAATAGATTATCTAACTGTGAAGATCTCACTGAATATTTATTAAAGGATAAGTAGCTAATTAAAACCCTGTCCCAGTTTCTGCAATACCTAGCAGTGTTCAGTGGGTGAGTGGTGGTGAGATATCATTGTATTTGAAGGCAGATACGCTGCTCTTAGCCTAAAATTCTATATATAGTCCTGCTCACAACGTACAGAGCTCAAACTGAAACCTTGTTAATTGACTGCTACCACCTTCTGTTGTGCCTTCACTCATACTGGCATTGAAATGCTTGAGCAGAGCTGCTTGTGAAAGGGAGAGGTCAGCTGGTACAGAAAAACTGACAAATGTGTTGGGTGTGAATTCCCAGTGAACGAGACAGTGAAACAAACTCTGAGGCTTATTTATGGGTTTAGAAGACCTGTGAGGGAAGGAAATGTGTGTCTGTACCTTGGGGTGGACAGCTCCAAGGAATATTTCCCTGGGATTTTTTTAGAGCAAGGTGTCTTGCACATTTGGAGAACGATAAATCAAAATTGTTGCCCTCTCCCATTGGAACGGAAAGGCTCTGTGATTAGCTACTGAACACTTAGAAAATAAATCAAATATGGTATTTTTGTGGGCTAGGAAAGCCCCCCATGTGCCCTCCCATCTGAGGAGGCTCTGTGACATGCTGTGGTGCCTGTGAGTTTTGGCGTGTTGGTAGGTGTCATCGGCCTAGTTCCGTCTTTGTGCCGTAGAAGGTCAATAATCCTGTTCTTCTCTTCTAGTTTTAACTTATTTCCTTTTAGATTGTCTAATTGCTTAGACGATGATGAGATGAGCCAATTCGAAGTGGTTGGTCCCTGCTTCTACTTTACTTGCTGCTTGGTGCATCTGTTTGAGATGGGCTTCTGTGCTCAGTTGGAAGTTCAGCTGGATCTTTATTAGGTGTATCCTTGAGTCAGGAAGATATACTAACCTTACCTCTCCCTACTGCGCCTAATATACTACCTACAAGATTGTTCAGTAGTCACAGTCATTCTTTAGAGCAGTGAATTGCTCACAGCTTCCAGCACGTCACCATCCCCAGGATTATTAGTGGTGCAAAGCCTGCTGTTTTACTGAGAGCTCTCAAGAGAGCCCAGCTGGGCCATGAGCTTGAACCCAGCCTTGGGTAGAGACTGTGGCGAAACACAGCTGAAGGTACTGTCCTGCCCAGGGCACACAACTGTGCCTAGGAATGAACAATGCCAGGGTAGTGGTATGGCAGTGAGTGTGGTTGTGTGATGGTATCAGTGGAGCAGCGTGCTGGTTTTGTGGGGGTTCAATTTGGAGCAGATTACCGGTGGTTGTAAGAAGTCTGTGTGTATCTGTCAATCAAGATGAGATGTCTTCCTGAAAACACATAGCAGATCGATTACAAGTTCTGGAATTGCTGACAACCCTTGGCTTGTGTCTTTCCCGGTCAATTAGTAGTGCCAAGTTCTAGACTTCATTTTGTAATATTTTGTTAAAATGAAAACGTGATTAAATGGTTTCTTTCACATTGGCAGTAGAAAACTAGGGCAGCATTTGAATTATATCACTCCATTTTCGAGACAGTTTTTGGTAATTAGTCATGACTTTGTATTATCTATGTAGAAGTGTATCCCATTTACTAATTTTTATTCAAATGTATGTATCTTCATTTGAATAAACTTTGGGTTGGGCCAGATGACCTTCAGAGGTCCTTTCCAACCTCAACTCTTCTGTGAGTTCATAAAATTTTATTATTTCATGTATTAGAAGTATCTCTGACTTAAAGAAGTATCAAAATCTGTTGCAGACAACAGTTATGACCTAAAAGCATAGTGTTGGGAGTTTTTGGGAATGTATAACACAGAAGCTTGCTGCTGCTGAATTGCTGCAAGACAGGACAGATTTGCTCACTGGAGTGCGGCTCCATCACATCCTGTCTGTCACACTGGAGATGGTGCTGTCTTCTGGTTAGGTTATTGAGCAAAATTCATGGTTCAAAATCCTCTTTGAAACAGGTGGAAATTTAGGACTCCTGGATTTGTACTCACATGGTGTTGGACTTCATTGTACCAGAATCACACATTGATCATTCAGTTGCATCAAAGAGCAAGGCAATTTAAAAGGCTCTTTCCATAAAGTATTTTTCATTGTCTTAGCTTTAGGTAAGTGAGCAAGTAGGAAGTTTTTTGGAGTATAAAGTCATTGTCGAAGAGAAAAAAAAAGTGAAAAGCAGAACTCGTTATCAGATATCAAAAAAGATAATAATATTTAAATTCCATGTGTCCTCATGATTTTTAAAATTATTATTACCAATGTTCCAAAATGGATGGCAGTGTTGAACACTTACTTAGCTTTCAAATATATTTTAGTAACATTATATAGAAAAAAAGGACAGCATTGCTTTTGTTCTTTTTCTAAGTAGTAAGAAATTTCTTTTAAATGTAATTCAAATGTGGAAAAAGCTTCTCTTAGGCAGCTTAGGTATCAAAATAATGTTTAAGTTTAGCACAAAGTATCTGTGTAGCTTTTGTAGTGAAGACAACCTCGCAATTGGTACGGATCTGATAGCATTTGTGGGGAAATGCCATGCGGCGTTTTAAGGAAATTTTAATCAAATAGTCTGATCAGATGGACTTCACCATGAGGCAGAAAGTGTGTGTTATGTTTGTGCCCCACTTAAGCCATATTTTGATAGCTTGGATAGGGATTTAGTTGGACATGAGCTTTGGGTGGAGTGAAATGTGTTTCTAAATCCTCACCATCCTTCGCTGCATATGAAGTGATTTGTCCATCTGGTTCCCTTAGAGAAAAAGCCTCAGTGGTTTCTGTGCCCAGGCAAGGAAGTGCACAGCAGAGAGCTTTTTGTTTTAAGGACATTGATAAGAAAGAATGATTTAATTAAGTGTAAGGAGAGCTGTTGTTGAGTAGGGAAAACAAGTAATGTAGACACTGTGTGTTTTATAACTGGGATAGGTTTTTTCCTTTGAGAGTTCACTAACATTTGCTTTCTGAGCGCATAGATTAAGAGAAGGACTTTGATGTGGTAAACATTGTGAGGACAAGTGCTGGTTTTTAATGCATAAAAGTCATCGCTCTCGTGCAGTTATTTAACAACATAAAAGCAGCTGCATTTGTCTCTACTTAACTCCCTGTAATGCCAATTTTATTTTCATTCTGTAACTGATCCTGTTAGGGATGAACCCTGGCCGATGCTACATTTCTTAGATACACAACAATTTGGACTTGAGTGCTCACTGTGTTTTTGTATCTTTAGATATTATTTTTTTTCCGAAGAAGCTGTAACCATTTGCATTTGAAGTTGCCTGTTTGATATGTCCCTTTGAAACTTAAGCCTCTAAGTGGCTGGAAAACTGAATGAGAACTGGGCGAGCAGAGGAAAGGAAGCCAGAGTGTAATCAGTTCCTTTATGGAAAGCTATTTAATTTCGATAAAGGCGTGAGGCTGTAACCGGTTTGCTTTTGTTTCTGCTGTTGTAGGTTGCCTTTCCCTGCGGGTGACCGGGTAACTTTTAACGGGAAGGAGTGCATCTGCCAGAAATGTTCCCTGCCCCCTTCCAGCAGCGCCGGCTCTTTCCCTGTACAGAACCTGAGAAGTAAGTACGGATTTCTGCTCTTTTCAGTCAGTACTTCTTAGTCTGCACAGGTTTGAAGAACAGAATTTTTCACCAATATGTGTAACTGGAACTTCTACCACTATGCTGCATAAGAGGTGTCATGAAATATAATGTAGCCTTGTGAAAAAGTAGAGGGTGGTTTTTCAAGGAAGTCTGATATTAAAAAGAAACACAGATGGTGCCATTATAGGATTAACAATACACAGAACCCCTCAAAAATTTGATTAAAAAGAACTAAATCAAATTATTTGAAGAAAAACATAATATAGATGTTAATTTTTTTGAGGATTTAGTCCAAGTCCAGCTGAAATAAAATCCAATGTGAGATTTAATGATTTGTAAGTGTTCCAGTATTGCTTCAGAAAATATCAGTGACAAGACTGCATGGCTAAATACTACACAGGAAGGAGTTTAATGTGCAAAATATCACTGGGGGACATTCACCTTGACCTCAAGACTATTGTGCACTATCAGAAGGTACGAACATTACAGGGAAGAAAAATGTGGTCTTTCACACCAACTTTTTTTGCAGTAGATCATAGAGAGGTGGTGTTGCTCTGAACTCCGTTCCTCTGCTGTTTTGCTCATGAAGTGCTGCCATGCTTTAAGGGGCCACCACTACCTTTATGTAATTAAACAGCAGCAGCAAGTCAATTAAACAGCAAAGACAGATATATTTTTAAGGACTGTTGCATCAAGCTGGATTCAGCATGGCTGAGGAAGGGCCCCATGGATTGCTCATCTTCCTGCTTACGGAATCTAGCCTACTTCTGGGAGAAACCTCTCCTTTTTTATTCTGTTTTCTTTTTTCCCCCACAGAAGTTTTCACCATCTCCTTTCTGCAGTTCATCAGCCAAAGCTGCTGTGTGAATGCTCTGTGAGATGTTCTACTGGTTCCTCTTGCTAATGCCATTCTCTTTTGGGGATAGGATGGTCCCCTCTCTTAGGTGCTTTCTCTTGTCACATATTCCGGAGAGGGATCATCCTTGGCCATCTTTGCTGTCTCCTTGTCATATGTGAAAAGTGCCTTTGACTGTAATGGGCTTTATTTGCCTGTTTGAGTACTGTCAGAACAAGTTCATTTGATTATCTGTGATACAGAATCCTTTAATGTATTTACATTCCCTTTCTCTGTGCACACACGCACACCGTGGGGAGTTTTTCTTGTCATTGCTCTTCCCTGTCTCTCTTGGGTCACTGCACTGAGTCTTCCCAGATCACAGGTACCTGCAAACCTCAGCAAACCACTTGCCTCAGAGGGAAACAGCACTGGAAGCACATCTTTGTGCTAAACCCGACCTTGGAAAATAAAAGTTTACCCCAAATTGAATCTCAAACATGTTTATTTAAGCCTCAAATACATCTCTCTTTTAAATCTCATTAGAAATGGATGAAGCTTTTCTATAGGGTTTCAGTGGAATTATTTGAGAGTCTTGATTCAAACTTGGATGGTATCTGCCACAGTTTGGACTTTTGAAAGAATTCACCTGAGACGAACCAGCTCTGCTTTTCAAACCATGTACTGAGAGAAGTGAGCTGCTAGGTATAATGACCTCTCAAAGGGCATACCTGGCTGCGAGTAAACTGTGTCGTGGTGTTGCCAGGATCCCAGATAAATATCGTTCTTTACCTGTATAGACTGTATCCTTTCTTATCTCTTCCTTACTCCTGTTTCCCCAGTGCTTTGCAATGCAGCTATGGGCCAGCATTTCCTGATTTCATGGTGACATGCAGCTCCCAGCTGACCCCAGAGCTGGGAAGCTCATGGGACACATTAAATTGGATAGTAGTGGCATAATCCCTCCTTGTTGTGGGGAATAGACCTTTGATGGGTCAATGGGAAGCACTGCAGCACAAGTTCATGGAGGTGTGTGCCTGTACATGTAGCAGGACATGTAAGAGTCTGACAATACACAGAAAATTAGCAAAATGTCTTATAAGACACTAAAGAATTTAGTAAACATTCAGATTACTATGTAATATGTGAAAGAGCAGTATGTAATAGCAGCTGTTTTCCAAGCACATAATCCTTCGGCTAGAACCAGTGTTTCAGGAATAAACAAGCATTGTCAGAGACATCCTGGTTGAACTGGAGAGCTGAAAATCCAGAGTGGCTGGCTGTAGCTATGCCACATATTACATAGAGCAGTGAAGGGTGTATCTTCTAACAACAGCTTTCTTGGAAAAGACCTTGATGCTTTAAACAAGCGATTCTTTTTAGTAGTGCACAAAAACATGACTTCAGGCAAACTTATTCAAGGAACACGTAGTACATTGACCCACCGTTAACACTGGGTTTGTTCCTGTCTCAGAACTGTCTGATGTGTACCATGTGTGCTGTTCAGCAGCCTGTTTGTCTCAGCAACGCTTTCAGAACATCTCTTGGGGACTCAATGAGCTCCTAACATCACTGCCCCCTCTGACAAGTCCTATTTTCATCCTCCCCTTTTGCTTCTGACCTCCTTCATGCATTCCATTTGGAAGAAATGAATAATGTCAAATACTTGCTTTCTGCCTGAGTCCCTGAATTTTTTGTTATTATATAAGTACCTACCTCTCTGTTTTGTTTTGTTTTATAAAACAATAGCTCTGAAAACCTCTTGTTGAGACAGTGCTCAAGGAAAAATACCAACTAGTAGCAGCAAATTGATGTGTTCTGCAGAGTTGTTGGTTGAAATTAGTTGAGTCACCAATGGTTGCTGCATCCAAGATGGGAAGACAAGGACACTACATCAGGAGACACTGTTGGCATAGCAACCACAATATTTGTTTGTAATTATCTGGCACTTTACAGAGAAAAGAGCGGTTGAGAATAAAAAAAGTAGCTCACAAAATGCTGCATTTCTGCCCACCCAAGCTTCAACCAGATGCAAGGTGAATGACATCCCAGCACATGATGTTGTGTTCAGTTTATGAAATAAACCCTCGAGCAGTGAGATTAAATTAGATTACCAGATGAATCCCCAGTACAGGGGAGATCACAAACAAATTTCTGATTGCAGTTAAACAGTAGATACTGGAGAATACTGCAGGGGCTAAAGCCAGGCACACACCCAAATGTTCTTTTTTATTAGCAAAACTCAAATGTTCTGATCTGTAGTGCACATGCTTTTGCGCTCGGCTTGTTTTCACATATTGGTGCTCTAGAGGGTAACATTAAAGAGATACATTATTGCCCCCTCAGTACATTCCAAATCCACTAAAGGAAAATACAAACGATACTTTATTGTTGTGTGCTCAGAAGTGAAACATTTACAATTTCACTTACACTGTCTCATTAGGGTCATGTAACCAACTAAATACAATCTTAAATCAAAGCGGTTTTAAGAGGACTGTTTAAATGCTTTAATGAGATCCTAGGTTTAGAGTTCTTTCTTAATAACTAGATAAATCATTTTAATGCTTTTGCATAGCTTTCTCTTCCATGTAAGACATTGTGGGGTTTTTTTCTCTCCTGGCACCTCTGAATGATTAAGTGGCTTTCAGGTTTTGTCTTTTCTCTAGAAAATTGTTGGTATACCTGAAGAATTCCTAAAAATACTATGTATTTTTCCACATGGCTTGGAAGATATCTTACGGAGGGTTAGAAGGATTACTGAGATATTGATACTAGAATCAATTTCTCGCTGGCATTTATCCCTATTTTTCCACATATTCTGACTATTTTAACATTTAGTAAGAAAATCATACATAGACAGGAAATCTGTAGAGTGAAGAGTGAATGAGAGATGGACCTTGTAGGGTAGTAGAGGGTTCATTTGGGATATAGAGAACCAGATCCAAATCTCATGTCTACGTAACATCTCTAAAGAGGGCACTCCCTGGTGGACTGTTTGTGTGGAAACTGAGTGTAGATTTGGCTTTTAGTAGCTTAGGCAAAATCTTCCATTGTTAGAAAAAAAGGCAACCAAACCCCTAGAAAGTCTTGTTCTCAATTGCTCTCTCGGGGGAGTATAGCTAGTTCACCTGCAGCCTATTTAACCAACATCGACTAACCTCTGTTACCCAGTTATAACATGTTTTACATGTAATTTTTGTTAGCACCTCTTGGAGCTTTACGTAACTGAATTTCCATAAAGAATAAATATATAGACAGCCATCACTTTCACATATTGAAATGTCACTAATGCCTCAAGTATTGGTGTGTTTTTCCTGGTTACAAGAAATTTCATATCAGAATTTAAGCTTGGGTTTTTTTCATGGTTGCAAAAAGAATTTTGACATAAGTAAAGCTTGCAGATCCAGAGGCAAAGTCTTCTAATATGAAGAATCAGTTCTTTGTTTTACTTTTTTTTTTTATTTCTTTTATCAGGCTGATTTGCAATGCTTGAAAAATTAATCAGTAAATCTTCGTATTTTTTAAATACCGTATAAATGAATTAAAATAAAGCCTAAGTCACTAGGAAACTGAAGTCATCAGCTTTTTTCTTTGAATGATGCATGTGTTGTAGGAATGTCAGAGCATTCTAAAGGCGGCAACACTTGTCATCCATCAGTGAGCAGCCAGGAGCTATGGAGCCCTCGTGAGCTGTTGCTGGGACACTGATGGATCCTTGTACTGCAGTAACCAACTGTTGCATGACCACCTATAGAATATGATTCACTCATATTGGATTTTTCTCTTGCAGACTGTGGGGGTTGTGGTTCAGAAATAAAAAATGGTCAGTCCTTGGTCGCCTTGGACAAACACTGGCATTTGGGCTGTTTTAAGTGCAATACATGTGGCAAGCTACTGAATGCAGAGTATATCAGCAAGTAAGTAGAGGAGTATTTTCACCTCTTTTCAGCATTCTTTTAATGCCAAGTAATTAATTTATCATTGCATACCCTTTGTTTTTTGTTTATATATGTTTGGAGAGATATAAGATAGTAGAGATTATTGTCTAAATTATTAGCTAAATTGTATTTTTAAAAAAATGAAATGGAGAAAAGTAGAAGTCACATTTGTCCATTTACCTGGAATGGGACTTGACAAAGCAGCTATGCTGTAGACAGGCAGCAGGTGGAATATGTTTCAAAGACCCCAAGGTACGCCCTTAGTTACCGATGGTTTTGCTCTCTGTGATGCTGTACTGTGAACAAGCAGGTACTGTTCTTTCTATGTGTGTTACATAAGCAGAGATGTTCACCAGGAGTTCATTAAGGATGTACATATCATGCTTTTGTGCTGCTCCAGACCCTCATGCTGTCAGATTTGGTCTGAATGTGATGACAGCACGGAGAAACAGCACAAAGCACGCACACACCGAGTCTCATGTCAACACTTTAATCAGGCCAGTGACGTACAGGGCTTTCACTGGCCAAGGCACCTGGGAGTAATTTCTGCTTCAGACAAGTGTGTTACGTTGAGATTTTCTTAAGCAGCGAAGTAACTCAATCACCAGTGCCCAGAGATGATGGAGGTTCAGAGCCTATGTTCTACTGACTTTCATCCATTTTTGGATTTAGATTAACACACGTATAACATTTAATTTCACAGCTTGTGCTGGAGAAACAATATTTATAAAAAGAGTGTTCTTAAATAAGGTTTTTCATTGTCTCAGTGTTACGCTACTCTGCTGTATTTTTGTACAGTGCTTTTTTGTTTGTTATTTAATATAAACCCCCATAAACTGTAAAGATATAATTACTGTGAAATCCTCCTTTTAAAAAAGCTACATGCCAAACAAAATAACTCAAGAGAAGAAACATCTTGGCATTAATTAATTCAATTAATTATTGTGATAACTTATAGGTTAGTCTCTGAGAAATCCAACTTGCATGCTATAAAATTAATTTCTGTGTTTCTCCAGGGAAATGTGTGATAAATTGTGCCTCTGCTAATAAATCTGTCTGATCAGGGGCTGTTTTAGCATAACAAACGAAACATATTTGACTATGTTTAACTTGCACTTTGAAGCACAAGAAGCGTCTCCAGTTTCTTCTTAGAGCGATTTGTTTTCATTCATCAGTTTAATGGTCTACATGTACAATTTCATAAAACTATAAAATGTAAAATTAACAGGTTCTTGCCAGGGCAATAGTCCAAGTGTTCTGGTCCTGATGCTTTACAATAAAAGCTGAGACTCCGGTTTTTATTCTTCATATCTCTAAATTGTATCTTAACTCACTTGTGGTGGTGAAATAGCTGGTCGCATCATGCATGAACACACTGCTGCTCGGGCTGAATTCTTGTAGTCATTGCTGGCTTCTGTGGAGCACATTCCCAAGATGTTTGAACCATGACCGTCTTTAAGCAAGTCCAGTCAAGAATGTCAGATTTAAATGTTTGTCAAAACTTGGTTTGCAGACAAGTTATTTGAGAAATTACTCTCTGCAGTCTCAGCTAAAGGATTAGGTAATACATTTATTGGATGAGACATAAATTGGATGAATTAGATGATAAGAGGGGAAGAGTAATCTGTAGAAATAACTATTTTTTCCACAGAAGGGGAAACATGTGGGATAAATTAATGGGTAACACGATTAAACAGATGGTGTGAGGGTCTCAGAGGCTGAGTGTTGTTACAAGGGTGATGGCTGAGTTTAGCAGCAAAGCAGAAAAGTGGTCCAAAATAGTTCATTAACTATTCCGGTTTTTGATTAATAAATATGAGTATTGCTTGGGAGGCAGGAAGGTCCATAAATACCCCATGAAGCGTTGAAACACTGACAAATTTTAGATGCGTAATCTAGTAAACTGTAAACTTACATAAAGCAACACCTATATGACCTGTTGTTCTTCCCTAGGGATGGTGTTCCATACTGCGAAACGGACTATCACGCAAAGTTTGGTATCAGATGTGACAACTGTGAAAAGTACATCACAGGAAGAGTGCTCGAGGTAGGGAGAACCTGTCATTCAAGCACATCTCGAAGTGTACAAAAAGAATCGCTCTTTTGGGTTTAGTCCTATGCTCACAAATGAGTGTTAATGCAACAGCTTAATGTTACTTTTGTTAAATACCTGGAACTTTTTCTGTAATTGGGTTTTTTGTTTCTTCCGTTAATGATTTGGTAATACACAGACTCCCTAAATGGATAGTTATGGTACTGGAGAATGTTCAAACAGCAGAAGTAATAGATGAATGTGTTATCAGGCACATTTTAAAACCTGCGCTAAATTCATTTGCAATTTCTGTTTTTTTGATTCTCTTTTATGTTTCCCAAAGATAGGACGAAGCTATTGAGAAGTAAAATGAATGATTAGGACTGTGTTTTTGCACCCAGAAGTGAGCTGTATGGCAGAGATTTTTTTGCACTTGTTGTTCTAAGAAGCAGGAGGTCGTTTAGTGTAGGTGCATGTTTATGCATTATGCAAAAATTTCCATATAACTGACCCAGTGTCAGAAATTATTATATTCATTTGATCTGAATAGAATTTATCCTTGGATCTGAGTGTGCTGTTATCCCATCAATGTCATCGATTATCTACTTTTTCTTTCTGCTTTTCCCTGTATCTTGTGAAGTCCAAGCAGTGCTGGCGTTAGGAAGAGTTACTCAGTTCACTCTTTTCATCAGCTAAGAAAGCCTGGAGAAGTCCCAAAGGACTTCCACCAGAGGAAGATCTGCTTGGAGTCACACAGAGACTTAACTGTCCAAGTGGTGGCCAATTATAACTTGTTAGGAACTGAGGAGCAAGTGTCCATACTGGGTGAGAATCCGTATTGGATGGGATGATATGGTGTTGATGTTAGGCATGAGAGGCTTTTCCATTAACAAATGTTTTTACGGAACTCTCCGAAAAGAGATTTCTAAAAGGGAATTTGAAAGAGCATAAAGAAAGCTTTCTCACTTTTTTGCACGCTATTGTCTCAACTGGGAGAGGCAAAACAAAAGAAAACATCTTAAAACCATCAAAAATGTAGAAGGTGACCAGTGAAAGCTGTTGCATGTTTTCAGAGGTGTTAACCTTTGACACTGAATGAAAGGGAGTAAGAGGGGGTGGGATTTGAAAGTGAAGGTAATTAAGAGAGAGGTGAATGCAGAGAGAAGAGCAAAAGCTGTGGCAAATTTGGAGTGCACTTACTCAGGGAAGTTCGCAAGGAGTGATTAATACTGAGATAGGAGAAGAACAGAAGCTCCAGTTTCTGTACGGACTCTTGGCTTCACAATATTGTGTTTTTCTGTCATGGTTCTTGCCTTGAAATATGTGCAAAAATGCTCTTTTTATTAGGTAATATTTTACCTGCAGTGTGGTTAAACAGTGGCATGTGGTGTGACGTGATTAAGAACCGGCTCCTTACTGTCTCTATGGATAACAAAAGGAAAAAGAAAAGTTTTAAAGATCTGCATAGTAACAGTACCAAGTTTGATTTGTGGGACCTGGGAGCACATGTGACGTAGTTGATTCTTCTGAGTGCTTGGTGAGAGTGTACTGAACAGGAAGACACTTCCTTGTTTTTATTGTAGATGGGCCAGTAACAAACTTGGGAAAAGTTAATTTTTTAAAGCTATTACAGGAATTCTACCATGACGGATTACATAGGATGATTTTGGTCGGGGTGTGTGTGTTCCTCTCCTCTGCATTCCCCAGTGTTGCTCTAAGGGCAGCTCTGTAGCACTGATTCTCATCTTGCTTTGGTACTGGTTCAAGCTGGGAGCTACTTTCATTGGTCTGTGGCACTTAACTGTGGAAAAAATACTGATGCAAGATTCGGAAACCTTTAAAAAAAAATAGATGAGGAGAAAGGACTTTCACAATCTATAAAAACACAGGCATGTCAGATAGTATCAATGTGAAACAGGAAAGATAGGATGAAGTTAGGATGGTTGAACGGTTACAATGATATTTAATGTCTGGAGGCTTGTTATAACAACCTGGAAATTTTATGATCTGTAAACTTATTTTCTGTAGGATTGTACAAAACAATATGCTGGTTTGTGTGCAGCAAAGCTAATGAAGCTTGAATATGGGTGCATGTCACATGTCCTAGCATTCTGCTGTCCCTGTCGGTCCTGTTCCTCATGGCACCTCCCAAGCTATCTGCTCCTATCCCCTCTGTTTTCCCATTATGTATCTTAAGAGCTTTCTTTATGTTCCCACCACCTGTTTACGAGCGGTGACTCACACTGTGAGCTTTCTTCCATGGTGATCAGCCTGGGATTTCCATGAGTCTTTGGAAGTCTGTAAGGGATCACTCAAAACTCCCGTTGAGTTTCGGTGTTACTGCGGAGAGCAGCTGGGTGAGGAGGTGATGCACACGCCTCGTTTCAGCAGGAAGCTAAACAAGAAGTCACGGCCTGAGCAAACAGATTCGAAAGGACGCGGAGACCGTATCCATAGCTAACGTGGTTAAGGCATTTGTTGTTTGTGTGCAGCAGATGGACTTGCTCAAAAGGCTTGGAACTGGGGCTGGTCTTTTCTCTCTCTCTGGTCTTGGTATTGAACTCGATGTGTGTTTGTCACCACCAGGCTAATTGATACGTTTATTTATCTCCTGGTCAGGAGGACAGAAAAAATACAAAGCAATCATGCCTGTTCTTTTGTTGTAGGACATATTTTTTGTGTAATTGTCTGGAATCCTGACACATTTTTCAAAACATCGGTATTTCTTTTTACCATCTTGAATATTATCTGGAGAAACACGGAAATAATAGGGCAAATTGCTTTTAAAGTGGGGGGGAAAATCTTGACAGCAATACTTATTAGGCAGAGGAATACTCTCCCAAGGGGGCTGCTGGAAACTATCACTTAGAAAGTCTTGTAACAAGACTGGACAAGGCACTGGAAAATCTACGTTAGGGAACAGTCCTGCAATGACAAAGGGAGGGAATAGATGACCTAATAGGATTTTTTCCATCTCTGATTTCTGTGATAATGTCAGGAGGACAGCTGCTTCTACAATTATTCTGTGCCCAGATTTTATAATATTGTCTCCCTTTCCAACACTTTTTCATTTTAAGTGTGTATTCAGCAGAAAGGAAGGGAGAGTCAACTAGTGTGAGTTACTGATAAGTTACAAAAATATGGCTGTTTTTGTAGGTTGTCAGCCAAATACAATGATGATTTAGTTACTTAAATTCTTCTCTCAGCCCATTTTCTGAGGGCCAGATTCATTCCATGTAGTAAATGGACTTAAACACGGGATGACTTTGTTACTAATTCCTTTCTTGTTTCTTTCTTCCCCTCCAGTCCACCTTGGCTTGCACCCACTCTCCCAGGGAACCGATACTGGAAAAGCTATGAAAGAGGCTGAGCAGTTCATTTATGGGGATGATAAATTCTTCTATTGCTTTTAAAAGCAGTAGTTTTGCTGTTGTTTTTTTCAAAAAAACCCTACTCACCATTGTATTTATGGGCAAGATTTGCTTTGTTTGCGAAGCATGCAGAGCACTCTTAAATGCAAATCAGTCCTCTCCTAGAAGTTGTTTTATTTTATCCCTGACCATATATATTGATAAACCTGCCAATTTAAGTGAAGAGCAAGAGATGGCTGGAGTTTACTTTAGTAGTTTGACTTAAAATGCAGTGTGACTGAAAACCCCTAGGGAGAGAAAGGGTTTATTTCAGTGCTTATGCTGTATCTCTGCTGCCAATCCTGCAACAGTTATGATCATGCAATAACACACATTTTAAAATAACAAGCCATAGACTTTTATGATCAGCCATTTCCCTTTTGTCATGTTGCAATCTATTTCTCTGCACTTAGCACTAAAAATATTTTTTCTCAGTTGTTTCAATTGCAAGCAGTAATTTATTAGTTAAAATTTCAACTTGTGCTAATGAACATATCCTAAAAAAAAAAAAAAAAGTGTAATTGTCTTTTTTTTAAAAAAATACTATATTTCTTATAGTAATTCAGAGCCTGTGGCAAACCCCTTTCAATCAAGAAAACACTTTCCATTCGTTTCCTCATTTTTAATCAGTCTTCTAGCTGCATTTTCCTGGGGGAGGCAGAGATGTGTTGTCTATCTCCCAGTCCTTCCCACACAGCCGGTTGTGTAAAAGGTTTGCAAAGCTGTTGAGGTGCATGGCAAAGCTGTGCGACAGCCAATGACTCCTCCTCGTCCTCTCCTGGGAGGCATGTCTGGGTTTCCTTAACATCTGATCCTTAGAAACTTCATCTCCATTCCAGCACCTCTCTCTTTTAAAGCGGTCCATGTATAGTTAAAAATTCTTTGGATACAGATTGATTTTTAGCTTTTTTAAAATTTTCTTCCCTTTAGTTGATGAACTCTAAGGAGAATTTATAGAGGGTAGTCTTAGTTCCTCTCAACTTTTATTTTGCAAAACTGAGTGAACCCAATTCTCCTCTGCTCATAAAGTCAGCTCCAGGCTTTTCTGGTGGTGCTGGTGGACCTCCTCGCTGTGGATTCCTAACTGGAACCACCTTCTCTCAGCATGGATGAACACTGTACTCCAGATAGCGCCTCACCACTGTCTTGTGCAGTGATAGTAACCCCTTCCACTCTTTCTAAAGAAAGTACTTTCCCGGTACGTCTCACACTGGTGTGATTTTTTTTCTGTGAGTTCTTTAACATTGACAGCCCATAGCGAGATTTTACTTGCGGGGTGGTTCTCTTCATCTGCTGTTTCAGCTGGTGGTTTCCAGCCTTGTTAGAGGAAGCCTCCATATCCAAAGATAACCTTCTGGGGATGTTTTAATGGCAAACGCAGTACAGGCTGTGAGGGGGTCACGGTTGCTTGGATTGGCAACTCCATCCCATCGATGGCCAAAATACCCCTCAGGGGTATTTTCAGCACTTGACTTTTATCTACAGCTGTCCCATGATTCCCAGCTACGTGACTGTGGTGTAAATGTGTCTTACAAGTGCTGTTGGAAATCACTTAGAGCAGTTGGAACCATCTTTATGTTTAGTATCTGACATCCTAACACGGCAGCACGGCACTCAGTTTATGTGGGGGAAGAAAGGGTTAACATTTTACTGGTTTACATGTATGTGTAAATGCTTAGAAAAACATAATCAATATATGTTTTTAAAATCTATTAATCACAACCATATGTTATTTTGAAATAAGGGAACAAATGCAGTAGGCACTGGGCAAGAACGAGACTAGAAATGTCAGTAATTTATATGTCAATTGAATGTCACTTATACCTCTGTGACTTATTAATTGAAACATGAATCTTATTTTTCATAGTTTGTTTTTTGCTTTGCCCTGGGGTTGAGCTGATTTTGTTTGCAGCCACATCTACTTTGTAAATCGATTGCCTTTCCCTTTGCAAAAGTCTCAGTATAGCAGAGAGACGATACTAATTCTTTGCAGCAGGGAGTACAAATTTCTGCCTACAGTGTGGAAGAATGGTTCATTCTGCAATGTCTGTTACCCTGCTGTTTCATTAACAACAGGACCTACTGATGTGTGAAAGGTGCTTGAGCAGCTTATTATATAGGCATTAATAGTGAAACATGCAATAAGGGCGGCTCTGTCTGTGCGAGCGGAGGGTTCCCCGTGGCATGGGCAGCCTCGGGAAGGCTGTCAGAGCAGCAAAAGGATCCAAGTGTCAGTGCTATCTTCGTTAGAAACTGCTCTCTACGCCAGTTTTCTCCCTTCAACAGAGAAGAAAGAAAACTGTTGGAAAGACACATCTAAATAAATCAGCATTAGCTTTTGCAAAAGGAGACCATCTAAGGTAGGAAACGTTAACTAGCCCTTTCAATGCATAATGTTTGCTGAGATGCAAGGCATTTTGCAGCTGGGGAATGGTCTCTGGTTTGATGCCACTTGCATTTGTCTGGGGCTGCTGGCTTGGAAAGGCAGGTTAATCATCAGTACATTGTACCTGAATTTGGCTGGGTAAGAGTTAATTGGCAGTTGACCTAGACTTTCTGCTTCAAAGCAGGCATCAATAAAAATACTGTCAGCAAGTAAATAAATAGCAATGCAAATGCTTTTTTTCCCGTAGCTTTTAGCCTTTTCTGTAGCCCAGTTATATTGGTTTAGTTGAATTCACCTCATCTTTCTCCCACTTTCAGCCTTTCCCTTTTTTAGCCACCTCTTCTCTCCAGAAATACAGAGCTACACCTATCTGTATATATTACCTGAACTGCTAAAAACTCAAAAATTGTTAATGTGTCAGGAGAAAACTATGCATTAAACCAAACTCTTTGCATAGCTTTGTCCCTGTAAATAATTTGTTGGGTTTATTGAGGAGCACTGAGTACCATTTGATGATAGCTTAAGACTGTTACATTTTTACCAAAGTAAGGGGTTCAGCAAACTATTTCTGAATAACATAGAAGAGTTCAGGATTTGAGGGAAACTGGTTGATAGAAAAGAAAGAATGACTATTGCAGGTTTTGCGGGAGTTTTTTTATTTCTTTTGTCAGCTGCTTGCTTGCTTTTCTGTTGAGAATTCCTTCCACATGTATGGGAAAAGTCCTCAGTAGTGCTGCTGTGCATTTGTGTTTGTGTGGGTTTGTATGTGTTAGTTTTAGTGCATAGTTTGATTTTTGAGTCTGGCAGACACTTGTGGTGTCCACTGCTTTTCCTCATTATGCAAAAATGTAGTACCAGTTTACTATCTCAAATTATCTGAATTGATTAAAGGATCAAAGGAGTGATTCCAGCAGTCACTGTGATTCCTCCTGAGCCTCAAACCCCAGCAGCACACAGTCTGCCAGTTACACTGCCTCTCTCAGCCATGTGTTGCTGTGGTGATGCACTAATATCCAGTGCTATTTGCCAGCATTTGGGTGTTCTGACAGTGTGAAACGTTGCACTTCATGGATGTCTTCAGTCCTTCGTCCAATACTTTGAGTATTCTTTCATTCCTGGTGGTCCTCTGACCCACGTCGGGAATGCTGCTGTCACACAGCTCCACAGCCCCGGACCTCCCTTGGCCCAGTCGGCAGCACGAGCACCTGCCTGCTGCTCTCTCTTGTAACCATGGCAGTGGTGCAGCAGTAAGTGCACTCAGTGACAATTGCCTTTGTTGATAAAGCATCTCCAGGATGCTCTGGGCCATGTGAAAACAGTTCAGCATGTCTGCTAATAGCAGGAGAGCAGCCTGTGACTCGTTTCTTGTAGCTTTAAGATTTTTTCATCCTACTAACCTTCAGCATTTTTTGTGTTTTTTCAAATTTCTTTCTCCCCCCCCACAAAGTAAGAACTTCTGAATGGTACCTTGAACTGGAAATACGTGGATTAAGTCTGAAAGTAGGAACTTCCTACTTTCAGGAAGGATTATTAATGTCAGTTCTGCATGTGACAGCAGCATTTCCAGTCCCAGCTAAATCTGGTGATCCAGAATAGCAGTCCTTATTCAGGCGCAGAATGAGAGACAGCTTCTGTTCTTAGATATTTACAGCCCGAATCACCACGTTCAGTGTGAAAAGAGCTGTGCTGGCTTCATCTGATAAATCGGGCTGTTTCTCCAGGGCTCTTCCATGTTGGTTGAGCTTCATTCTTCCCATCTGAAATGGGTGGGCTGAATGCACAGCTGCAAAGTTGAAAATTAAGGGGAGTATGTCTGCAAATCATCTTTCTCCTTCTTCACTGCCTCTCCCCTATTAAGAGCTGGCATAAGTGAGAGCCAGCTGCAGCTTATCTTGGCCCCTAGGTGGGTTTTAAGGAGTGGGAGAGGAAAGTGGAAAAGAAATAAAGGGGATTTGTTGAGCAAATGGAAAACAGAAGCCTCTTCCAGTCTCAGTGGGTGGCAAGAAAAATTGCAAAGCTGAGAAGAAAAAGACAAAAGAAGCAGATCACTCACTCCATAACAAAAACAACTGAGTGCAAAATCAGTGGTTTTAGGTATGGCAGACTGATTTGATTTACAAGAACATTTACCAAATTCTGTAGAAAAAAATGCACTATTGTCCTTTTCCAGATTTTACTTGATTGTGGCAGGGCTGAATTTTCTCCTGAGCCAGAACTTGTTTGCAGATGCCACAGAATGAGATTACAATTATAATAGTGCTGTTTTTCCTTCTGTTATTTCTTTTTGCTCAGTTATCCCCCTTACGGTTTTTTAATTACGTCTATTTTATTTTCTCCCACAACCATTAGAAACTTCTTCTTCTGAGAGTCCAGTATTATAGTAAGTTGTTATCATTCTGAGATAAATGCTCCTGTTGGTACATTTGATCTGCACCTTATACCTGGAAGAATAAAGAGCGCGTGGGAGGCAGTTAAAATGACTCAAATGTGGGTGGGAATTCTCAAGGCTCTGCAAAGCAAAGCAGGATGAGCCAGAACCAAGACAACATGGAATAACTGTACGTGTGAGATTGCTAAAGCTGTAAGTAATGCTGCAGGTGCGCGTAGCGAACATTTCATGTGACTGTTTCTTGGCATCCAGTAGGATGATAAATGAATCCAGTGAGGAGAAGATGAGGAGAATGATTGATACAAAACATTACGCTGCATTTACCGTGGTGTAAATCCTGATAAAAATGGTTCATTTGCCCTGGCACGCTGTTGAAGTGACTCAGTGGTGAGTCAGGTCCGCTGTGACTAAGAGAATTAGTAAGAGTTTTTCTCCACAGAATTCTGTCTTTAACTTCTGGCTCTCACACTTTTTTCTCCTCAACGCTGTTGTATGACATAAACAATAGATATTTTGCCAAATACCTCTCTGCCTTGACAATGTGGCCTGTCCCCTCAAACCCAGTAGATGATATGACAGCTGTTTACCAACTTAACCATTACTGTATACAGCTATTACTGAGTAGTTCTTTGAGTCCTTCTATAGTACGTGCCAAACTGTGGCTTTGCTGGAAATGTGAATGGAGATTTCATGTTATTCCACTTAAAGCTGGTAACTGAGCACAGTGTTCTGTTCCAAACGTAAAGGTTATTTTCTGAATAGCATCATTCTAATTTGAAAATACCCCTTAGAATTCAGTTTATGGAGGCCAGTATAGTCCTTGTAATATGCCACCATGTGGATGCAGCTGCAGAGTTATCACTGCGTGCATCCATTGATAACCCTTGATGGTGCAGTGCTTTGCACCTTCTTCATGGTATTCCTGAGAGAAAGACAGGACAGATATCTGAGCCCTAGATTTTACACAGCCTTTTGGATTAAACGCACACTGTGCAATGTGGGTTGGAGTGCTTGCCAAGAGCAGGAGGGTTGTATTAACGCATGGAAATAAGCAAGAACAACCCCTGATTGGGTTTGCCTAATTGGTGGAATAACTTGATAGGAAAATTTTCTAAGCCAGTTCTGTGCTGTTAGGTCAGAGAGTTATTAGATAATGTCTAATGTAGTTCTGGGAGCAGGAATTAAAACCTTATCTCAGCCAAGTCAGGGAAATGCATTTACTTACAGAAATTGTGAATTTGCCTTCATAAATCAATGCAGTGACTGATTGGGCTATTTAACAACAAAATGCTGTATCTCATTCAAAAACCGTATTAAATTTAATAAATAGCTGGAGTTCCTTTTTAGGCCTGTGCTTCTTTATCAGTTTCCTGTACGTTTCTGGCACCTAAGAAAATGTACAGTTCATTCACATAATGGCTTCATATCTCAGTAAAAACAATCATTTGGGGGATGAATGGAGAAGTATAAACAGGATGAATTAACTGTCCACTAAAGGAGTTCGGTGGTTTTCCACCTTTTTTATTTATATATCCGAAAAAAAGATATTCCCAGTGAAAGCACGTGCTCCTCAATATTGAGTTTAAAATGATAGATAATGAAGCAGATATGAAATACTAGGTAATGGGAGCAGAACAGAGCCAGCAGATCTTTAAGGAAGTCTTCCACAAAGTGCAAGAACTAGCAGTGGGAGTTTGGTGGAGGACTACCATGATAGTTGCGGGGCTGGAACACGTATCCTGAGTAAATGCTCAGGGAGCTGAACTTGTTCAGCGTAGGGAAGTGACAGCTTTAGTGGGACCTAATAGCAGTGTTCCCATACCTATGAGGAGGCCCTAGAGGATGTGGAGACAAGCACCTTACTGAAGCACATGGTGGGAGGGCAGGAGACAGCTGTCATAAATTTGAAGAAGGGAGGTTCTGACTGGATAAAAAGAGGAAAAAAAATCACTAAGAATAACTAACCACTGGAGCAATATTCTCAGAGGTTTTTAGTATTCAACTGAAGAAATTCCTGAGCAGACTGCTCTGAATTGAGCATCAACCCTGCATTGAGCAGGAGGTTGGATTAGATGACTTCCTGAGGTCCTTCCCAGCCTGAGTTATTCTATCATTCTGTGGTCACTTGCTCACTTCCTAGCTTTAAACTGAATTATATTTCTGTTGCCTGTACTATGAAGTTTACCTGAAGGAATCTCAGTGCCCTTTAATGAACAAATGGGAATGTCCATGTGAATTACCTGGGAAATTACCCAGGAAATGGAGAAAAAAATATAGAAAAGAGAATAATTTATTGTCTAATCAAAGTTTTACACTTTCGCCCATCCCTAAACTGCCTAAGTACTTTCCCCTTCCCATCCCATACAAATAGTAACTTCCCTCCACTTAAAAAGCAACAGTAGTCAAGTCATCTGTCTTTTATAAGGTCTTGAATCCTTTGTTTCAGGTTGAGAAGCTGCCTGATGGAAAGGCTTATTGACTGTCGGTGGTTTTGTGCTTTATTCTGTTTCCCTTTGCTTGGACAGGTGGTTGTCTGGTGATGACACAACTCTCCAACAAATTTGTTCCGTGTGAAAAGCTTTTAACTAAGAATGCTTTATACCAGTCTTCTGTGGGCTTTGTTTGTGGGTCAGGCAGCTGCACCATGCCTTGGCATACCACCGGCTCAGTGTTTTGTAGGCTGTTTTCATTATTTCTGTTCAGGATAGGATACAGTTAGGACTTGATTTAGAGATTTTAGAGTATGAGGTTAGCAGGATTTGGATCTACCTCAATAGATAACAGTTAGTGGTAATGAGGAACTATTATAGCAACTATATTGTATTATACACTTAAAATGGAAAGTATGCTTTGATGTGTTTGAATCATTGCATCAATCTAACCTTTTGTCAGTTCCACAAACTCTTTACTCCCAGCAATAGAAGATGTCAATTATCACTATGCATTTTGATAACAAGATAAGTTTTTGTATTGTTATTATTTTTTATTTTTACAGGAAAAAGTTTGCTGATAGCTTTTAATTCTCAGGAAAATAATCAGATAGTTAAAAGTTTATCTAACATATTAAATGGTTTTCTGTATTTTCTGTCTTCCCTTTACAAACTACTTCATTGAGTAATGCAGTGAGATAGGATGTACTTAGACTTCAGTGATGAATCAGACATCAGAAATGTTGAGTCTTCATTCCAGGGCTCAGCTCACGCTCTGAGCTTTAGGCTGCTCAATCTCTCGTGTGTCAATCCACTAGCAGTTGTCGCTCATCAACTGCAGTAAAAAATTATATCAATCACACTTCTAGAAACAGCATGAGAGGCCAGACAAGCAATGTCATTGTGATAGAGTTACAATTATTGTGCATATCATCTTTTATATATTCTACCACTTCATCATTTATTGCAGCTATAGTCAGAAAATGAGCAGAGTTTTTTGCTGAGCTGTCTGCAATAATGTAATGTATTTTTCCTGAGTGATGACAGCTAATTTAAAACTCAAACTTAACTAGTTAAGGTTATTCCTGTTGGTATGAATTACTCTAGTTTTGCTAGCTTTGCGTGTTTTCAAGGCCTGGCGATCATACTGCTCTGAAGACTTTCGAATAACACCCCTTACTGTCTTCAAATTGTGCTTTGAATGGTGCCATTCACATTTGTCACATCAGGTTTATTCCTCTTTTACCTAGTTCAAGCCCTCAAGTTATGAGAAGTGGGAAAAGGTGGTTGTATGTACTTTGTTGCAGACCTTCCTGGTCCTGTTTTAAGTGAAGCATGGGTTTGTCTGTTGGTGTGCTGTGGGACAGGGAGCAACACTGCGATGGTCCCTGTGCTCAGGGCAAGGACTGCAGGAGGTCCTTGGCTCCCCGGTAAAACATTCCTCATGTTGATTAGCCCAGAAGGCTCTTCCTTCTCTGCAGAGGAGACTTCACATTCAAAGGGGTCTCTCATACCTAAAGGGAAAGAAGTAGCTCATAATGCTTTGTCTCAGAGTGTTGAGGACTGTTTTGACTCCACTTTAAATTACACACTAGGAGTGTGACTTGGTGGTTGTGGAAAGCTGGTGCATAGTCACTTGAAGAGAAACTAAATTGTTGGTAATGTTCTGTATTACTAAGGACATGCTTTGCTATTCAGGTTTGAGGTAATCTCAGGTGAAAATTAGTCTTCAAATTGATCTTCACAATAATACCAGCTTCACATCTGGATGCCCGGGCATGAAGACCTGGTGCAGTCTTGAAGCAAATGTAGGACATTGAAGAGGTTTTTTGCAATCTACCACTTGAACCATAAGACATCTCTCAGAGATGAATGTTGCTTCTTCTGTGCTCTGTGTGTGTTGGTATTTTATTAAACACTGAGACAACAATCTGTCAAACTAAGCTTTCAAACTGTGCAAAGAAGTAACCATATGGTTAGGAATTTGTTTGCTGCATTGAACTGCCTCACATCAATTTACACAAGAAGAGAAAAAATGATGAGGCCTTTATTACAACTAAGCCAAAACCATACAATATTTGCTGCCCTAAGCTGATAAAATATCTGGGTTCTGCTGGAACCAACTGTTTGTCTATGAGACCAAGCCCCTGAAATTGAAGGGACAGGAGAAAGGGGCAGTGATGAAAGCTTCCTTGGCATTTACCTATGGGGCTCCATGACTGAGACTCAGGTCCCAGGTTTGAATATAATTTATGATATCAGATCTGGGTAACTGCATATACATACCAATAAACAGTGTTAGTTAATTCCTGCATCAGCTGCCTAGCCTCAGATTCAGCTAGCACCTCTCATTTAGAAATATGGTGTAGTCTGTTTTAAATACTTCCAAGTGATGAAGAGTCTGCTATGCCTTGTCTTCTGAGCTTTGATTAAAAGAAGGACAAAATAAAAAAAACTTGAAAAGGAGTGACAAAAGCTGCTGTCAGCACTTAGACTTATATGAAAATTCTTGAGTTTGTCCCATTTTAATTCAGAGATAATTGTGCAAAATCTGTTAGAGTTCTCCTGGTGTGATCATCAGCACAAGGATCACTACACTTTTCTCCCCTAATTTTTCTGTTATAGTTGTATCTAAGTTATAAAAGAGGTCTCTCTGTGCCATTCTATTCCTGGTTGATATTACTGACTATGCAAAGTGAATTAAAATGATATATTTGCTTGTACTGTTAAATTTGGGAGAATAGACTTTGTTCTGTGATGCATCCTGGTTATCTGAGAATTTGTCCTGGCAGTTTATTTTAGCAAAGAAGTAATTGAATTCCCTTAGAGAATGTTAGCCTGGGAATTGTATCAGCTGTGCTAAATCACTTGAGTTATTGAGGCTATGCCTTCCATTAGCAATGCTTGTGCAGTACAAACCTTCCGAGGGAAATTCTATTTCTTTTCAGTTTGATATGCCAAACCCAAGTTTATCTGTTGATAATTAAATACCCTTCTGTGCTTAAACACCTGCACTAAGGCAGGCAATTTTAAACCTGAAGTTTAAGCTCAGTACTGATACTTTGTGGTCTGGAACTTTAAAGGTGTCATCACACATAATAGTGACCATCTTCCATGTCTAAAGTTGCAAAAAACACTCTGAAATCTGCACAAATGACACCATAATAAGAGTGAACTGGAGCAAAGCTGCTTTCAAAATGGCAATTCTGATGTGATGTGTTGCTCTTCTTTATTGCCAATCTGAAATGCTGCAGCAGGTTTTCAGGAGTGAATCGAGTTAACACTGATGGAGTTAAACCAGAGGTTCTTTAACCTAGATTTACTGCACTCCTATGATTGATATTGTGAATGGCAAAATAGCCCCCATACACAGATGAAATCCTTTAATATAAATGCCTCTGAAAGCTTTGAAATTTAGGGAATGAGGAAGAGTTAGAAAAGTCACCGTTGTAGTTCCAGGGCTACATTTCTAGATTGATAGAAGGGGGATTTACAGTGCAGTGCTGTGAGAGCCTATTTATGTGCTGGAGGCAGTGGGGCAATGGTTGATAGTACTTTCTTAAAGGCACACACAATCCTAGTAGCACTTTCAATATTTTTCAGATAAGCAGGTTAAGAGACATTCTACATGGACCAAAGTTTACATATTTTTAACTTCAGGAGAATTTCTACTGAAGTCAGGCTTAGCTTAAGTTGAACCTAGTTTACTCTAGCTCTAAGCTGTAGAGTTACTTGGTCTCCTGGCTTTTGTTCCCAGTGGAAATGGCATTGACCTTAAGTCATTTAAACCACGGGCAATTCTGTCTAGCATGGAAGAGTGTGGGGTCAAAGAGGAGAAAGGAGATGCCAAGATTTGGCTTTCAGCTCTGTAGGGATTTTGAAGAGTGAGGAGTGCTGGGAGCATGTGCAAGAGCCATCTTTAGGATGCCAACCTCTGTTCTGTGAGTGCCATCTGAAAGATGGGGTGGAAGCACAGTTTGGAGGGACTGGCCCATGTTGTTCACTCAGCAGAGCACAACTCCCTGAGTGCTCTTCTTGTCACTGGCTCAAGCCAATATTGCAGGTAATTGAGAATTTAAATACGTGAAAATTGTTAAGTTACTAAGTAGTTCTGAGCAAATTGAGGGCTCAGTTCTGTTCTCATTCCGGTCAATGAAAATGGTGGTATTAAATTACGTAGATTAATCTCTGAACAGATGGCAAAACTCTTGGCCTGTCTGTGCCATTGCACAGTACCCAAAACTGCCAGCTCGGAACTTACATTCCTGTGGGCAGGCTACACACATTCCTCATGGAAACTCTTTAGTACAAGTTGCCTGCAAGAGACTTTCAAAGCAGCTACAAGCATTCCTTGCACAGGATGGTTCTTGCTGAGCATTAAGAATATGTATTCAGTTGAACGTATGGTTGAGTTGCAAACCATGCTCAAGGTTATGACCTCCCAAATTCCTTGTGTAGGTAAGTTCTAAGCTGCCCTGCATTTGGTTTACAGGGAAAATGTGCTCATTGCATAAATTTGTTTCTATCCTGTAAATTCAGAGACTTAACTATTGCACATCAACTGTTTTTTGTTTTGTGTAGGCAAGACCATAATTACATTTTAAATCATGAATTGTCTAGAATGAAAAATTGGCATTATGGTTATAGGAGACTGTTGAACTAATTGTCATTAACTATTTAACTTAATCATATTCAAGAGAATGAAAGAAAAACTGCTCAATTGATCAATATGCTTAATCACCTGTACCTTCTTTCCAAACAGGCAGGAGAAAAGCATTATCACCCAACCTGCGCACGATGTGTCAGGTGCAATCAGATGTTTGCAGAAGGAGAAGAAATGTATCTTCAAGGTAAATCAAACAAAAACCAAAACAGCTACACTTGGCTCTCTTGCCCACACCTGCTTGCCCACGCCATAGGCTTGCACAGGAGAAATTCAGTGTTACAGAGGGACTCATGCAATACAGTATGCAGTGGGAAAAAATGTCATTTAACGTAGATATGAGCTGAAATCCTTCATATGTAGCAACTTTCATGTCTACTAAACTAATCAAAGAAAACTGCCTACGCAGTTAAATACAGGGGCAAACACCAGAGAAAATGAAGGCTTTTGCATATGTCTTTGACTGGCAGTATCTTTTCAAAGGAAAACGGAAAAGAAAAACTCAGTAGGATGTGGGAACTGCAAGGCTGGTGTATTATCCTGAAATCACATGCCTGCCCAGATCTGTGTTTACAACTTTGCAATTGTCCATGGTTTTCTAGAAGGGTACTTTGAAATTTTTCCTTAAGCTGGAAAAGTTAGACTTTATTTAAAACACAACAGTGGTCTCAGTAAGATCTAATTATGGTTTAGTACTTTATTTGAAATGACAATTTTATTGTCACTTTGGTTTGCAACAAGAACTAGCTCATTAAAGGACATAGTGATACTTGTCTGGGCTCATGAATTCTCCCTCAGGAGCCAGAAAGTGCTGTGATTCTTCCAATTGAAAAGGATCTTAGCAGTACTAAAATCCCATGTGAAATCAATGCTTTAAAAAGGTATATCAGACTACAAAAATGTTTCTAGATTTCAAACCCTCTGAAACTCATTTGCAAGTCAACCTTCTTTTTCAGTTCTGTTTGTTGTTAGGGTGGATATTTGTTAGGGTTTGTTCTGATTATGAGTTCAAATAATAGCAAGGTATGCTAAGGTTCTGTTAATTTGGATCCATCTTACTGTATTTTTGATGCATGGAATGTTCATACCAGCTTACTGTCATGCCCTTTTTGTCTTCGCATGGGGAGCAGTTTCCATTAGAAACTGGTGTTAATGCCGTGAAAGATCTGTGATCAGTTATTTGGACTGCCTAACCTGTTAGATAATAAAAAATGTCAGAGCCCAGGGTTTTATACTGTGTTCTTCATCCTCTTAATAAACTACTGTAAAGTTTCCCTAGGTGTTGCATGTTCCTTAGCAGAAATTTTCAATGGTCATCCAACAGACAAGTTTTGGGTGAAAGGACTTTTTTTCTTCAGTGTGAAAATGTTTCCCAGCCAGTGTTGCTTGGCTATAGACAGGAGCAGTTTAAAAAAAAAAAAAAAGGGATCTAAATACTTCTTAAATCAATTGGGATAATTTAAAGCAATTAATGGGACAAATGGGGCAAGCTCAGACCCACTTGTGAGCGGAAGATAACTTAGCATTAAATTTAAAGGTGCTATAAAAATGTTCCTTAGTCATTCAGTAACAAAAAAAGTCAGTAACTTAGTAAACATAATTTATCTGCTCTGTACTTATAGGTACTCTTTTACTGCAAGAGTCTGGGTTCATCTGGGTTATTTTTGTGAAATAAATTCTAATGATCTCCATGTGTCTTCTGGGAAACAGACTTTCTGTTTCTATCTTGTTTCCAAAATCCACTAGTTAGAAAACTATCAAACTGCTGTGAAAACAAAGCATTTCCAATAACTCTTCGTGGTGCTCTCCACCCAGTATAAACATTAAATATTTATTACACAAAGGTTCTCAACTTCCCGTTTAGTCAGGCAGAAGTTGCAGTGCACTCACATTATTTAACTGTGGGGAGCTTTAATTTGTGGCTTGTCTGAGCTCAGACTGGCATACATATAAAGGTTACTATTAAAACTTAAAAATAATTATTTTATTGTATATCCTTACACACATTCCACTTCCACTGAACACTATTTTGAACATCACGTTCAACTTTTTAAAATATTTTTTCCTTTGTGACTAGTGCGAAACTATTCAAGTTTCTATCTCACACTCATTGTTTACTTACATCTCTTCAAAATCCTGGTTTCAATACCTGTATGCAATAGAGAATTGGTTCATTCTGTATCTTCTGCTTCTTCCAGGATGGATTTCCCCCTGCATTTATGCAGTTCCTTAGTATTTGACTTACAAGAGACAAACAGATAGGAAGTGCAAGATCAGAACAGTGAATAAGTCATAGACAGACTGGATTTTTAGCTAGGGTTACATGGCACAGTGCTATTCCATCCCACCACAGCATGCTGCTGTGTATGACCCGAGCCAGACTATTACAAGAATGTGTATTATAAGAGTGCAGGAAATTCTACCTATATATAAAGAAAAAAATTACCATAAGAGTGAAACAGGTTGCTCAGAGATGCTGTAGGATCTCCATCCTTGGAGATAGGCAGAGCCCAGCTGGACGCAGCCCTGCCTGCTGTAATGGGACCTGCCCTGAGCAGGAGGTTGGACTGGAGGAGCTCCAGAGATCCCATAGCACACTTCTTAGCACTCAGATTTTGATGTTGATCTTCCATATTGAAGTACACGTAGCTTTCTGAAGTCTTTTAAATGTCTGTGGTCAAGCTTACTGGTATTGAGAGGTTGTCAGCTTGAACTTTGAAAGTATCCATGCTCTAGCAGGGGAAGTAGTCAGTAAGCTGTCATATAAAACCTTATAGGAAAATTTAATAAGGGTCTTATTTTGAACTTTTTAAGGTTCTTATCGTGGAACTGAATTAAGCAGAATTTTAAATTTACTTTACAGGAACATCCATTTGGCATCCAGTTTGTAGACAGGCTGCAAAGGCTGAAGAAAAAAACAAGGTAAAAAGGCTGTGGTTTTACCCAGTGCTATTTGATTGACATACTCTTCTCTATCCTTTTTTTTTTACAGCAGGCATGGAGGGAAGGGTTTGGAAATTTTTCACTACTGTAATTTTAAATTATGGGAATCTAGTTGGCTAATGAAATGTAATCATGTAATATAAATATTCTGCTTTTAATCAGTGATTAAAGCTACAGCTTCAGGAGAGTGCTGACCTAAGAGTTATATATATAAACTGAATAAGGAAAAATGTGAAAATATGAATAAGAAAAAAGAAGTTAATTTTTAACTTCTGTCTGATTATGATGTGATCAGTTCATGACCTCTTCGCTTTTCATGTGGCTCTGAACTTAAAAGATCAGAGGACTTTCATTTTGTTTTTACAAAAAAAAAATAATCTCCTTGGAGTTTCTTTTTTAATTGTTCGTTTCTAAAATGTTGGCAAGCCATCCACAATTTAATTTCATCTCTGGCTTTAAGTATCTCCTTAAGTTGGAGGATTTGTGCACCTCTCTGTGTGCAAGGGGAAAAGGGGGGAATTCTGGCAAATTGAATAATTACAAGATGAGCAGATGAATAAGCTGTCCCTAGGACATGAAGAATTAATGATCCTTCTGAAGTGGTGGGAATGAGTTACAACTGTCTCATTTAATGCAGAGGCCAAGTGTGGGCTTTTCACTTCTGATGTTCTCTGATGCTCCAAGTGGTACCCTTGGTATCCTTGTTCAAAAAAGCTCTGCTTTGGTTTAAGGCTTGGAGGAAGGCACATGGGACAAGTCAGAACAGCAGGCAGCAGCCATAAAAAGATTGCTAAATCTGGTGTGTTAGAAAGTCCAACTTTGACTAAATTACAGTTTGAAAAAAAATTTGTTTGGGCTTTACCATAAAGTATCTTGGCTGTAGTTTTTGTACCCATGTGTTTGGGAAGTGATTGCTCTAGCGTTCTTTATGACAAGCTCTGAATATCATATAATTTTCCCAAGCCTTGCAGTTTTTCTTTGCGTTTTTCCTATTTTCTTGTCTTTGTGCTCATTATTGAGAAAATAAAACCAGAAGGAAGGATGCCATTTCAAAGAGAGTAATAATGAACTTTTCAACACAACTTGTAAAGTTTGGAATGGGATCTACTGCTTGAGAAATTTGCTGTTCGACCTTGCAGTTTGTTGTTTTTAAGTTATCTTCCTATATATAGATATATGAACAGCATGTAATTAAAGTAGGTGACAAAGGCAAAAGGAGAAAGTGGCAGCATGCTCCAAAACTTTGGAGATGGAGTGGAGGGGAAAAAGAAGTTGTGAAAGAGAGTGACAGCATAAAGAAAGATGATGGGAGAGTGAGATTTTAAGCAGAAGGGAGGAAGCTGGAAAAGACAGGAGGAATCAAAGCAGCAAGAGAAAGTAAGGTTTATAAAAAGGCATATAGGGAAAAGGTGTAAGTGGAAGAAGAAAAATGTGTAGTACAGAGAATGAACTTACAGAGGCAATAGAGTCAACAGAGGTGTGAGGTTTTATTGAAAAAGCTGGGAGATGATGTGCAGCAGGCATGGATGGGGATGCTAAAAGAGGTGATGGATCATGAAGAGAATAAAGAACGTGTGAGATGTGGGATGTCTCATCCAATTCTTTAGCCACCAGTATCCTCCAAGTCCTTCTTTTCCCTTCACCACCCAGTTTGTGGAGGTAGTATTGGAGATTGCCCTGACCCGGGTGCAGGACCTTGCACTTGGCCTTGTTTGATTTCATGAGGTTTGCATGGCCCCACTTCCCAAGCCTGTCAGGATCCCTCTGGATGGCATCCCTTCCCTCCAGCGTGTTGTCCCCACCACACAGCCGGGTGTCGTCTGCAGGTTTGCCAAGGATGTTTTCAATCCCACTGTCTGTGTCATGGATGAAGATATTAAGCGTTACTGGTCCCAGTACAGACCCTTGAAGGACACCAGTCGTTTCTGGTTTCCGCTTGGGCACTTCAAAGAGGTTACTGGAAATGTGCAAGGTTCGTGCTGGGAACTCCAGGAACCTCCTTGGTGCCAATGAAATGCCCTGACTGCGCTCTTCCAAGGGCTGTCAGGAAAGAAGGACTGACCCCTTGTCTGCCCTTGGAAAGACCCAGAGCTCGAAGGGGACCTCTGGAGGTCATCTTGTCCAGCCCTTCTCAAGCATGGCTGCCTAGAGCCAGATTCCCATGACCATGGGCACAGGACACAGAAATAACCTCTGAAGCTTTGTGTGGGAATCCTGACCTTAATCCAAAACTGTTGTTTGACCTTAGCAGGGTTCAAAACGTTGGAATAGAATAGTTTTCTAAAGTTATTTTTCTCTTCTGCAGTGGGTGTCCTGTAGGGACATCATGAAAGAGAAATATGGTTTGTACATGACATCAGTGCATTGGTGACGCTTTCATGTCATTTACACAAGTTATGGAAAACTGAAAAGTGCTTTAACTGTGCAGAAGAGGTGTTTAGATTGTCTGTGTTGAATGATCAACCCCCACGTCCTTTTCTGTGTTGTGTTTGCTGTGAGTGGACGGCATGGCAGCATGACAAGTTCCAGACTTGTAGAATGGTTTGATGGCATAACCTTGGAGTAAAAATGTTGCCACTGTATCGTCTTGTAACTTGACCTGTCTTTGATAGTGCCCAAAGGCTGTTCTGACACCCTAGAAGTGCTCTGGGCCATTTTGTTCTGAAGAGCAGGGAAGAGAAAGCCATGTGTAAAACTATTTTTGCATTTTTTAAAGGTTAAATTGATTGTCTGAAAGTGTTCTTTTATTTTTAACTCCATACCTGTATGTTTTGAGCTCTCTATGTCATTGTTGAATGGTAAAGGTTGAATTAAATTAAATGTCGTGTATGCTTATTTTCAAATAACGGTTATATTACCTTTGACTCTGCTGTATTTCCTATCTATTTCGCTTCTCCTGCTACAGGAAATAAGGACTTCTTCTGAGAGTATTATTTCTGTACCTGCTTCAAGTACATCAGGTTCCCCAAGCCGTGTGATCTATGTGAGTATTTCACAGTGAAATTTGTTCTGTGGGTTGGGGAGAACCTTGTGCTTCTTTCTACTATTAGCACATCATACGGAAAGTTAGTGCCTCCAGACCACTGCAGTTGGTGATTCCTCTAAAATGAAATTAGTTTCTCAAGTTTAAAATGTTTGAATACTGCATTTGCTGTAACAGAATTCTGGCATTTTCCTCTTTTTTTTTTGTGGAGTATTTATAGCACTTACACTGCAACTAGAGCTGGCTTATAACAAAGCATGCAGAATACCACAGTGCTTTCTGAAAAGAAAAGTTAAAGTAAACAGTACAGCCCACAGGTAGATTACAAGCTTAGATTTGAACATAACTAGTCTAAATTGAGCTCCCGAGCCTGCATCTGATTGCTTATGAAAACACTCATGAATGTGATTGCAGGACGCTGGCCTTGACAAATGCCAATCCCTCGCTCAGAGGACCTTTGATGTGTTTGTGGTTTAAGAAGTGCTCTGGAAAGCTCATAGAGAGAATTTAAAATAACAAGTATGATAAAATCTTAAGATTTTTTTTTTTTTTCAATACGAGATCAAAATTGCTGCAGTGTAGTGTTCATGGCCAATTTCTCAAGGCTGCCAGCAACAGGTAAAAAAATGCAAGTATGGTAGGATCCATACAAATATCTCTTGCAGGGCTTCAGCATTTTCAGGGCTTTTCTTTGTCCTGGCCAGGTATCCCTCAGGCAGGCAGGTCATCGTCATCAGTTAGAACCACACAGTGAGAAAATTGCTGGAGATGCAATTGACTTCCAGAGAGGTTATTATACAAATATTAAGGGCTTTTATCTACTACACTGAGACAAGCAAAAGAGTGCTTTGGATCCAAACTTGTCTTTTTTCTTCAAACAAAAGTTATTTTGAATACAATATACTCTTTATCTGAGTAAGACTGAACTTGCTGTGGAACAAGTGCCCCTGCTCTAAATGCTTGTCAGTGACTCTCACTGCTGGTGAATACCAGTGCTGTATTACCAGTAAAGAAATGTCATTGTGGAGACAGGCATTGTGCTGGGAGCCTGTTATCGTGTAAGCACTTTCTTTGGCCAGATGAGCTCTATTTCTTCAGGCATGCACCATCTCATTGTGTTTTTAAGCATGAGAATTCTCCTAAGAATTATATGCTTTTAGAGACATTTATCTAACTGCAGGATGGTGCTGGTTTTTCTGATGTTTGTGGTTACAACTTTAAATATGCTTCATGGGCTGTTAAAAGTCAAGGACAAACCTCCATTCTCCTTTTCTGTTTTGTTTGTTTGTTTTTAAAGCCTATCATTAAATCAGCACATAACTCTAATGTTTGTCACTGTAATGTACAGCCGGCACTGTGAAAGAATAAAGTTGTCTAGCAAATATGAGTCAGTTAGGAAAAAAGATTCCCCAGAAGAGTGCAAGTTCTTGTTCTATCTGTCCCATCTCTCACTGCTTAATTGTTGAAACTTGATTTTGATTGATTGATTAAATCCTATTTTGGCTTTCACAAACAGGGAAGTAAAAAGAATTAAAAACATGTTACTGACTTCTACATTATCAAAATGGTCCTTGGCTATCTTTTTTTTACGTGTGTTTTCTGTTACAGGAGTGTTATGACATACAGACATGCTCAAGATTTGTCTTGTGTGCTTTTGTGGTTGGTTTTGCCAAACCTAAATTCTTGCTGCCGCTGAAAGGAAGGTCCCACCCACGTGTGGCCCTGTCCCTCTCTGGCCATGTCTTCCCATCTCCTCTTCATTGCTAATACTAGTGTATACTCAGAGATATGCAGTCAAATTTGAGACCAGTCTGAGCTAAACAATAACCCAGGAAAAACCTCCAGACAACCAAAGAGGCAAAAAAAAAAAGCCCCTGCTTGTCTACATGACTTCTAATGCTGATATAGAAGGCAGAACAGGGTGGGATGCTGCACACAGGGCAGCAGCTTTCAGCAGTAGCGTGGATTCAGATCATTAAAACCTGTAGTAAAACTGTACCTTACCAGCTGGTGAGCTCTGTGAGGTATTTCATGGACAAAAGAGTTTAGAGAAAACAGTTAAATCTTAGGAACCGTGAGTTCATGGTGCTCACACTTCCAAAGTCATGAGGTCAGAGCAATGCTGAACATCATCCTGGACACCAACCCATCTCAGGGCAGGTGTGGTTCTGGGCCATGGTGGTGTGGTCAGATAGGCAAAGGTGAAGAAAGCGTGTTTTGATCTAAACCTGAATGTGCTTCATACAGATGGTTTACTAAAGCCATAACACTTTTTCTTCATCTGCTGATACCAGATTTTGGTGTCTTCTTGCACTGAGAGGGCACAGGGCAGTGCCTTTTTAAGGTAGTGGGCATCTTTTCATGATCTTCAGAGATGACTTCATTATATCCAGACTGAAATTTGCCCTAGTGCTGACAACCCCCCAGAGTCCCTAATTAAAAATTAGTTGATTTCTAAATTATGCCATTAAATAAGGTTTCAGTAAAAGTCCTGCTTTATACTTTGCTAAGTTTTATTAAGAGAGAATTAGATGCTTCAACCTAATATATCCAACTGGAAGGCTTACATTAGTTTACATAGCTGTGGTATATGTGCTCTCATACAAGGAATAGACATCACACTATATTTTTATACAGATCGTATTTACAATTATATCATTGTAAAATTACATATTCCAAATGAAATCGATACTCTATACTTAGAGCATGGTTTTACTAGAATCCAAAATACCAAATTACTGAAAAAATGGCTTAAAGCCTCTGAGCTGTAATTTGAGCCTTCCCAAGCAGATTTGAGCTCCATTCACATAATTAAATGTAGGTGAAACAAATAAAATAAAAAAACCCGTGTAGACTGAATGTTTGGAGAATTGAGTGTTTCAAAGGCAATTGTATCCCTGAGGTGTTTCTTCATCCAAATTTGCCCACATTTTTATATCTAAACTGAAAGGAATTACATAACTAGATAAGTTTTACTCCTGGTAGTTGTGAAATCTAATGGGAAGTTGTACATCTGCATGGAGAGGTAGTGGCCAAAATTACTGTAATTCACATTTAAATATTCCCAGTTCTGAACTACTTTAGATTCACTAGAATAAAGCCCAAAAGCCTGGATACCTTAAGTGAGATCACAGCCTCCTTGGCCTTCCTTGTAGGTATAATGCTGTCCAAAGTATTTCTGGAACAGATGGGATGGACAGATTCCTTACCTTTGCATTACCTGTCTCTGCATCAGAGCTCTCCACTGCCTTCTCAGTAGGGAGGGAGGGACTTGTTTTTATGAAGGGGCCGTTTCATTGCTCTTTAGCTTCTTAGAGGAGCTGCAAAGAAAGTGAGATCTGTAGATTGCTGAAGAATCACGTACTTGGTTAAAACACATTTTTTCGTTAGCTTTGAGGATGGAAATATGTGATGGTTATGGCAGCTTGGTTCTACTTTCTTAGTTAAGAGTGATCTTCCTTCTTTTCATGTAGTGTATGTTTGCACAAATTCATGCATTGTTTTAGAAAAAGGGACAACTGAAAGTTGTCAGACTAACTTTTTCCTGGATTATTAACCTGATAGAAAACTTCCCTGGAAAATCTATTGAACTTTTCTTAGCTCATACTAAGAAAAAGTAGAATTACTGCACACATTAATCCTGGATATTTTTGTACTTTTGCACGTGGAAAGCATTATTGCAGTTTTATAGCTGATCATACTGAGATTTTCAGAGCACAGCAAGATTCACTCATCATTTTGTTGCCAACAAAGTGCTTATCGTCCTGCAAAACTTGAAGCGGGAATGAGACATGTATGCTGCCCATTTCTCCACCCTCAATGTGGCCAACTTGTTGTCGTATCTACAACATAGTCTGTGCTGGATACTGTTTTGGTGCAATTATCCTAAGGATAATCTGTGCAAATGTGGCAGCTTGATAATAAGTTACACTTTTGGAATATGTGTAGTAAGAGGAGAACAGGGACCAGCACAGCCCTTCCCCTCTGTTGGTTGTGTAAGTCTCATGAGAGGATTTGAACTTTACTTGAGTGACATCTGTGATCTTCCACCATGGTGCAAATCCGTCATCTGCTGGTTTGTGACCCCTAATTAAGGGCTGGTTAGACATAGTCAGGAAAGGAGGTGAAGCTGTGGGACTCGACTGAATGGGAAAGACGAAAGAGCTGACTAATGCTTTTCAGCATCTGGAGAGTACATGTTGGAAATACATATTTGATTATTGACTACTGCTTACAGCAGGAGAATTCTGCACACCGAAACCACTTCAAAATTAAGTGTGTTTTGCCTGAAAAAGACTACAATATCTGTCCCCTATATCCGTGCAGCCACGAGTAAGTGGGATATAACCAGGGAACTGGAATGATGCCATGCTACTCCTGTTAGCCAAATGCCAGTGACAAGGTAGAAAGCAACAATACATAAAAGAAAACAGCAGTAATATTTAGCATTGTGTAGTAAATACAAGAGATTTAAATGTTCAGAAACGCAAAAAGTGTTTTATTATGATTATGACTTTTCTACCTACATTTATCTATCCTTGTCTGATTGCATCCTGCTCATATTCTTTCTTATTCTCACTGCTTTCTTTCCTCCTTTTCTTAGGCAAAGCTTGGAGATGAAATTCTTGACTACAGGGACTTGGCTGCTCTTCCTAAAAATAAAGCCATCTATAACATTGACCGCCCAGATATGATCTCCTATTCTCCATATATCAGTTACTCTTCAGATGACAGGCATAGTTACGGGGAGGTACTGAAACATGGGTATTTTTTTTACTACGAGTTTCAGGTTTTATGTGCATCATTGAACATGTTGCCGAAAACTATTAAACATGTGCATAACTTTTTTGTAAAATATATCACTTTTATAGATTCAGTTAATTAGTCATGTCATCCATTCATTCACAATGCCTTCCAAAAAAAACCCAAAAAAACCAACCAAACCCAAGATGTTCATTTCATTTTTTAGTTGGTGGAAATTAAAAAATTGCTTTCTGTGATCATTTTTTAAAGAGATGACATGTAATTGAAATGTTTTTCCATGGGAGTAGTTCTGCATGCAGTTGGAAACAGGAGCAGTTGCTAATTATAATGCAAAAATGAGAAGCGAAGCCAAATGTCTTTCATGATTTTTTTTTTTTTAATCAAAGTGTACCATGTTATTTTGGTAACACAACAATGATATCACTTTCCTGTGTACAAATTTCTTTCAACTGTCCCTTACTAAACTTCATCCTCATGTCATGCATGCACTTTAGCCTTTTCATATGCAGAGCTAATATGATACAGTTTGTGCTAATGAAATCTAATTTAATATAATACTAACACACTAATAACTAATACTAATTCTGGGCTTTGTGAAACATACTTGTATATAACTCCTGTCATGCAAGTTAGCTTTCCTTCTCTGAACATACCTACCTTTCATTTGACTTTCTGATTTCTTTTTTAATTTTAGCTACGTTTTTACAAATCAAACCTCTTCAATATGCTAGATATGAGGAAGATATATACAGTATAGCGTGTGGAAGTCTGCTTTGTTCTCTCCAGGTGTAAGTGAATGGGTAGAAATAAATGCTATAATTAATAGCCGTGATATTTACAATATCCCTAGTCGTGTTATCACTTACACCTTTTACCCTTAATCAGTACCACTAAGGTCTCAGTACTACTGTCAGGTGAAGTGCCGTGCATATGTTAGGTTTTGCAGACTTTCTTCCAAGCCCTCTCTGCACAGTGCTGAACCACAGTAGCTCCATTTTAAGGTATCCAAAAAGAATTAAAATTGTATGCGGTAAAGGTTTAAATGGTATTTAGGTTTCTGATTTCACAAAATCGAAAACTGCTGCCTAACCCTGAGCCTGTGGAGAGTAAGCACTTCCTTTCTATGTCAAAATTCGTTGGTGCTGATGATGGTTGTGGCCCTCCTCAAGTGCCTGGTGACATCCAGGCTTGGCAGAGGTGCACAGACCAAGCTGTGCACAGACAAAGCATGGACTGTATTTGCAATCCAACATGCATATTTTCCTGGTGCTCCAGGGTGATATTGCCAGGGGAGGAAAAAAAAATTCCTGTCTTCCAAATTGCAGTATCCTGGCTTCTTACCTGCAGCTGCAATACTTTCAGTCAATTTGCTCAACTACACAAACACAGCGTTTGATTTGGAAAGGAAAATTAACAGCAAATTGTCAAATTACGTGATGTTTAATTGAAAATTAAATAGTGCAGACTTTTGCTTTCCCTTAAAACAGCCAGTTCTAGTCCTGATTTTGGAGGTCCTTCAATGCAGATTTAATTAGGGTTTGTGTGTAGTTTCAGGCAGTTGCTTTAAATGGGAGTTCCCTCCTGCCTTTCTCTGTGGCACAGGACTGGCCTCACCAGACCCCAGGACTCTGTAGTAGAGAAACCATTAAAAGACCAATTTGGAATTATTTATATCTTAGTCCTTACGTACTTAATTACAAACAGATAATTAGAAAAATTGCCCTAACTTAATTGACAGGTGGTTTTCCTAACTGTATCATGTGTTATACAGGGAGAGTGATATTCTAAGAGTAATTCTTCTCACAAGTAGCATCATGCATGAATTTGTATCACTAATTTGTTGTGTGTTGCTGTTTGCAGTCACCTCAGTTGCTCTCTCCAACACCTACTGAGGTAATCCCCAATGCCTTTGTTCTCCTATTCTGACCCATTTTGTGATGCATAAACCTGGTCATATTGATAAGCAGCAGCGTCTGAAATGTGGGGTTCGCCCCTTGCCTCTATAGTGCATGGGGTTTATAGTTTATGATTTCCAGAGTGTTACTTGTTTTCAAAATATGCTCTGCTTCTGGGTTGTCATCTGTATGCATCTGTCTCCACTGTCATCCATGTTTCTGCTTTCCAAAATAAAGGTTAAATGGTGGTCACTTCTTCAAGCTCTACTAAATAAATTATATTGGGAAATATGATTTATGTTCCCATTTAAAGCTGTGAGCGTGAGCTGATTTGAATTAATGCACAGCATAGCTTTCTCTTCTTTTTTTCTTCTCATTTTTTTATTCCACAAATAGTTAAACTACTTGTACTATTTGTGTACTCCTAGTTTTAAATCATTTACACATACCTGAACTTCTAGGTCTGTGTATTTTGATGTGCATTAATTTAGTCATTGTTTCAAGAAACATCATTTTGGAAGCAGCAAAAGCATTTCATATATTTTCCCAGATAGTAACCCAATTACCTATCATGGGTCTGACTAATTTCTCCATTATCCCAATTTTATGTACTGCAAAATTTTGGTAATCATGGAGAATTAAGGACTGTAAATCACAAACTTTCACTTTAAGAACTGGTTAACAGAGAAGTTAACCAGCAGAGATGTAATTTATTTGATAATTTAAAAATAAAAGCGTGCTTTATTTAATATTTGGTTATATGAACTAGATGGACTGTTTCTTACAGAGACACAAGGTACACAAAGGTAAGGTCTGAAACAATATGAAAACTTGGTGTTTTGGAAGATTATAATAATTTCTTTTAAATTCAGTTACCAAACTGCCAATATTAAGTTCCAAAAGTGATACTGGTGTGGAGGTTGGGACTGCCATGACTTGTGTATACTCCCATGTTATCCAGCTTCTCTGTGTTTGCTGTCTCTCTTTAAGGAGTCTATGATCAGGTGCTCGAGCATCATCATCTGCAAACTTGTCACAAGTTTTGTTGCAGGGATTTTTATTAGAGGAAAGTTCCACTGCATCATCCAATTGGACACATCACAGACCGTTAGCTGACACTCATCTGATATTTAAATACCATCACAAGACTTTGTAGAGCCATTGCAATACTGCTTATAATTCTCTTCACAAAGGTTGGAGTGGGTATTACACAATATAGGTACTTTGGGAGGGAAACATCTCGAGCTGGACGTAGAGGAGTTGGTGGCAGAATGCCTCCAGAACGCTGCACGCTTGGGAAGGCATCGGTCGTTCTTTGCTTTTTGTATAATTACTTCTGAACTTGATATTAAAGCAATAATGCTGCTGGCCACTGCACTAAACTGATTTTCCACTTTTGGAAATGCAGCTGATGGGTCTGGGGTGACATAGAAGGGACGGAGGATACCTTGACCATGGGAAAAAACCTGATGATGTGAGAATATTGTACATCTCTGTAGAGTCAAGGGTAGTCCCAGAGAAGCCAAATTCATCTAAAGATGAATGTATGGACATAATTAAGTTGTTCTGATAGGAATCTGGGGGATGATGGTGGGACTAAGTAGGATCTACTGGGTGTTTAAATGATGAATGATCCAGTGGGAATTACGCAGATGCCTGAAGGCGTCCCCATATTCATGATAAGTGACTGGCACTTGCTATGGTATAGCATATTTTCCCTCTTTTCTACTGGAATAGGAGAGGGGAAGGATTTTTTGGAGTATGATTTACCATAACGGAGCATCTGCAGGTTACATTGATTTGTTCTCATTTGAAGTTAACTCAAGCCAATTCTCACTTGTCTAAAAAAGAAGGAAATTTGAATTTGCTTTTGTAGCTAGTTTGCACAAAGTCACTTCCACATCTATTTCACTCAATAGTGCTTTTACTCTTAGGAAGACCCTACTTGAAAATTGCAGTTGTAGTTAAACTAGCTATAGAAAATCAGAGGCTTGGAATGGGTGTACATGGTTTTAACTGGTTGAAGCCAAGGGTTTAGTGGGAATTGGATTGTATGACTGGCTCTGCAGAATGCTGCAATATTAATGCTAATGCCCCACGAGTGTTTGTATTGGTTTGTTAGGGTAATGACCATGTTAGAGTGTGATACACTGGGCAATTTATACACAGTCTCATGATGTAGTGAAACCAACAAATGCTGATTTTTGTGTTGTCTGTAACCATAATGCATCCGTTCATATGGGTACAAAGTGACCATGATGCTATCACGTTAACCTAAGCTCATCTTCCACCCACTTTTATTTGTTCAGGGAATTACGCTGTCCTGAAACAACACTTTTACACTGTTGTGTTCTTTTCAAATTATATTGTAATTTTAAATTTATGTCCATGGTGACTTTCCTGGCAACATGACCATTCTCTGGTACCTGGCAGAACTCTTTTGGTCACACTGTGGGTGGAGGTGCTGAAAGCCACCTCTTTTTCATTAGGATTGCATGGAATCTTAGGACAGCATCGACTCCCACCTACACAGCACAGAAACACGCAAGATGGCATATTCTGCCTGTTTCAGCAGCTATTTCTCTTCCCTGATGACGTGTATTTCCTCTCTTCCTCTAAGGGTGACCAAGATGACAGATCTTTCAAGCAGTACAGGACATCAAGTCCCAGCTCTGCCGGCTCCCTGGGCTATGGTCGGTACACCCCCACCTCCCATTCTCCTCAGCATTACAGCAGACCAGGTAATCGAAGAGCAGCCTTACTTATTCTCTAGATTTTTCCATTACTTTGTGTTATGTTGTAAGTAGAGTTGACTCCAGGAGACAGGGTTTTAAGATGGAATAGCAGTTCATTGCAGTGGTTTATTTACAGTGAACAGAGAGTCCCATGGGGAGAAAGGAAACAAGTGCTTCAGGAACGTGCATTCAAGAAAACAAAAATAGGCATTTAAGAAAAATTGCTTTTATATAGACACCAGATGGGGGAGTTTAAGGAACTTAATCCTGATCTCATCCTGCCGGAAGATCCGTACTCAATCCACAGTTCTTTCAAGGTGTGGCACAGTGTCAGTGAATGCACAGAAAGCCAAGAGGGTGATTGAGTGACTTTGTGTAGGTTCTTGTACCACAGAGTCATGGTTCATGTCCCCTCTCCACAGTGCAAGAGCTGGAGGAATGGCTAGTTCTGACGGCTGGATTTTGAAGGCCAAGTTGCTTTAGTCGAGAAGTTTGCAGTGTTTTTTTGCAGCTTTGGGCTGTAGTAGCAGCTGTGTTGGTGCTCTTGTCACACAGACAGGAGGGATCATCTCCTTTTCACCTTTGCTTGGGAATTTTACAAAACCCCATTCATGTTTGGGCTCTGTACAGAGTTTTATCCTTGGAGATAATCAGTGAAATTGCTCAAAATTAATTATATTTTTTTCCTCCATCATTCAGGTGAAGAACACAGAGCATTTATATTATTTTTTTGTTGTCTTTTAATTTCACTGGGGATACATTATAATTCTAAACTAGTTTGGAAATTTGTGAGTTTTTAGTCTTTCCAGGGGAAATGAAGATTTTATAGGTAACAGAAACCATTTTTACAGGAATTGAATATTTGTACTACATAAAGTCTTTGACAAAGTGGGAATGAGATGGAGCATAAAAAAATCTACTAGAGAGACATTAATCTCTGCTGAAGGTCTGGTAGCTGTCATGCCTAGTCTTAGAGGCACATTGTTAAAGCAAGGAAGAAAGACAAAAGGAATTCCAAATAAATTCTAATGCTTGAAAATTTAGAAGATAATCTTCATAACCACCATTTTTAATAATTGCCACTAGTCCTCCAAACTGTGTTATCAGGACGTTATTGCAGCAAAGCTGCAAAGATGACTTGAGAATATATTTCAAGGTACTTAATCACATGTCTGACTTTCAGAGCTCAAATAACTTCAGGATGTTTCTTCAAGTACTTAAATTAGCCATTCACTGGAGTGCCCTGGTGCATGGTGAACTAAATCCTACCGGTGTGCACCACCCACAGTGAGAACTGGACCCGCTCGTGGCACAGTTCTCTGCAGAGACAAGGCTCTTCCCATTTCATTTCATTAGATCCATTATGAGCATTTATCATTCCCTCTTGCAGCTTTTTAATATGCAGGTTTTCCCCTGAGTGCAGCCATGCTTTTTGTGGTGCCTTTTCTGGAATATTTTCTGATGCGTTACAGTTACAGCATTTGGGCGATGCCCTTTCTGTCTGCGGAAAGCCCCCGTCCCTTGGCTGACCCCATAGTATGGCCACTGTCATGTTTTTAGAAATAACCAGAGAAAGATGAAGTCTTAAATATAAACTGTATATTTTCTAAGCATCAGGAGGAAAATGTTCCTGAAAAAAAAGGATGGCATTGTAATTTGTGGCTTTCAGTAAGTGAACTAAAGAGTTTATTTTCACTTACTCTCTGTTGCCCCCAGCTGGTACTCACAGTCTTGGTACCAGTAGCTGCATCTCCCTGCCCCAACACCCAAGCCTTACATCTACATTCAGACATCATTACATCCCTTTCTTCAAAGGTAAGGTTCAGGAATGCAAAACCGTGCTGTGATAATGTAGATTTATTCAGCTGTGTTTCACTTTTATGTCTGTGCAAGCATGGCTTCCACTTGGATAAAATTTGTCTTAATTTTGTGCAAGTGCTTCCTTGATGTACTGTGTAAGTTTTACAAACGGAGTGGGTATGGGGTGTTTTATTTTTGCTTTTTTTCAGTGAGTGTTAAGTGTCTTTCAAAGGGTAGAGGGAAAGAATTAGCTTTTCTAGTGAAACTGAGGAAGGGAACTATTTAAAAGTCTATTTGTTTTGAAATACCCTAAACAGTGATGCTAGATAGTATAATAAGCTTACACATTTGATGCAACATAGGATGATCAGTTATCTAACCTTCCAACCCACGTTTAGATATTCTTCGTATTATTTGTAGCATTGCCAAAAATTATGACAGCTGGTTCCATCAGTGCAGTTGCACTATCAGTTAATCTGTGCCATATCTTACAGACCATAGTGACTGAATCTGTTCTCCTTGCCATCAGTTTTTTTGCAGTGGATATTAACTTCTGGCAACCTCCATACTGGATGTGAGGCAGCACTAAGGAATGCCAAGAACCTTTGAGGCAAAGGCTTTTTTGTAGCTAGTTGGTTAAATGTCCGAGAGAAAAGACATTCAACTACCACGTTTGTCTTCCCCTGAGTCTCTCTTCTCTAGTAGCAATATGAACAGTGAGGAGACATGAATGGCAAACACTTTCAATGCCTCTTCCTTGACTCTCATGTACTCTTTGATTTAATAAAGTAAAACTGTTGTTCTTGAGGTTGTAACCAGTAAAGAAAAGGGAATGACCCTCTGCAGGAGCCAGACTTGCACATGCAAGTGAATAGCAGGTACTCATTGCCTTTGGAATAAGAACTAATGCACCTTCATTGGGCCCTGGTGCTGCCCAAAGTCAGCTGAATTTCACTGGGATAAACAGGAACAGAATCAGACTCAAGACAGCCAAATATAATCCTTGAGAGAAAATTTAGGAGGAAAAAGCTGATGAGATTAAACTGTTTGTTGCCGTTTTAGAGTCTACCTGCAAAGCTCCTTTCCACAACCAGAAGCAGCCAGCCTCCCACACATTTCTTGAAAGACTGGCACAATCCCTGGTATTCTGAGGCACTGCTTGAACTGTTTTTCTTATCTGTCCTCTTAATTTTGGATGGTATTACCCAACCTGATGTACTGAGTAAGAGAAACTTCTTTGGTGTGCTGCAGCACATGATTTCACTGTCTGGAAAGCTCTTTCTCAAAGTCCCGTTGGCAGTTGCTTGGCAGCACTCCTGTGCAAATCAGTTTCTGCTCAGTGCTACCTGCTGTTTCTCAGAGCAGCAGCAATTATTAACTGCTGCTGTTTGGATGAAGGAATCGTCAAGTGGTAGCTCCTTGTGCCCAAATAATTATTAGTGATGTGATCAAAATTATAATATTTTGCAATTCTGCAGCACTTTTTTATCAAGGAGCTAAAAT
The DNA here is from genome assembly GCA_013398855.1 of Mohoua ochrocephala. NCBI lineage: Eukaryota > Metazoa > Chordata > Aves > Passeriformes > Acanthizidae > Mohoua > Mohoua ochrocephala. The sequence goes on along the minus strand of VZTA01025931.1, from coordinate 204,031 downwards.
ATTTTGCAGGCTGTACCTTACAGTGCCTCACAGTGTTCCTGTGAGGCAGGTGATCCTCTGTATAATTTTCCTAAGTTAGGTAATCCTGAGCCCTGCCAAGGCTGAATAGATTATTCACTGGTTTACACTGAGTTAATGTCTCTGTCCAGAATGAGTCAGAAGATTTGTCTCATCCTCTTCAAGGTCTCTGAATTCTGAGTTCCAGAATGTGGTTTTTTCCTAATCTGGAGGAGCCTTTTGATGGTGTGGATATGCTTTTTTTCTCTTCAAAGTGGTTAGTGTGGGAAGAGTAGGATTGTAGCAATAGTTGTTTTGTATCCAGACCAACCTTAATGTTGCCACTTCAGTTTTAAGAAAGTGGAATCGTGCTTATTGTAAAAAAAAATTATAAAATCCAAAAATAATACACTGCTTTATTATACTAGAAGTAATCTTTGTAAAACCAGCACTCCACCTATGTCATAAAAGATATTTCTTTAAGCTTCCAGTAGACAGATTACTAGCCTAGGGAAATTAAGACAAGCAAAATCTTCCCTTTGATTTCACTGAGGTTGTATCATACTCTTCCTGAGAATGACAGGGTTCATAATTTTTTCCAGTGACAAATACGATTACTAAGTTCCTGTTCTTCTGTCAGTGTACTGCAGTCTCGCTCCCATGAAGTGTAATAGGATGACCTGTTATTTATCATAAAGAGAAATTATTTGGTTGTGCTCTTTTAAGAATTTTTGTCTTCAAAATAAGTCCTGTGAGAACCTCGCTTCAAGAAAGTTTCACAGTTCATGCCCTTGCAAGTCATAGGTGTGATATTCCAAGCACCTATGCTTGGTGTAGCAGTTCCTCTTGAAGTGATGGAGTCTTTGAGTGTGCTGAGCCCTGCTGAAAAAAATGTTTGCTTAAAACGTGGTGGAAATTATCTTGCCTTTCCTAGTGCAGGAGCACAGCTTCCAAAGGCCTTTTTTTTTTTGGCTTTGAAAACTTGAAAAGAATGAGTCATCAAAATTCAAAAAACTTTTTTCTAATTTAGTGCACCATGGGCAGAGATATTAAAGGGTCCAGTTTGGTGAGCAGGCTTGGACAGTTCCCTCATTAGACCAGTGACAGCTGTTTGTTCTTCAGTCCTGAACTTAGACAGCTCTTACTGTAACTTGTTATAAAATTTCCCATCTTCACAGGTAAGATAAAAGCTGACTAAGAAGGAGATATAAGCAATATTACACATTTCCTGACAGTCCCTTGAAAATGGAGCATGGTCTGAGCCCTGGTCAGCTGGGTCTACACACGCAGGGTTAAAAGTACAGCTTGCCCTGTCAGCATGCAGAAGGCACAAGGAAGTTTTTGTGGTTTACACTCAAGTTCAAAGTAAGCTTTCCCAGATTCTTTCCAAGTTAAGCAACATCCAGGGAAGAGTTCAGGATTCTGGGTTTTTGCTCTTCACTGATCAGTAGGGAAGATCACAGCCTGTGGCTGCTTGTGGCAGAAGGCAAACCCAAGAGTTTGAAAAATTGCTCTCTCTGGTAGTTGTGTTTTCTCTGAGAACTTATTTGAAGTTCTTCTTCAGTCTATACTAGGCAAACCTTGAAAGAGATAATGTATTGGCAAAGTCTCATTTTAGAGATTTAAATTATAGCCTAGGTTAAGCAGCTGTCTGTAGTTCCTACACATTAACTTTCTTTGCATGGGTATTCAATTTGCTTTATTATTGAACACTTATTTTTCTATGCAAAATGTGAAATACAGCTATTCACATGTTTGTCCGAATCAGTGGCAGAATTAAAGTTCAAATGTGCATCAGCTTGTATGAGTGGGGTGTCAGAAGAACCTTTTCCATCATTTAATCCTTGATTCTTCCATTTTGAGTAAGTTAGAGGTGATGGCTTTGCAAACTGCTCCACACAGAATGATCCTTGCACCGAGAAATTTTTAGATTCCCTGTCCTCCGGTACTTGCACTTCTATCTTGTGCTCGTACAAGTTTATTCCTCTTAATTAATGCTTCCTCCTGATTCCTTGCTGACACTCTGCCCTGTCGCTGAAGAATGACTTTCTGTGTGTGAAGGATACCGGTACCTTGGGTCACAGCTCAATGAAGTGATTATTCATGCAGACCATATATGAATAGACATTTCATTAATATGCTAATTTTTAAGTAAATGAGGAATTAATACACTGTGGAAATTGCTTGAGAACTTTAATTTTCTGTTTAAATTAGAGAACTCAAATAGCAGTAACGTATTTGAATGAAGGACATTGCAAGATTTTTGAGAATTTTGGAGGTGTAAGGGACCTTTCTTTAATAAGTATCTACCAGTGACATTGAGGCTTCTTCTATTAAACAGGGATGGGCAGGAATCTGGGGCAGCGAGCAGCAAAGAAAGAGGGAATTCATAAATGTGGAGTGATAACCTATCACCACTCTTTTTCTTCCAAGAGCAAAGTGGGAATCAAGAAACTGAATAAATGTCTGGTTTCTTGTCTGAGGACAATTTGTCTGCAAGTTTATGGTGATGCACCAGATTCTTAGTGATTCTGTAATTTTTTCCTTTACATTTTGGAAGGATCATAGGCTATCAGCACCTGTAGTTGTGATTTAATTTCTCAACTTCCCAGATTACACTTTTTCAGCAAGAAATCAGTTACTGAGTGGTTGCAGCTGAATAGCTTTTGAGTTTTAGTTTTTTGTCTACTGTGAACACTACAGACACAGAATTTAGGGTGGACCAGTTAGTGTATTGTCATGAGAGAACACAGCACGCTCTTCTGACTCGTCTGTCCTGTCTCTGCTCCTGCTGAGCTCAGTGGCACTGTCCCCTCGACCTCAGTGGTGCATGGCAAGGCTGGCTTTGGTGACAGTCGGATGGCCATGCACCCACTGCTTGTCAGCAGAGACCACCTCCATGGGCATGGCCTCGACAGCTCTGGTAACCCAGCAGCTCTGTGGTTATAAAACATCCCCTTTGTGAAGGCAGAACTCAGCTGCAGATCTAATGCCCTGAGCTGCTGCACTTTCCTTACCCCAGAGAAACTTGCTACGACTTCATCATTACTAGCCATTAAATTTGTGCTTCATCCACACTAAAGCAATAACAGCAAATTAACAGTCGTTTGATGTAAGAATAAATGTCATGTTTGCTTCCAGTTGCTTAACAGTGCTGTAAACTAAAAGGATTTTACAAGTCCCAAAAAAGTAGAGCTTTACTTTTTTGTTTGCCAAGCAGCACTATAATGCCATAGAGTGTGCTTCAGGGAAATAAGCCAAGATGAGATGAATGGCACCTAATAAGCATTTGACAAAACAAGTGGTAAAATGAATATGGAAAAATCCTATGTATACCTTGAAATTTGGTGAAGTGACTATGGCATTATAGATTCATGACTTGATAATCCAACCTTGTTTGCATAAAAATGCTGTGGCATGTTACCTGTGGGAAAAGTTTGCAATTGAAAGCCGAATTTCAACATCTCTTTTTGTCGCTGATATACGCAGGATTATTTGACTTAACCATAACGTTTATATTTTGGTCTAGTCCTGCTTTGAGGTAATTTAAACACTACTGAATTATTTATTACTAGTTTCAGGGGCAGGCTACGAGCCATAGCATTAAACTTTTAAAACACTTGATCAGTAGATTATTCAGTTAAGGCTATGCAAAACACATTGCAAGATTCTGGATGTTCTTATCCTTTGATTTTCTTTTTCAAAGTGTCATTAAAAGAGAAGTTTTCATTTCAAAGTGGAGCATCTTTATCTGATATTTATCAGATAGCAGTTTTTGATGAGGTATTTGGAGTCTGAGCCCATATACTATGCTGAAAAATAATGGGTTTTACAAAAACATATATTGAAAGCTGTTGGATTAACAAGTCATTCTGAACAAGCTTTTATGCTTGAAATACTCTACTTTGCTTTCCATTTTTCTTTTATCTGCTTTCTTTGCTCTTCCCCTTGGAGGCAGTGAAAGTGGTCGGAGCACTCCAAGCTTATCCATGTACTCTGACAGCAAATCTTCACCTTCTGTCTATCAGCAGGCTCCTAGGCATTTCCATATTCCAGGTAGGCATTAACTGCTTAGCTTTTGATCTTCAATTTCTGGCACCTGTTTATCCTCTTCTGAATGTAATTTTTTTTTTTTTTTGGCATTGATTTGTGAATTTCAAAGTGCAGAAAGAGAAAATGTCTAATAAGTGAATATCTGTTGTTAAACTTCATCTCAAAAATAAAAGAGAGCTGTGTGCTCATGTACCTATATTTAAAAAAAACCTGCTTTGCAGGAGGCACAGGATGAAAAACGTTACCAAGAGTACAAAGTTACAGCCGTGCTGGGTTAGTGGCTGAACTCGATGATCTTCGACATCTTTTTAAGCCTTAATGATTCCAAGATCCTATGGTTTGTATTGCCATAACTGCATAGATGTATTGAATTTGTGTGCAGGAGGAATGACTGAAGGGGTTTTTGTTGTTGTGGTTCTTTTTTTCTTATCAGTCTATTATCCGAATTTAAGTAATATTAACATAAACTTTAAGAGAAGCTGGAAGACTTGAGAACTGCAGGAGTCTCACTGTGGCTGTCTTTGCATACGTACTCTACTGTTTCCAAGTTCAGTCAACAAGCACATTAAAATTACACCCACACCATTAGCTTTTTGACTGCTAAACACATCTACCTCCTCACTGTAATAGTTTGTTTGTTCAAGTTTAGCTTCTGTGCTTAATGTTTCTGTAAACAGACCACAATTAGGAATTGTATCTGCTCAGGTCCGTGGTACTGAGTAAATCTGATGTCTGTACAATGTGATATGGGAACCCTAGACTGTGGCTCTGAGGGCTTCCAGAAAATTACTGGAAGGCCAAGTTAGCCATACAATTCAAAATAAAGACAAATTATAGGATTTCCTAAATAATAGTTTGTATTTCCAGTATAAACATTTCTATCTGAACCTGTAGACTTTATTTGTAATTAATAGAGAAAATCCTTTTCCAAATGTGACAGCTGAAGTAGTCTGTTGTACTTCTATACAAATTTTAAATAGTGGCAAGTGTAGCCAGTTTCTTTTTGCTGTCCATGAAGTAAATGTTGGTAGTGCAGATGAAGCCACCTACATATCACCAAAGGGATGCCATTCGAGTTGTCTTAAAGCATTTTGAGGGACTTAGGGGGGATTATGTCGCATAGGTAGGTATAAATGTTTTCAGCATATGATGGATAAAGTTTTGTTCTCTTTCAATAACCAGTAAATGGCAAACCAGTGAATGAATGCATAGTCTTTGCTGAAGTTTTTGCATTGTTATTGTTGCTGAGAGGAGACAAAAGCGGCGTGGTCTGAACTGCTTGCTTACTCTTTCATTCTTTCCTTTCTCTTTCCTCTTCCTCAGACACTGGCGTAAAAGATAACATCTATAGGAAACCTCCTATCTACAAACAGCATGGTACAGTCTGCTTTTCTCTGTTGCAGTTTTGTCTGTGTGTCTTTGCAAAAAAAAGTGTATTGACTCCCAAATTCCTCTGCTGTAGTCTTTGCATTTCATTACGTCCCTATAATCTCAAACAGAAAAGGAAAAAAAGTAACATGAAAATTAAATAGCATTTTGTAGAACATCATGTCCAAGGATACAGTAAGTTCTCCAAAACTGGGATAATGGTATTTTAACTTGTTTTGATAATTCAGAGCTGATAATAAGCTCCACACAAACTGCCATGCTGTGGGCTCACTGCTGTGCCACGCCCGCTTGCCCTCTCCTGCCCCTCTTTGCCTGCTCCTTATATAAATCACTAGAAGCAAGTTCTTAGGCTGAGGAAAAAAAAAAAAAAAAGCCAGACAGCAGAAAAAGTTAAATATTGTAGTGGTGTTTGGAAAGATCATGAACAAATGCAAAGTAAGAATCATCTATGTAAGTCAGCATAGCTTCACTCATTTACAGAAGCTGATGAGAGGACTCTGACATCCAGTATCCTGACTGTGTCATTTAATTTTAGAGATACTTTTGGTTTGCAAAGCGGATTCTAAGCAACAGCTTTATTTTTGCAAGCTGGGCATTTTTGTATCAGTTTGCTGTCTGTCGAAGTCTGGATTATGTCAATTTTGCACTGATGTATGGAGTTGTCCTCATAATCCCTGGAGCAAGCAGAGAATTAAAGTAGCGAGTCAGCAATCTCAGTAGGTTAACAAGAATATACGTTTAAAACTTTCTTTTCTAGATTATAGATGTTCTGAAAGATTGTGTTGGAAACACATGCTTCTTTTTTTTTTTTTTTCTTTCAGAGGGCAAAACATAATTTACTCTAACTAAAAATATATAAACCCCAAAACCATAAAATGCAGAAACAACAACAACAAAAAATCAATAAACTTTCCCTCCAATAAAAAGAGTATAAAGTACAATCAAATTTAAATAAATTTATCTTTTATTCTGGAAGGACTCCCACCTAAAGCGTGAACACATGAGCAGCTGATGATTCAGCCCCTCAAGCTAATGGGGCACTGAACTAATTCATGCTGAAAAGGAGCCAGAGAACATTCCTTTGTTGAAGAGACCAAGTTTGAACAAACAAGCACAGAAATGTTCTTTAAAACAAGAACTGCAAGAAGCTCTTCCAAAACATTTAGCCTTAAAAGGTTTTAGTTACATCAGCACCCAGCAGATTTGCTGTAGCTACAGCTTCTGTGTTTCTTTTATAAACAACCAACTTCAGAATGAAATAAAGGTGGTGGGAAAATGGGACATGCAAGAGATCAGACTCAGAGCTGGGGTTGGAAAGTGAAGGGTATAGGAGCCTGCATGGCTTTTTGTGTGTGTAAGTGTATGTTTGTGTTTTAGAAATATTTGAACATCATTCAAATTTGCTAAAAAATTTTGAAATCACATTGGGATTCATGGCAGAACTGAGTATCCCTTGTAGTGGTGAAGCTAATGCTCAGTACTGATGAAATTCAGGGCACTTGGATTTATCTGCCAGCAATGTGTTATACAAAGCCTTCTTGGGAACTTGGGAAGGGCTGGCCTTCATGGTCCCTACTGATTTTGGTTATAAATCTTCTGCATCTCTTTGAGGTCAGATGCTCTCAAGATCTTGTGGAACCTTTGAAATTTCTGAATAGAAGTCTTGAATTAAGCATGGGGTATTTTTTCTTTGAAAACATCAATGTCTTGAAACAAAAGTAAAATTTCCATCAGATTCTCTATATGGATTTCCAATTTAATGAGAGCAAGATCCATACACATAACCTGGAATAACTTGTTGACTCGAGATTTAGGGTGTGCTCCCAAAATATCTGTGAACCAGGTTTAGATCCTTCTTGCAATGTAGGGACTTTATTCCTCATCTGTCATATTTGAATATTCCTTCCTATTTATTCCCCAGAGAAGCAGCTTGCCATCTTGAGAAAGTACCCTTGTCAGGATGCTGTAAGATAACTGTGAAAACCTTGCGTTTTTTCATAATGCTGTTTATATTTTCTGACCCAGCTTTTTTTTTTTTTTTTCTTCACACTAAATTGAGAGGGGGGAAGCAGCCAGACCCTCTACAGTTACAGATTTTCACCTCTAACCTGCAGATATTTTTCCTTATGGCGATTTGTCATTTTTTAGCTACCACCTCCTCAGCAAAACCAGCTAAGGTCTGGATGTGAGCTGCGTGATGGCACCAGAAATTGCAACAGAATAACACTGAAATGCTTTTGGTGGTGGCCTTTTGCCTGTGTTGTTTAGATGTGGAGCAGATCCTCTGCAGACATGATGGCTGGGGAAATGGAGAGGGCAGAGTTTTTCCCAACTTGCTGGGAGTGTTGCAGCACTTCTAATGGTGCAATTTAATCTCCTCTTCATCTCTGTCTCTAAGAATCTCATCTGAGCCTTAACTTTTGTATAATCGTACTCTTTCTATTATTAATAAATGTGTCTTCCGTCTACATTGCATTGCACGGGGCCCTTTTTCTCAGGCATTGCGGACAACCCCCTTGTTGCACTCACTTCTCATGGGCCTAAAGTTATGCTACATCCTTACATTATTCCAGTTTGGCACTATTAAAATTTTCCCCAAAGTACTCAGAGTGATACAAAGGCAAGTAGGGCTCAAATTTTAAGAACTTACCTGAAATTATGTGAAATTTGGCACAAAACTTTCTGTAAGATTCTCAAGTGTAACTCAGTGTCTGGAACAATACTGTGGGACATAAAAGACAAGGAAAAACACATTGGAGGGCTGGGAGCTATCTAATGAAGAGCTTTTAGGTTTTCAGTTTTCTTCTCAGCAAGTTGGAAAGTTACAAGAAAATAACCCAGTGGTAAAATATCAGGATTTTTATTTTTGAAAACGCTCTTTAGGAGGACAATATGGGCAGAAGAGGAAAATACAGTCATACAAATTGGTTGGTCAAGAATTTTGAATTTCAGAGTCTGACACAATCTCTCTTGTAGATTTTATAAAGAGGTAATGCCGAGTTTGTTTGTAATTTTCTTTACCATGATTGTCTACCCTCTTTGGGAACCCAGCAGATCCAGGTGTGCTGACCACAAAATATCTAACTAGTTGTACTTTCATGGTCATTGTAACACAGAAGGGGGAAATGGCTTCCCTGTGTCCAATGACCATAGAAATTTGTCCCTAAGTTATGTACAATTTTTTTTCCCACCAATCGTTCCCCAAAAGTAGTTTCTTCCTAAAAAGACAGGTTCAAAATCCAGCAGGAATAGATTCTCTAAATTCACTGTATACATGAAGGATGAATATTACTGTAATGATTTCAAAATTATTTTAATTAATTCTGTGAAACCATAGCTCTACACATCAAATTTTCTGCCAAACTCTATTTTTTAAATTTATTTTCTCCCCCTCTTAAAAATATTTGGAACATAACTACAGTCAAAACAGAAGACAAAAAATAAGATGCATTCAGTTCAAATTTTTAAAATTACCTTAATCTTACAGCAGCAAGAAGATCAGAAGGGGAGGATGGAAGCTTGGATCAGGACAGTAAGAAGGTAATGACCAGAAAGAACGAAAGGAGGTATTGATCTTTCTTGAACCAACTGGTTTTTAAAACACACTCATATGTAAAGGTATTTTTTCAAGTAATTGAACTAGTCATTGCTGCTTTTAGGTCTTTCCAAAAAGACATAGAAAAGCTTAATCTCTCACCCAAAGGGTTTAGAATGTACATTCTATAGTAAAGAGAAGTAGGGATATTGAGATTAAGAGCAATAAACTCATGGATTTTCACTCAGACTCAATATTGACATTGGTGATTCAGCTAATCCTGCAGACTTTTACTTAGGGTGCATATTAACCTAGAAGAAAAATGTCAAGAGCAGATTAATTACAAGAAAATGACAAAGTGCATCTTCTAAAGTGGGGTGCAATGGGCAGCTTCATGAACGGAGAAACTGTCCTCAGCCCAGCTAAAAATTAAGAGTTTCTGGTAGCTGTGATGTCTAAGTCATCATGTAGTCAGCTTTTATAATTTGATAAGGGATGGTACAAGCTGCAGTGAGCATAAACAGACAAGCAGTTCCCAAGGCATCCGAGACAGCTGAGGTGGGAGAACTGCCTTCAGGTGTTAGATCCTGTATCTTATAACAGGCTTTTCCTCTCTGCAGCTAAAGACCAGTTGGCTTATTCTGAAAGGGGATCTGGACACCAGAACCAATTCCCCGGATTCGGACACGCGGTCGCTGTCCCTCACTGCCGGCAGCGACAGGGCGCAGGAGGGCACGACCGCCGGCTACTCCCGTGAGTGCTGCACCCACCCCGGCACTGCCGGGCAGGACGGGGGCAAAGGAAGGTGGCCAAGGAAGGTGGCCCTGCTGCTGCAGTCTCCCCCTCTCCCCCCCCCAGCTCTCTGGCTACCTTTGTGCTTCATCGCTGCCATAATTACACCTATTTGTCAGTTTGTTCTGCCACGGCTTGTAAGCGTTCAGTGCCTCCAGACTCTGATGATGAAACTATTTATAGTTTCATATTAGTGAAAGAAGCAGCATTGCCTGTGTAAATGAACTGTTGTCTCTTTGGAGAGCAGAAGTTCCTTACCACAAAAGCCCACCCCTGATAAAAGTGCCAATTTATTTTATGATATCTGTTTTCAGTAGATAGGATGGCAGTATCAGGCATATTTTTCATTTGTGCTAATTAGTCCTTGACACAGACTGTGTATTTTGAATATCGATGGAGCCATTTCTTCTCTGTCGTGATGAGCATAAAGAATACATCGCTCTAGAGATTAATTTAGGCTTTTTTTTAAATCACTCACAGGTCACAGAAATATTCCAGGTGGGACAGGGAGTAATTTTGTAACTGAATAGTGGTCTGGAGACCACATGCCTGTGCTAGCTGTCAGTACCAAAAGAATGTTCTACACGTTTCTTATTCCACATTTCAGCAAGTCAGAAGCATCAGAATTGGGTCTGAATTTTACTTTTAGGTTACATAAATGACAAAAAATAAGTTTAATGAATTTTAAGAGATAACTGGGACATTCCCCTCCCTGCCTCCTCCACTTTACACCATGCAGCAGTAGCAGGTCACCCGGGGTAAACAAGTTGGGGAAGCAGTTTTCTAAAAGAATGCATCCAATGCGAGGCATGTCTGGCAGCAGGGCTAGGATGTCAGTCTTGTGGGCATTTTGGTAATGTGATAGTTGGCTCCATCAACTTATGTTAAGGAAATTATGGCTTAGCTATGCAAGGAAGAGGGAAAACAGATGCTACAAAGTCTGTCACAAGGCTGTAACAAGATAAAGAAGAAAACTTATTTCAGATCATCAGTCTCACTGGTCTAGCTTAAAGGGATTTGATAACTTAATCCTCACCAGAGATCCCAAACATGTGCTCAAGGTGTTTTGCAGGATTCCCTGTGGAGGGGAAACCAAGTCTGACCCCCTCACACACTTAACATCTGTAAATCATTGCCCAGGAACAAACACCTAAACCTTTCATTGTCATGCACACATTGGGTATGTCTGGAAGCTTTGTGGAGTAGAGCTGATGGTCTTCTGCACATGTTTTGAGAGAATAGTCCTTTAAGTGCAGATTTTATGCAGGGAGAAGTACGTAGCACACCAAGAACTGTGTTGTACAGGAACACCATATGGTGTTCATTTTTTCCCTGAGAATGTTGCTATACCTGTCACTCTTCTATACTAGCATTTCTTTCATATTTTTGATTATCTTAGGAATGTGGAACTGTTAAAACTAGAAATGCAATAGATAATTCACACCTCTATGTCAGGGTCAGTACCGCCTTTGTGCCAATGTAGGTTCTGTGGTTCATTTTCCATTGCTTTTTATCAGCATTTCTCTGTCCCGCATGAAAGTTGGCCCCATTACTCAGTTAGCGGCTACACAGAAATGACATTGTGGAAGTTTTCTTTTCCTGGCATTTACACTTTTTCTTTTCCTTTCTTTAGGCTTTTATTCACTTACCTGACTCTTAATACCTGTAGACATCCTAAGTAATTCCTTCTCTAGTCAGTGTTTCCCTGTGTAGTTCTGAATATTTATAGTCTATCATATGCCCCATTGGCCACAGAAAGTAACATCTTTACCTCTTGCACTTATGCTTGAGAACTCTGACTTTCAGCCCCATCTCTGTGGCATAGTCAGTGACTGTCAGAGAAAATGAACTTTTGGGGTATAGGTTTGGTGCCAAGTGGTTACATGCAGAGTGGAGGGAGTTAGCAGGCTGTGAATTGGTAGTGATGTTTCCAGATATACTGAGCAAACAGTCCAGCCTCTGTGCAAACCAGAGAAGGGTTGTTTTGCTTTAGAAGACATTTTGCCACATGACATTACTTGAATGCCCAGAAGAACACATCTAACAGCAAAGCTCATCAGTGTGAGGCGTGTGCAATCAGCAGGCAGGAGTGGATCTTGTATCTCTTTACACCCACCTGTGTAAATGGGTCTTGTTTCTGTGTATGTAGATGTGTAATAGTTAATCATTTACTATAATTCATGATGTTAAGTGTTGTTTATTTAGGAAAGCAGACATCTAGCAAGGTGTGTAACCCTTGCTGTTCATGAGTCCCTGGTGTGCCGAGTGACAACTTCAGAATACCCAGGTTGGAGTGAATGTCATGCTGGATCAAGCAGGAGCCATATGCCTGCAGAGGGTAGCTGATGTTCAGGTAGTGTCCAATTAGAGAGAAGGATTGCTGGAGCCAGCGGGTCTCGCTGCTGCGTTTTGGGCCGTTTCGGCTCAGTTCTGCGCTCCGGTTCTCCCAGGCGGCCACACGGTGTCGCCGGTGCCGCGGGTGCGGCTCAGCCCCGGCAGCTGCGAGGCAGCTCCGCACGGGCTGGGCTCTGCTTCAAACGCATCTTTACCTTGGGGCATTGTTCCTCGGTGACTGAGTATTATTTAGCGATAGAACAAACCTCTCTCATCCATCTTCTCTGTAGCCAAAAGGTCAAGAGGTTGAACTCCGCAGTGATGTCCAACATAGCAGCTTTTTCCAGGCACAAGCAGAGATGAGAGCTTTGTTGCAGATACAGGCATTCTGTCTCACAGGTATTATACTCTTTGCTCTCTGGTGGCACTACCATTCACGGAACAGGCAATTATAAGTTTTTTTGTTTCATTATTTCTTCCCCTCTTAAATATTAAAACTGTAGTTGCCCTTATCTAATGGTAAGAGCTATTTGGCTTGCAATTCAATGTGAGCCTATTGCTCCCTGTTTAAGTACGTTAAGTGCTTTGAATTTTTTTCTGTCATGACTGTGATTCACTGGCCTACCCTTATTCCATTAGCTTTTCATCCTTGCCCAGTACTCCACTTTCTGTTCCATGGATGAAATGGTCCTTCAGTGCTCAAGCCCTACCTGGGTTATCTTTCACCTTTGCTGAATGCTGGGTACTGACATAGTGCCACAGTGATCCTGTTTCTTCTTTCCTTGTTCTCTTTTTATTTGGATAGCTGGAGAAACTTTTGCTATTTGTTTTAATATCATTTTCAGTGTTTAACTCAGCTTGACTTCTGGCAGTTTTCACTTTATCTCAGCACATTGTGAGCTCTCTGCTGATCCATCTTTTGTTTTTTCTTTCTGTATGCTTATTCCTAATAATCTCCTTAGGGTATTTATTAATCCAGTGGGGTCTGGATTCCCTTCCTGCATTCCTCCTCGGACACAGACTGCTAACAATTTTGACAGAAAGAAGTGTTGTACATTCAGTTCTTTGAGCTGTCTGACTTCTGTAACACTTTGCTTCAGTTTTACATAATTTCCTGTACTGGAATCAGGAATGTTTGTTACACATGTGTTTGTTCTTCTACTGTTTAACTTTTAAACTTTCTTATTAGAGTCTTAATACTAAAAGTAAGGCGTTTCAGTTGTCTCATAATGACCACACACATTTTCATCACTGTGTTACATCATTTATTCACGGTAACACCACTTTGCCAATTTCCTCCATCTTAAAACTTTCTTTCACTTGGGTGTGTATACTCTCGCTGACTTACTTTATCCATTGCTATATCTTCATTTTTGCTTTTTTCCAAGAGAAGTTTTACAGAAAAAAAAAAAAGAAGGTTTTTTAGTGGTAAGGTATCAACCCATCTTTTTTAAGAAACAAAACCAAAACCCAGACCACATATAGCACATTCAGAAGTGATGATCTACAATGATGATACCTTTAACCCCAATTTCAAGTCATGATTTAACACCAAGTTGGAGGGCAGAGATTTCATAAGCTCTTAAATCACAAGCTTTGCATCACATAGGTGCACGAGGCGTCCATAACGTGAGCCCCACAACTCCCTCCACGTTCTGCCCCTGGCATGCTGCTATTTCTAGACATTGTCACACATGTTCATGTGCATGGAATATGGAGAAAAGATTAACATAGCTCAGTTATATTTCGTCACGTTGATAGAATATCCATGTTGCTTGTAATTGCCGTTTCTGGATGTTTTCTTGGATTCCCTATTTTAGTAGGCTATAAAAGACTTGCTATATATTATGTCTTTTACAGGATTTCCATATTCCAAGTCTGCTTCTCTACCTGGCTATGGAAAGAATGGCTTACATCAGGTAGGTACACATTCAAATACATTCTCCAGGAAATAAGGTCTCATAAATAGACAACTAGGTAACTAGCTGAAAATCTACACAGTAATAACACTTCAAGGGTGTTTTGGCTGCCAGCCCTGTCTGACGGATTCATTCCCTGTGTGGGTTACAGTTTGTCTCTGCAAGAGTAAGACTGACTGAGGCTTCTCCTTTAATTGTGTGCATCATGAGCATTGGGAATCTTGATTCTCCTCCCAAAACAAACGAAGATCTAAAATGTACAGGCTGCACATATTAATCATAGGATAGCTTGAATTAATGATAGAGACCGTCAGGCCTATAATTAGGCAAGTAATGATCTTAGAGCAAAGGTGGAACAGCCCACATCCATTGCATTCCTTGAACCATCCGTTCTGTTTTTTTCTAGTATGGATGTGTGTCTGTGTGTGCTCACACACAGTCATTGCACTTTTAAGGCAGGGACAAATCAATGAAGACAGAATGAAAAGCAGCAATCTAGAAAGAAAAATGCCTAACAAAATTATTACGAGAACATACTATTAATTCTTTTTCCAGTCGTTTTTTGCACCTTTTATTAGTCTTTATTAAAAATGCACCTTTGACAATGGGGCCTCTCTTTCTCTCTGGCATCTAGCATTAGGAGTTCTCAGATCATGGATTGTGTTATGAGGTGAAAAACCATTATAGTTTATAGTAACGAGCTGTCAATACATAGATGCATGTGCACCTCCATTTTGAAGATTGACTTGTGTCCAAACTGCATGGAGAGGACCTCGTTGAAATTCCCTTCTTTCTCCAAAGGAAGATGTGAAACCTGCAAAAGCACATGAGGAGGATTAAACTTCCCCAGTGATAAGAGTCAAACTGAGAGTCATTGGAAGGAGCTACAAGAAAGAAATTATCAAGGAGTAGCTAAATGGATTTTTCGGTAGCTGCTGAAATGTCCATCCCTTTGAGTTAATATTACAGGAATAGTTATGCCTGTGTTGCCTCAATACCTGGTTGCTTGAGTTCTTCTCTGAAGAAAGGAATGACACTGAAATTTGATCGAATAATATTTAGGAATTTGAAAGGGTCCACATAAACCTAATCCCACCTATGAGTCAGGAGGGCTTTTTCTGACCTTTCAGAATAAGTGTTGCCAGTAACCTAAAGCGAGCAAGAGGCACTGACTCGTGCCCAGGCACTGCACTGGTGAGGCACCAAAGCCATCCCGAGGCTTCCCAGAGACGAGGCCAAAGCGCTCAGGAAGCCTTGCAATGTGATGGGAAAGCAGCAGATGGCAGCATCTGTCCCACATAAAGAGTCCCAAACCTGTATAAGAGTTGAAAAGGTTGCTCATGGTCAAATCCTTGAGGCCAAAATTCCTCTCAGGATGGATGTCCTCTGTTTGGATTGTAGGTTCATGCCGGCTTTTGTGGTTTGTTATTTTTCATCAGCCATCCTAGAGCTGCATTAAAAAAAACAAAAAAACAAAAGGAAACAAAAAGGAGCCTTGTGGGTTATTGTGGGTATAGCTGTGTACAGCACTGATACCCCAACAGGCAAAAATGAAACTTGGGAAAAAAAGATCATATGATAGTGCTTTTCTGATTCCTGTACTGTTTTTCATCTTAGCATTTGCCAGAAAGGAAGAGGACAGTGGTTCAAACAAAGCACATATATGGCACATAAACCGTTCTGCCTGGTCAGTGGCATCAGCAGTGTGAAGCAGAAAGCAGAAGGAGAAAAGTTTCGGTGCAGCAGAAGTGATTTGTGATGATTGGCAGTAACACATCTGCATCACAGAAAAGTGACAGTTTCAGTGTTACCTTGCTTACTTGAGCAATTAGGTCAAATTTGAAATAATTTCTCTTTCTCTCACACAAAGATCTGTATTTCAGTTCTATAGTAGCAGCTGGTTTTCTTTTCTCTCTCAGCAATGTTCAGAGTGGTTTTTTTGGTGTATTTTGCTGTTACATTGCTTCTTTCTTTCTCTGTCAGCCTGAAACTATGGGCCAATATGAAACGGACCAGGAGTCAAGCTGGGGGATGAAAGGTACATTGCAATATCATTTCCACTCCCCTTTGTGTTTTCTCTCTTTGAGGATGTTCATTAACATATTGCCATAAAGGCTACTATTCCGAGCTCTTCTTGTAGTTCACCTCATAATGACTAGCCAGAGACACAGCTCAGTATCATGTTTATCACAGAGAATCTTCTTTTTCCTTAGCCCAGCGTAAAGGCCTGACAGAAGTCTTGCATCATAAGGTGGTGCAGCCAGGCTGAGTCAATAGCAGGATCCTCAACATGTGGCAACAGCCTTGTGGTGTTGGTCTCATATCAAAGACAGGAGGAAATTTAAGATAATCACTCCTTCGAGTCTAATTGGAAAAAGTCCATTGTGCTTCTTATTTGTGCTACAGTGTGGTTAAAATGTGTAGAGTTCAAAAAGCAGAATTTATTTGCATTATTTTCTTTCATTGCAGTTTAAGTGGACTGTGCACTTAATATGGATCTTGGATTGGCATTTTCAAGAGAGCTGAAAAACTTTATTTCCAACATACTTTAACTCATTTTAAAAATCTTACTCTAAAGCTTCACTTCACAACTCTGTGTTGATAAAAATCTTTGTCTCTCTATTTGAATAGGTTAAAGTACAGGTTTTGAATAGTAGACTTAATCTCTGATTTCATTTCAGACCATAGAAAGGTCTGTGAAAACATTTTGGCTGTCCTGGTCGCGTTTGATCAGCATTGTGAATAGATAACATTGTGGTAGTCATATCATATATAGTCATACACTGACCTAACCAGAATTCCCTTGTGCTAGTGTAGATCCAGGAGTCATTGTTGCCACACCCCCAAATCATCTTTTCTTCCCTGTTATTATTCCCACTGCAGTCAGCCCAAGTGCAGGGTGTTGGCATCTTGTAATATCGTTATTATCTCGGTGGTTTTCATTTATGTTTCCAAACTGACATGCCTTTAATAATCCATATATTTTAACTATTTTCAGTAAAGAACAATAAGGGCAGGACTTTTGGATGACAGACTGACTTAACTCTGCACAAAAGCCTCCTGTAAAAAGAAATACCCAATTTGGCCTGACATGCTCACCGTGTAACTCAGTGGCATCGAGATGGATTTTCTGTAATAAGCCTTTGATTTCAAGGACTATTGATTTGGTAATAGACGGTGTTACAGGCATTCAGGGCATGGGGGTCAGGTTCTTACTGTGCATGCAGTTATCCAGCAACTACTGAGAAGAGAGAAATGTAGTAGCATAGCACATTTGTGATGTACCTAAATGTTCATTGTGGTGACACCAAAAGAAGGCTATAAATTCTAAACTGAACCTGTTCTTATTCTTTTGCAGAATACAAGGTAAGAAGGGCTTTTCCAACACTTGAAGAACAATCAGATTCAGCACTTCCTAGCAAGGTTACATGGGTTCCTTTCTTTTATTTTATTTTGTTAATTTTTGTCCCAGTGAAATATTTGTCAAATCAGGATGCAAGTATGTACCATTTTTTAGTAAGTTCCCCACACCACCATTTCCATGCCTCAGAATTGGATTCAGCTGGAGTTCATATGCTCTTGTCTTTTTAACAGATTTATCCTTATGAAACGCTTATTGTAACAAACCGAGTTCGTGTGAAATTGCCTAAGGATGTGGACAGGACCAGGCTGGAGGTAGGAATGATATTTGCTCAACAGTTTTGCAAGCATTTCTCCTGTTAGCTTACTGTCCTGGATATTCCTGCACCTCAGTAACAACAATAAAGAAGAGAGAAGAGAGAAATAACATTACGTATTATATTTTATTTCAAAAGAATTAGTATGTAGGCAATTTAATTTAAAAAATGCCAAAAACCTGGCAAGTATCTGACCAAATGGCGTTTTACAAAGATACCGATGAAACCCATGAGTTTTGGATGATTTTACAGGATATCGGAAGTTTGGGTAGGGAGTGTTGAAACTTGGAATTTGTTTTATTTTTAGTTCCTATAAAAGACAATGTCATAGAATAACCTAAATATTACAAAAAGGCTCCATTTATCCTGAAAATGCATGGACCTGTGTTTGGTCCGTTGTCTTATTCAGCCTCTCCTTTGGCTGTGTGGTCTACGTGGTCACTGTACGACAGCTTGGCTGTAGCATCCACGTCTCACTTAAGATAGAGAAATGCAGATATAATTTATCATAACAGAAATCTTAGTTTCCAAAGGTCAAATCCTGAAGTTGATGTTCAAGCAAAATTCCTGAAGTTGATTTTTTTGACTGAGCAATAACAGGACCGAATAAAGACTCACCTAAACTGATGTATCTTTCTGTGAACTACTATTAAGAAGAGATAGCTCAATAAAAAATATGTGATAAAAATATTGGACTTTTGGGGAGATTAATATTTTAATAAATTTACTGTATTTTGAACTTGATAATATGACAAGAAAAGAAGAAAGAAAAATTCCTTTTAAAGTAAGAAAAGAAGAAAAACTTTGAAGGAGCAGAAAGTTCCTCATTAAAGATCAGTTTTTTAACAAAAAAAATTTACCAAATTTGCAAACATGTAGTATGTTTTCAAATTGGTGTTATGTTCTTGAATACTTGAATGTGCTTGTCTCTTGATTACCCAATAAGTGCTGTTGATTGGATTGTAAGGAAAAGAGAGCCTCAATTGTGTGCTGTTTTAAGTGTGGTTTATAGCAAGGCATGATAGCAATACTAAAAAGCATGATGAGCCTGGAAAAAGGAGCAGGGAGTTGGAGGGATGCTCATCTGGACATATCCTGTAAAGATTCTTTCATATGAATACACACACACACGTGTGTATGTGTGTGTTAAAGAATAGAGTCTTTGTTTAAACACATCAGACTAGTCTGAATGGCAAATGCAGCTCTAAATTGCTTTTTTAAGACAACATATAGTTTGCTTTGGATGGATCGTGCCTGCCCTGGCTGCCATTATCTGTAACTCATACACTGTCCTCAGCTGGGATCGCTGTTTGTTTAACTTTGGAGTCGCTCAGTCTGCTTCACACCAGGTGCGGCACAGGGCCTGTTGGCTCAAGGAGCCCAAGCACTTCAAAGATCTCACAGAGGTTTGCAAAAAA
This sequence comes from Mohoua ochrocephala, assembly GCA_013398855.1. Lineage (NCBI taxonomy): Eukaryota > Metazoa > Chordata > Aves > Passeriformes > Acanthizidae > Mohoua > Mohoua ochrocephala. The sequence goes on along the minus strand of VZTA01025931.1, from coordinate 184,917 downwards.
GAACAATAAACAAGATCTGCTTCAAACCTGCACCAGAAAAGCAGTGAGGGGACCAGGCCAATCCTGCTGATTGCTGCACTATGCTAAACACGTGTGTCTGCAGGAAGGACTCCTTTGTAGACTGTCTTACATTTAATAGGGATTGGTAGTTTTTAAAACAATTAAATTAGCAGAGTTTTAATGGCACTGTAACTACTGGGAAAACAGAGGCAGTTGCTCATCTACACATTCAAACCATATGCAGAGTTGAGTGACAGGCACAAACCATTGCCTTCCCTGCCAGCCTCTTTCCCCCTTTCCTGACCCTTTCTTCTGTGTTACGGAATTGCTGGAAATAAGTAGCTTTGCATAGAAAAGCAGCTTATCATTATTTCCTCTTGTGGCAGAAGAAGAAGATAGTAACTTAATTATTGACTTGTGCACTCAGCAGATTTCAGGCTTGGGCAAGACCCAGGACTCAGGGAGCCCAGGAATATGTGGGTTTGTAGGCTTGCACAGAAGCAGACCAGGCCTAGAAATTTGGACACAGACACACACTGTCTGTTAATAGAGATATGTTATTAAACTTAACAAATCTGGGTACCTTCAAGCTTTTGAGGACAGCACTGGGAATACTGAAAGCAGGTACTAAGATTATATTTTTTGCTTTCTCGAGGTCCATTTCACACTTGCTAGAGGGTGTGATTCAATGCTTGGGATCTCTAAGAGGCAAGTGCTCTTTCCAATCTGAATTGGTTGCCAGCTGATGTCACCATCACCTGCGCAACCAATGTCACTTGTGAAAGGGCTGGATTTTGCCTACAGAAATGGTGATGGACATAGCAGTGCTAAGTCCGTGTATTATGCAAACTGTAGAGCGATATATCTAGGAAAATCTTCTAAGAAAAAATCCATGTTCTAATACACCAGTTTTCTTCTGCTTAGCTGTGTGGGCCAAAGCCTCGCCTTGCTGTTGCTGCTGCAAATCAGAGCAAGCTCCTGGCTGTGGCCAGGGTGTGGGTGGTGCCAGTGAGAGGAGACCGAGAGCTTCTGTGCTTCATATCAGCTATCAAACCTGAAAACAGTCTTACTGTGTCTGGTATCAGCAGAATACCTCGCATGAGATGTTTCTGATTTCCTGGTCTGCTTAGGAGCAATAAGGTCGACTAAATTTGCATGAGGTAGATTTATTTAACAGCCGTCTCACAAGCTGACTTGAAGCAGCCTCCTCTTTGTGAAACAGTTTGTTGTGAACTTTGAATGATCCATCATGGATGTCATGGAAGGGGCACTATTGTTTGTCTATGATTCACTCTTCCACGAAAAGTCTCCTATATTGAGTGTTCCTATCATGAAAAGTGAACTCAAGTAAATGGTATTAGCTCCTGGGGTCAAATTAAGGGAGGCTAGAACAAAACCTTGGCTGATGTTCAAGGACCACAGGAGGGTGGGGGTTTAATGGGTGGTAGTGTTTTCCTAACTTTGCTCCCATTATGAGTATTTTTTAGATTACGCTGTTGTGCAAGAAATTTATTTTAAGGATTATAAAAAATATTTTCTTGTAAAAATGCGTATTTTTCTAAGCCCAAGAGGTATCTAGAGATTAGGAAGGCTCAACTGGCAATAAATGCATTCAAATAATAGTCATTCTTTCCTCAAAAGTACATGTATCTAAGCATAAAAACACTCAGCATGTTTTGGTTGCTCGTCTTAACTCAGCAGTGAGACAGAAGTACCCAGTTCCTTGTGCTCTTCCAAGGAGATGTTTATGCCAACAGTGAACTAATACATGCAGCACTGAGAACTGGTTGTAATGAGCAGCCTGCTGATTTTTAAATACATTACTGGCACTTCGGTTTTTGAATAAATAGCCTGGATCTCACTTTTGTATAAGCCGATTAGAAATGCAAGGAATTTACAGTAGATAAGGATTTGGCCAAGGGGTTTTTTTAGAAGTTTCTCTCTACTACAGTGCTGCTTATTGTAACATTAGGTGAACGGAGCAGCATTCCCCTGAGCTGTTCTAACTGGAAATGGTGAAGAACAAGTTTATTCAGAGAATGTTGCAGAACAACAAAGCAGTAGCACAGGGGTGGATTAGACAGCCTGGGTGAAGAGGAGTTGCACCCTCACTGTGTCTGCAGATGACACGAACTTGAGGGAACGGCAATTGACGCTTAGGTGAGCAGAGCCTCTGTTCAGAGGGTCCTGGCCAGGCTGCAGGAATGGTTGACAGAGACTTCATGAAGTTCAGTGAAGATAAATTCACGTTCTTGCACTTGTGACCGAGTAACACTATTCATGAGAGCAAGATTGGGGGAACAGCTCTGCAGAAAAGTACCTTAAGATGCTGATGGAAAGCATGCCAAACATGAGTCCGCAGCTCACCTCTGTTGTAAAGGGGTTATAGGGCAAAACATACCCTTCCCAGAAGCAGACACTGGAAAGCCAAGAGGCAACAGTCACAAGTTGCAGGAAAGGAAATTACAATTAGATGTAAGGGGAAAGTTCTGTGCTGGAAGAATAGTGCAGTGAACAAAGAGGCTGTGGAGTCTTTACCCCTGCAGGCATGCAAAACACAGCTGGACAAGGCCTTGAGGAATGTGGTCTGATTTTAAAGTTGGCCCTGCTTTGAAGAACTCTGTAAGTCCTTAATTTGCTTAGATTGGTCTATTCTGTGAAGACATAGTATAATTACAAAACATGATTATTTGGTGAACTTGCTGCAATAGCATTTGAAAAAAGACACACAATTTGGTCTATCTCAGAACTTTTTATCAATTTTTTGGTTGGGTTGGGTTGGGTTTTTTTTGTGTGCAAGTGTTATAATATAAGTGTCCTGGACCAAACTTCCCCATTTTGGGCAACTTAAGTCCTGAGTTTTCAGGAGTAAGACATCACCTTTGGATGGTTCACATTGGCACATTCCTTACCCGCTGGTTCTCAAAGGAAGTTGGGCTTACGGACACTTTCGAAAATTTTGATACCTCTTTTAAGTATTTGAATACCTTTATCATTTGAGCCTTGGGCTCCTAAAAGCACGCATTTGATACTTTTATCTTAGATTCGATATTGTTTGTCTGTTCTTCAGTCAGAACAGTGTGGTTCAGTGCTTGCACATTGGAATTGATAGTTCATGCCCAACTGCATAGATTTATATTTTTTTTTTCTCCTGCAGTTGCTTTTATCACAGAGTATAAGATTTCTTTTGTGGTCACAAGCTGGTAGTTTTGAAAGCCAATATAGTTAGACTCTTTCTTTGGAAACCATCTTTTAGTGTTTTCATTTGATTTCCTTATCTTAATATGTCTTGGGTTTTTTAGCTGTTTCTTTTGAATCCAAGGCTTAATAGCATTATCCATTCATTCCTATCAAATGCAGTAGAAAGTAAATTATTCCACTTTTTGTTTGAGCCTGTTCATAGTTGTTTAACAAGGATACACTGAGACAGTTGCCACGGAAAAAGTACTCTGGAATGTCAAGTAGCAAACTTTCATTTGCCACCTTCTTCTCTTGTAAACAGAAATGAGAGATTTAAACATGGGTGCGGTTTTATTTGAACAGAGCACTCACATTAAGTCAAACATGCTTTTCCTCCTGGAACTGCTTGTCTAGATTTGCTTTAGGGGTAGCATTTTTTCCACTAGTTTTCATTCAACAATCACCCTGGGTTCCAGCCATTTGGGCTTCAACCACTTTAGGACTTGTTTCCAGTAATTGAGCCTGAATTTTTGAGATCCCAAGCTCCTGGATGTCATTCATACAAGTAATGTGTGTCCCACCTCCTTTGGAGCTCAGATGGGGAAAACGAGAGCAACACTGGAATGCTGTGTGTTTTACAGTTTGTAGTTTGGGGCTGGGTTTGAGGTTATGGGCTCACTTCACAATAAAGCTCATAATCTGGGGTGAAAAAGTGTGGGTCACTGACTTCACTGACTTCAGTAGAACAACTTCACACTGTTTAACTTGAAAAATACATGTGTGGTGTTTCTTATTCTAGGCGTGTGCTTGTGTTGTGATCAGTGATGCATGTTTATATCAGATTTCAAAGCCTTTACAAAAGGAGCCATTATAAAATGAAAATACGCATTAGAATTGATGTGATATGATGTGAAAAGTAATTTCTGTGCGAGTGGAAACACTGTAGGAGTGAACAGAGATTAGAGGTGGAACATTCATATTACAGATGCACTAAAGTCCAACTTAAGGGAGACTGGAAAATCTGCTTTAAGAATAAGGTATTTGTGTCTAAATCAAATGAAGTTTTTGAAACTCATTATCTTCTTTATTTTTTCATAATTTATTATGGAGTCCAAGGTTTGGTTTTATTTATGAATTGTTTTCTTAATTATACAGAATTTTTTATCAGCTGTCAGCTGGAGACAATGACTTATGTCAATGTCAGTAATGAAAAAGCTCATTTGATTGAATGACAGGATGTTGGCATAGATTATCATCAGAAATGTTCTATGTGTATGCTATTTAGATAATATATTCATGTACCTGAGAGAAATAGTTACATCTTTTCAGCTCTTTCTATGTTTATGGATGACTCAGCTGGGAAAAATACTGACTACACAATGCTCCTACAGAACATTTTCTGTGTGCCTTGTGATATTTCCCAAGAGGTTAGATTGGAAGTACCCTGCAGTGGCAGTGCTGAGTGGAGTGCAGCTTCTCTGTGAGACTTCATGGTACCCTGAAATACTAAATGAGATACATCCACAGATCCAGGAGCCTTGCAGAGGTGCTTGGGGTGATATGGGCGTGGGGAAGGGTCTCAGACTCCTTTCCTCACTGCTTCTATTACACTGCTTTCCCTGGGAACCTTTTTGAGGACCTACTTTGCTGTGTGGAGGGGGATCTACAGCTCCTGCAAGGCTTGGCTGCACAAGGGCTCTTGTTGTTGTGACTAATTGCCCTCATCTAGGGTAACTGCAGGTGCCCACTGTCTTATTCTCTATCAACAGAGCTGCCCTAGTGATCTTTTGATACCTTTTGAAGTTCATTAGGTGGCAATTCATGCCATTTCTTAACTTTCACTCCCCAATCGCATAATTACTTAATAGTTTCAAATATTTATTGAGCATGAAGTTTAATTAGGCCGTAGATGAGCATAACATTCAATACTCCCTTGGGAAGGCGGCACATGGCTAATTACAGCTTTGTAATTAGCCATGCAGCAGGCTTAGAAGAAACCTCTGAAAAGCCTGCTGAGCCCCAGCAGTGCAACAGAAAGAGGGGTGAAGAGTGCAAACCTTGTGAAAGCAAAATGAGGATTCAAAATTCAATAGAAAAACGAGAGAATTTTTCAGCAAATTTTGACTGGGCATATGAGAGTTTTATTTGGGCTAACCCTGAGAGGTGTGAGAGAAGGGAGTGGAAGGGCGGGGAAGAAGAGAAAAACTGGAGAGGGGAGGAAGCTATTGTAATCTAAATGTTGAGATACTTCTACAATCCTGAATCTTACTATAGGAAAAGATTGTGTCTCAGCAGCAAAGCTTCTGCACCAACTTGAAGAGCTAAGACTTGGTTATTTACATGAATGCTCACTTACCTGTGAATAAACCATTCCCAATAAATCCCAGTTTAGTTTGAGTATTTCTCATGTTGAAATCTCTGGAGAAGATCCTATAGCTTTTATTTCTGGATTTTTGTGAATCAGAAGTTGGAAGTGTTGCAAGGACTTTGAATAAAAATGAATTGAAGTAGACAACTACTTAAAATTACACTCTATGAAAGAGAACGCACAGCCTCAGAGAGAGACTGGCTGAAAGATGCACAACAGATTCAGGCAAAGGCAGTGTAGTGCTCAGCCGTGATTTCCCATGAATATAGCAAAACAAAAAGCAAAAGAGAAGCAAACCTGAGGTTTTAAATTCCTCTAGGAATTAGGACCTTGATTTTTCTAGTCTTCAACTCATCACCTTCTGCCATCCACTGAGGTCTTTCCTTGGTTCAATATTGACTCATGAGGAGGTAGGATATCCTCTGAGCTTCCTACATCAGCAGGTTTTCACATGAGGACTCCCATCCAATTAACTGACATGGAATAGAGCTGCTTGTGAAGCACCCCCTGGTCACCATGTACTGCAGGATGGCTGCAGGGGAACTGCAATTTTCTCTTCCTGTGACTTGTTCGTACTAATGTCATGTTCCTGAGTGTGCTGGTTTTGGCTGGGGTCATTTTCTGCACAGTAGCTGGGATGGGGCTGTGTTTTGGATTTGTGCTGAACACAGGGTTGGTAACATAGAAATGTTTTTGTGATTGCCGAGCAGGGCTTACACAGAGCCAAGGCCTTTTCTGCTTTTGGTATGGCCACAGTGACAGGGAAGTGGGGGGTGCATGGGAAGTTGAGAGGAGACACAGCCAGGACAGGTGACCAGAGGGATATTCCAGACCATGTGACATCACGCTCAGTACATAAAGGAGGGGAAGAAGGAAGGGGGAACGTTTGGAGGTTTTGTGTTCCTAAGTAACCGCTCTGCATGATGGGCCCTGCTCTCCTGGAGATGGCTGAGCATCTGCCTGCCCATGGGAAGCAGTGAATTAATTCCTTGTTTTGCTTTGCTTGTGTGCGCAGCTTTTGCTTTCCCTATCAAACTGTCTTTATCTCAACCCATGGGTTTTCCAGCTCTTACCCTTCTGATTCTCTCCCTGATCGCACTGGTGGGGGAGTGAGTGAATGGCTGTGTGGGGCTTGGTTGCTAGCTGGGGTGAAACCATGACACTGTGTATTAGTTTTGAGCATCTCTGAATTTCATTAAAAACTCAATTATTCTTGGGGAAAAGAAATCTCATTGAATTAAATAAAGATTATAACTCTATTTAGAATTATTACTGGCTTTTTAGCAGACCACAGAAATAGAGACAAGCCTCATTAATTTATAGCGAAAAGCACCACTTCTTTCTGAGATAACACTGTGGAGCAAGTATTTGAATGTGCAATTAATTACTTTTGTTCTGAGAGAGTGAAAAATGAGGATGTGTCTGTACTGCTCATTTTCATGTTCATGTTTCATAGAGGATGAGGATTTTCTGTCCTAGTGGTTCCAATGCAGAGGAGAGGTTTAGCTCAGCCCTTGCTTAGTTCTGTTTATCTTAATAAAAGCCTCAGATTAATACAATTTTATCAAAACAGCATGATGCCATAGTCCTTTCTATTGTAGCAATATCACACTTAACTGTGTCACAAATGCCAATATTCTGATGCTGTGAGCTCCAGTATAGCAGTCTTTTTAATGAAGAATCATCTTTAAACTGTTTACCTTCTCTTTTAGCAAGGTTTTCCGGTAGCATCATGTTAACGTCATTATGTGGCTTCCAAAATGACCTCACTTACATACAGTCAGTTCAGAATGTGAGCAGAACAGGACCTTGAGAGGTCCTCTCTACTCTCCTCAGTGTCTGCAACGTGCCCAGCCTTGTTGTTGATGCAGAGCAGAGAAGGAGATTGAGTTAAGCTGCCTGAATATGGCCAAACTGTCACAAAGGGAATTAGGAATCACTTACTAGCACACTGTAAAACACCCAGACTTCCTATGTAAACAAGGCCAACTCTAGTAAAAGAAAGGAATGAATGTTGCTTTTACTAATAAGTTTGGCCATTCCTTCCTTTAATGGCCCAGTGATGCATTATTAACATAGCTGGATATTTTAAGCTGATCATTACTGAAAAAAGAAAAAGGAAATCATGTTCTTGGCCTTGTAAAGCATAGCTTCACACATATTCTCTCATACCTCAAGATGAATATCTTTCATGTTCCCTGCTCATAGTTTTCAATTTCCCTTCTTTTGTTTGACTAATGAGAGAAGGTAACGCTTCGGTTAAGACAAATTAATATTCCAATAGCTGAGAAGAAAGATAAATCAGTCCAAGATTTCTTACTGCTGCACTCTTTCAGCCTTTAGGTTTGGGAAGAGCTCTAGGTTTTAAAGCTTTAAGGAAAGCTATTAGGAATGTCCCAACAATAGTGCAGACATTTATCAATTTAGCATCACATATACGTAGAAATGTGTGAACATAAACTTCTCACACTGGTGGATTCCTGCGGTGTTTAGACCCTTCAAATACTTGTAGACATTTACCGTATTTTACCTTAGTTATCATTTGGCTGCGCTTAGGCATACTTAGGCCTTTTAGTCTTTCCTCATAAATCAAATTGCAATCCATGATTACCTCCGTTGCTTTTATCTGAAGCTTTGCCAGTTTGGTGACATCTTTCTGGGGTCAAGGTTTTATTCCAAAATTTGAAGACAAAACTTAAGTCGTTGCTGCTTCTAGGGTCAGTCCCAAATCTAGAGCCCATGGAGCTTAAGAAGGGTGTGGTGAAAGCTTCTAAGACGCAGGGAAATATGTTACACTGGGCACAGACTGGCATTCTCAGAGAGAGTTCAGACCAAAGGGAAAATGTTTCCTTCTACCAGAATTATTTTGCACGTGGATAATGCATTGATGGAGTAAGAAACTGCTAACATTGCGGTCAGTTTGTTAGTTCTTGAGATGAGGGCATATGTGAAAGAAAATTAAAAGCAAAGAAATTCTCTGATGGAATGGATGTGGAAATGAGTGAGCTTGTGCTTTCCCCATCTCAGTCACTTTGTCCCTGGGCTGGAAACTGTCAACTGCTTTTGGATCCGGCAGCACCAAATGTGACCTTCTGTGAGGAGGGAAAAAAAATGGTGCTGTTATAAAACAAAACTTTGGTATAAGAATTAGAAAATTAATATATGCAAAGAATGAAGGTGGTGTCATCTGGACACAGGCACAGGAGCACAGTGCACAACTGATTCCTTCTGGCTTGGATAGCTGCATGTGAAGCAAAAGCTCACTGAGCCTGAGGGCAAAGCAGAAGGATAAATGGCAAAGTTCAAAATTGGAGAGGGAAGGGCGAATTGCACATCTTGTACTGAGATGGGTGGCAAGCTTCATTAGGAGGTGAAGATGTAGCAAATGTTTGGCACCCTGGAGGAAAGGGGTGATGTAGGGCTCGTTGAGTTTTCCTCCGTTGACCTTCAGTACTGGAACAGATTTGGTGAGACCGCAGAAGTTTCTCATAGTACTTGGTGTAAATTACCTCAGGAAAAAAAAATGGCAAAAACATAGTCCTTTTAAAGTTTTACCTAATTTTCTATGGTTTTGGAAGATTGGCAAGGTAGATTTACCTGCAAGGGTATAGACTTTGTCATTTTCTCTTTGAATATGAACTACGGTTTGCCACTGCTTTCTCCTGAGTGAGGAGATGTCTCAAGTCTTATCCACAATCTAGAAAGTAAAATAAAATAAAATATTACACACTTAGCTCATCCAGACTTCTTTTTCAATCCTACAACCCACAGACATGGTCCTTGCAGTGAGAAATTACTAAAGTTAAACTTACTCTCATTTGTCCACTGGATTACTAGGAAAATATTCTTAAAAAACCAATGCAGAGAGAAGTTACTTTTTGTTTCTGAGCCCAGTAGAATGAAATACTGTCAGCGAGAGATTGTTTCTAAAATACATTGTCAGATGTTGCTCATTTTCATGCAAAAAAATTATCTCCTTTGCCAAATACGCGTGGTGTGTTTGTTCCATGCTATGAGCAGCGCTTATGGTGGGTTGCTGTCATTTATCAAATGAAAAATGGAGGCTCAGTTCCAAGATCTTAGTCACTCGTTCTGAATATGTGGAATCTCAAGGGAAAAAAACCAAGGCTGTCCTTTTTTAAGAAACAGCAAGGACCCATGATGAACATTCAAAGTAATTATATATAATGACTTCTTACAAACAATTTTTTAGTCTTCTTGAGTAAATTACATTGCAAAGATGAAGTCTTTGTTAATAAGTGGAAAGTAAAATTTTACTTCCAAACCTGTCAAAAAAATACCTTTGTAAGGTAGGGCCAATGGGGCTGTGTTCATCCTGGTCACGTAAACCATCATGGGATTGCCAGGACATGTTAGCATGTTGCCTGCCACAATTTTGGCTAATAGAGGCTAGCACTCTTCCAGATGATGCAGGGATCTGCTTGAAATGCTAGACAACCTTGGCCTATTTGAGTTGCCAGTACAGGGTCTAAAGGCCCCCGTGTCTCCCCTTCCCCTGGGTGTGCTGTGCTCCCTTCAGCACCTTGCCCTCAGTGTTTGCTGGCAGCTGGTTCATTATTCACATCCGTGAGCACTGTATGTCCTTTAACACTGCCCTGCCAGTGTGTCTCGAGAGTGAGTGGTGTGGATTAGATGGTGTTTCTGAGCCTCCTCCAAGTGATGAGGACTTTGAACCAAGGTTTCTCACCTCCTGGGAAGTCCTGCAACCAGGAGGCAGTGGGATGGAAGAAAAAGGCTGATATCCATCTCTTGAAATATCGCAGTTGTCTAATGTGTGAAGAGTTTGATTCTGCTGTATGAGGCATGTCCAAGCATTTCTTGTGCTTAGCAGTTTTTTGGAGACCTGTTTTTTGGATGCAGTACTAAAGCAAACACTGAGATGCTGAGGCTGGGGCTACCTGGGTATGCCTGGAAGGAGAACTGTGTCTGATGAGCTTCAAGAGCTTGCCTGGGGAGGAGAGGGTTAGATTGCGGGAGTCCTCACAGATTTCAAGGAAACCTTTGTGGAAGAGGGGAGTCCATGTTTAAAAATTGCAATTTTTAATTTTCGTTGCACTGAAGCTGTCCCTTTTAGATGGTGTGTGCTTAACTCATCAGAAACAAAGAAGCGTCACTGATACTGCTGAAATGCTTGAGCAAGCGTTAATCCACAATTATTGGATGAATTTTACAAATTAATTTCTCATTCACACATTTACCTTTTCTACCTTTTCTATGTGGATGCTAGTAATTGCTAGAGAATTGCTATCCTACCTCCTTACAATTCTTTATGTTGGATTTCTCCCCTTTTTCTCAATCTCTTTTTTTTTTTTTTTTAATATTAAATCATAAAACATCAAAGAGAAGCATATTTCTTGAAATTTAAAAACCCCATACTTTATCCGGCTTGAACTTCTGGCTAGAGTCTCTCCCCATGGATAAGCACATTTTGGATTTCAGAATTTAGCAGTATGGTCTCTCCTTTGTTATAAGGTTGCTATTAGTGGACCAGTGTGGTGTCCACTGCTCTCATTAAAGATCAAGGCAAAATGAATCCAACTCAAAAATTACATCGTTATCAATCTCTTTAAAGTCCTGGAATAAGTTAAATTTGTCTCGGTGTGCTCTGTCATCAGGCACCCTGGACAAACACACACTTTTTCCCAGAAACCATAGCTTCTGCTCAGTTGGAACTATATTGAAAAGATTATTTTTTTCCAAAAGTCACTACTTCCATCAATAATTTCATTTCCCAGCTACTCTGAGCTCATTTGGTTTTGATGCAGTCTTTTCCAGAAACTGTTTTGGAATTTAAGTGCAAACCCTAATGCATTATTTTGCAGTGTGTTTTAAAACTTAGGAAGGGTAGAAATATTCCTGTGCACAGACAAGCTTAATGATATCTTTTGTATTTTCATTTTCAAGAGGCATTTGTCCCCTGAAGAGTTCCAGGAAGTCTTCAAAATGAGTATTGAGGAATTTGATCGTCTGGCACTTTGGAAGCGGAATGACCTGAAGAAAAAGGCCCTGCTTTTCTAAACCCTCCCGGATAAAATATGTGCTTAATCAAAACAAAAATAGTCTTGCCAGAACTATCACATGCACTTGCTGTTGAACCATTGTCCAGCTTCATTGTGTTAGTATGTGTCGGGGAAACAAGACAGATTAGATGGTAATGTGTTGGGATACAGAGAATTTGCTAATCTTGCACTTCCAGCTGGTTTTGTCAGTAACTCCTGGTCCTACCCAGTTTACAATGTGCAAAAAATCTAGCTTTAAATTTATTGTTGCTTGCATTTGTTGCTTGATGCAAATGGAAATTCTGAAAGGAAGAGAAAAAAGCGTAGCTGTGACACAGGAAATGCATCCAACATTTTGTTCCATTCAGTTTTATAATGCAATTTTTACAAAATCGAGTAAGTAATTATTATAGAAATTTTCCAGCGGGGAATCACATGCTATTAAAAATATGGTAAAAGCCAAAGAAAAGCATATCCGCAAGCAATTATTGCAATTGTTCATCTGTGGTACTTTTTAAGAAGGAAAGCAGAAATATGGAAGCACCTTAATTCTACTTCTTATATTTAAACACAGCGTACTCTTTAAAAGATCATATTTGTCTAGAAGGTAACTAGCTATCTTTAATTACAACACCAGAGTTTTTATTTTATTAAGAATATATTGTGACATAAAACAATTATAATTACTAAAATGTATACAGACCTACTTAAAGATTTAGTCCCATTCATCAGGAAAACTGAAGCCTTATACAAAACTGGTTTAAGAGTGTATTGTGCCAGTTGACTGTGTTTTCCTACTAGTTTGGGGTGTTTGAAGAATGTTTTTTTTACATTTCATGCTGATAAAAATACCATGTAATCTTAATTACTATGTAGATAGATATATCTATCTATAAAAGAATTATTTTCATTAATATACGTCCTAAGTGAAGGCATTCTTACTTTCTCAACTTTCCAGCTTTACACAATAAGCCATGAGAACTGTGATGGCATTTGGTAGATGTGGAAATGGAACAGTTCAGCATAAAATGTAACAAAAAAAGCTTGGTGTGCTCTATCAATAATACAGACAATTATAATCAAATATATAAAACCCTCATGCATTACTATTCGCATGTTTCTGTACAAGTAAATTTGAAAAGAAACAAACCTATGTGATACTGGTGCAGTACCTTGAAACTATCTTAAATAACAAGCAAAGCTAACAAAATCTAAGCATTTGATATAAGTGTTAGACCTAATATCTCTTCCAGCTGAAAGACTGTATTAAATTTAATAGTTTCATATGGTCAGAGGTATGGTTGCTGACAAAGAATGTTTTAAAGTGAGTTGCTAGTTTTGTGTGATACTAAATGAGCATTACGAAAAGTACATTTTTCAGCCATGTGTCAGTATTCTGCATTTTTACTGCCTTGAATGTTTGTACTCACCTCCTACTTCACTATGTCTTTTCGCATTTCCTTAAGGTAACTGGTTAATATATGCACTACAACACACTATTTCAACTGACCCAGCATTGGAACAATCATAGCATTGAACATGCCTTCTTCCAACTAACTTTCAAAGTCCATGCTGTTGGAAATAAATATTTTCTCATGACCTAAATGTTTTGTCTGATGATACAAATGTTTAAAAAAATTCATTAAAACAAAGACATAACTGAATGACTTTGCTAATGTGTGTATAATTTTTAGATCTTATTGCTGCTCTGGATAGGGTCTTCCCATGATAGTAATGTAAATAATATGTAATTTGCATTAAATCTGCCCACTGAGGAGAGCGTTGAGAGTACCTCTGAATGCCAAGGTACTGCAGAGTTGGTCGTGATTTAAACAATCCATCAAGCAAATGTCACAACTCACCAAGCAAAAGTTGCTTCACTGATGATGTACAGAACCATGAGCCTGTGTAGAGAACCATCAGCCGGTTTCAAATGAGAGCGCTGATCGCATGTAGACCACATCCATAATGCTCTTCAACCTCAGAAGAGCTTGTTACCTTTTTTCTGTGAAAACTGGCAGCCCACTGAAATGAGCCAATCCTGAATGTGACCAGCAGGGTCCATTGCTACTACGAAAAACTAAATCCAGGAGAGCAATCAGTTGGAGAACAATTATGAGGAAGTTTGACATTGGTGACGACCACTCTTCTCATCCACATATTCTTAGGACATCATATTGATTGCAGGCATCTTCTCAGTGAGTAAAAGAATTGCAGGTTGATCACAGAAATTCATGTACCAGTGCAGATCAGGTTCAGTATGGATTTTCATAAATAATTTGAAAATTTCTTAACCACAGCAGCTATTGTACTGGTATGGGATCCAGTCTATGCTGTAAGGAAAAAGTGCATCACTAAGCACCACAGACAATCAACAGCTCTCTTGTTTTATGCACCAGCAGATGTGTGAATGATGACAAGTGAGGATGGTGAGCTCACATGAGCTGTCTGACCCATTTGCACTGTTTTGAGACAGTTCATCTGTTATAATGTCAAGCCTTAAAAGTGTCTCTTGAAGGTCCTTGTCCTTCTTGCACTAAATCAGGTACAACTCTTGTTTTACATACCCCCATCTAGACTTTTTAGCTCACGAGCATCAGTTCTTATCACAATGCCCAGCTGTATTAGGAGTTGTACCCCATCCTCTTTCTATATTTGCTCACAAGTTCCTTTGTCATTCCGTGCTCCCTTTTATGGTCAGTGAAGAGAAAAAAAGCTCTTCATTCACTCCCACTGTTCAAAATGTGAGATGAATTGCCCCTATCATATTCCTGTCCACTGAATGTGAAGAAAGGCAATCCCACTGCAGAAGTATGCATTGCAGGCTATCTAATCTTGGATTAAGTTAATTCTCTGCCTACAGTCTATTGGGGAAAATAAGCCAGTTTTTACCAAGTTGGTGGAATACCAGTCTTAAAACCACTGGCAGTTCCTAGACCGTGTTACCAAATCACTTTCAAGCAATCAGGAAAGTACTTTGAGTTGCACAGATCTCACAAAACGCCCTAACACAGTAATTTTTTGTGCTCATTATACTGTTCACTAAACAGGCACGTATTCGATGCCAAACACGCAAAAATGTTTTAGAAGACAGTCAGTTTATCAACTTGCGTTCCTACTACCAGCCAAAACCAAAAAGGAATTTTGGCTTCCGTACACAAAACCTTTGCTGACTTTAGATGAACAAGTACTCTCGTGTGTCCTTATTTCATTTCCCTGGAAGTTTGAAGTGGTCTGTAGACGTCTGTTGTGTGCAAAGGTGGCACAGCTTGGTAAGCTGTTCGTTTTTTCACATGATACATGCCAATGTATCACTCTGTATTTAAAGCATCTACTGTCATATGGTGCAGTGACCTATTCAGTTATGCTTTCTAACGAAATTCACATTTACAGTATGATATTGTGTGCTGGATTTGGCACCAGCCAAATATACCAGTGTAAAAGGTCCATGAAGTGAGTAGCATTGTAATTTAGTTCACTTCTAAGTTGTCTGTACATCACCTAAACTCCATAAACCACACCATGGTATACCAGAGAATACAAGATTTCTGTGTCTAAAATCTATCATGTTTTCTCCATTTAAAAATTGCAAATTGGAATTTCAGTAATGTAGTTTTCTTTCAGGAACTGTGAGTGTCTAATTAAATGTGACTAGATTGACATGTGCATAGTAAATATTCAGGTTTATTTTAATAGGGTTCCATATGCTAATCTTATATAGTATTATGAAATGGAAAAGGCATTTCAGACTAATGAGATAAGACTTTGCCAGAATATTCCATCTGATAGTGTGGTCTGGTGTTGGCAGTAAAAAAACTGAGTCTCGACAAATCATCGGCTGTTTTTCAGATAATGCTCTTTAGAGTTATTAAGTTACTGTTCTATAGTCTTGTTTTCAAGGACATGCGACCTTTCAGCATTTTGGTAAGTATGGATGTGGCTATGCAGCTCTAAAGGATCAATATCGCTCTTGGAGAAACTTATTTTGATATGTATACAAGAAGCAAGGGAATTCTGTCAGAGATTTCATTTTTGTTCTTGGATCTGAGTTGTATGTCTCAGCTGTTCATGTCAACCCTATGTATGACCTAATTCTCACCTCATGTATTTTAAAGAAGACATGTCTCAAACTCAGCAATGAAAGAGCCAGCATTTCATCATCACAGTCTTTGAGACAAAGAAATACATATTTTTTTGTGGTTGCTGAAGGAATATCTGACCAACAGTTCCAGATAGGAAACCAGGCGTGCTGGGTTACCGTTACAGCTGTCTGAGAAGGCTGGACATTTTTGTCTGACCTTCTGCTATTTCTTTTCCTTGTGGTTCAGGGGAGAACTCTGAAACCTGTAATTGCAGAAACAAGAAAATACATAGTTGTGAGAATCTAATAACCCTCTGAGACAAGGCTAATTTTACATGGACAGAAAAAAAATATTCACACCAAGAGAGATGCCTGGTCTTACATTCTGCATTTTGATTTTGAGGAGCCATCTATTTAACATTTCCCAAGAGTGACCAAGACAGACCATTAATTTTACTAACCTTTTAACATATCTACATGAAAATGCTGCTCTGCTATTTGCAGATGAGCTAGATGAGATCCCAGGCACTTCTGTCTGTCTGGTGCATAAGCTTCAGAGTGTCCTTATATTCATATTCTCCTGCCCCTTTGATTTGTGTGTGAGGGAAAGGACAGGGTCATTTTATAAGCTTCCCAAGACCTCACCTGACCTTTGACCAGTGTGATTGCTTGACAGGTCACAGTTGTGGCTGCCAGTTTTCAAATATCTTGAGTATCTGAAAAAAAGATGACTGCTTTTAATATTGCAATGACAGATGTAACTCTCTTGTACATGTAATTTTATACTGAAGGCTTGCATCCCTTCTTCATGTCCAAGCTGCCTCTGAGGTATGGCTGAATCCTCAAAGGCTCATAGGAGGTGCTGGCTCAGGCTTTTTGAGTCTTTGTATCCCTTCTCACTTTTCCTAGTCTGTGAAAAGCCACGTTAGAAAAGGTGGTACTCAGTAAAAGTGCATGGCCTTGAAATGCAGGATCTCAGTAGTTTGTTTCCCAGGTAATGAAGCACCCGCAGCAAATTGCAGTTTGTTGGGTCATTGCAGCAGGTTGCTACTCCCTCCTCACAGCCACCATCTCCGTGAGTTGCAGCTCAGAGAAGTTAGTTCTGAATGCTGCTACTTTTCATTATTTAGGGCATTTTCTTCCTTCCCCTTGGTGTTTGACATCTGTGCACGCAGGTAAGGAGGTAGGTTCCATCTGTCTGTAATGGTTGGACAGACGTCTGCAGCACCCAAGCAGTTGGGACCAGCCAGTCCTGCCCTGCCAGACTGGACAAGCAGCAGCTCCAGAGCGATCGGGAGGAAACCAAAACCAGACAAAGGCAATGTGTCCCACGCAGGTAAATGATTTGAGCATTACTATCCCAGCTATTACGTATTTGCCTTTTGTTACAAGTCTGGGTACCACTGATTTCTGGTTTTAAATCTTGTACGTTTATGTCATGGATGATTTGCAGTTGACCTGTTTTCTCCATTTGCTACCATACCTTCTTTTATTACATCCTCTACTTTGTCTCTCCACTAAAAAATGCAATGTTTTTTATTTCTTTCAAGATTAAAACCTTTCTTTGCCCTTGATAATTCTTTTGCAAATTTCTCTCAGCCCATTGTACCTTTTGTTCAGGAATGGTCTGACAGAATAAAGGCTTCCTATTTGCCATGTTATGTCAAGCACTGTAACTTTTTTTTTTTTTTTGGGGGGGGGCAGGGGTGAGGAAGAAGAAAGCTAAGAATGTCTTTGACTTTTTTATTACAAATCTACATTATGCTGATGTCCTGCTTAACCTAACCTCACTCTTGCAAAGTGTTGGGGTTTTTTTCCATCCAAGTGGTCATGATTCTGAACTCTGACATAAGAGTCATTATTATTTCTCACACTACTACTATAAATTTTTTTCTATTAACTGATAATTAAGAAGGCAACATGATTGATAGCAAATTAAACAACTGAGGTTGTTAATAGTCTGTCTGAATTTCCTTTCAGTTCTCTGACCTGGAATAATTCACTTGAGGAACGGGGTTAAAACTCTTCATGTCACTTGACATTTCGGTAGTCAGACTTTAAAAAAAAAATTCTCTCAAGTTACAGATGTGGAGCATAAACACTTTGAGCTCCCCATTTTTTCCCAATTTTATACTAGACATTTTTCATCTGACAATTAGTTTTTGACAGATGGAAGTGCCTGGAGGACTGTATGAGTTGCTGTATAAGCATCAAATGCTTCAAATTTCATTTTTTTGTCTTAATCCCTTTTTTCAGTATGATAACTGATTATTTTTTATGGTGAAATAAAAATAATATAATAATCAAAGTACTGAAATAATTTACTCGTTAAATTGCTTAAATGGCACAGGAGTCAATATAAATACAGAATAGAAGCTAAAATTTATCTTTCAATAAGATTCCATTTTTGGCCCAATCTTGCTTGAATTCAAAGATAGCAGGGACAAGGAGGCAAGACTTAGAGGAATTCTTCCCCCGTTGTATTCAAATTTAATATAAAACTTAAATTTACAAGAATTAAAATTACAAGAATAGGATAATTTTTTCAAATTAGTAATACCCAAAGGCAGAGCTGCTTTTTCCATGATTCTGAGGGTTTGATATGCATTTAATAAAAGGATGTTAGCATAGTATTTTGAAAATGTCAGTAACTAAATGCTAATCCCACTGAAATCACTGGCATTCGTACCTGCACCAAAGCGCAAAGGTCACGTTGTATAGAATTTCTTCCAGAACTGAAATCAGAAGGAAGGATCGTTTGCTTATGTTTAGTTCAAACAGAATAATATAAGTGGGAAGTAACTATTTTTATCTGCACATTAAAATTCTATAAAATGTATGTTATCCTTTTGTATATATTCCCTCCTTTGCCCTGATTCAAAATCAAGAACCTAATTTAAGGTATTTACATCTCTGTGAATTTAGTTGCAGGTAGTTTTGTTACACAGAAGACCTATCTGTGTGGAGAGTAAGGAGAGGCCTGTGCATTATAGAAAAGCAGCATAATCCCTCCTCTTGAAGTTTCTATAATGCACACTTTTTCAAACTTGCTTTCTGCAGAAAGGTGAATGGCATTTCTGCTGCATAAGAAGTCCTTTTGGGACATGTATGTACTCAGCACTATAAGATTCCTGAAACAAATTTTTCTAAAATATAATTACTTTTTTCCCCAGTGGACCTGGAAATTATGTGGGACTTAAGAAAAAAAAAATTCATTGAAAAGATACTTCAACAAGATACTCTTTTAAAAAAAAATCAAGAAGATGCTGAGTATTAGGTTCTTAATAACAATAGATTCTGCTGTAACAGGATCACTGTATGTGATAAGAAAGGGAAAAGGACCCCATCATTATCAAGAGCTTTTTTATGTTTGTAAAATACATTTGTTCCTGGTCTGTAAATGCCTTGAGTGTCTGAGACAACTGCAGAAATACTGATGTTTTCCTTACTGAAAAATTATGTTTTCAAAGTAACAGAAGATTTCTGTTCTAAAAAGCCATAACTTGCCTTCTGCTTTTGAAATCCTGCCATCAGTGTGTTTTACTGAAGAGAGTGGCAATTGCTGTAATGTCAGCCCATCTCTTGACAGATTGCACAGTGTTTTTGCCTACTTCTCACTCTTCCCTGAGACCATCCATTCCCCCATGGCAAGATGATGTGAGGGCAGGAGGTGGGACACGTCAGGAGGCAGCTGCAGCAAGGCTCGCTCCAGGGAGCCTCACCAGTGTCACAGGGCAGTGTGGGGGCTCACATGAAGTCAACATTTTGCCACTTGCAGGCTTTTTTTGTCTGCTCAACCCCCCTTCCAAAGTAAAAAACCCCAAAACAACCCACAGGGGCAAATTGTTTTACAGTCTTTCTGATACCAAATAACAAGAACATACGGTCTTTTTCTTACAGCTATGATTTCACTTGAAGGTACTGAAAAAAAAGAACATACTTTTGTACAGGCATCTTTTAAGGTCTTACTGAAAAATATTGAGCAGACTTTCAGGGAATACCAGTCATCACTTAGAGCATCCAATATGTTTTCTTACACTTGTTTTCTCAACAGGATGTTGCTGAGGTTTTGGGGCCTCTTAAACTAGTGAGTTGTCAGGTTGTGGACTCAGTCTGAGGCAGATTTGAAGTGGAATTGAGTGTATCTTTAAAAACTGACCCATACTTCTAAATGCCTAAAGTACTGTTTTCCTGCCTTTTTACGTTAGTTAAGTGAGCCAAATCCAAATTGCTTGGAGTACCTTACAAGACATAAATCACAACAAATGGCTGGAGATTTTTTTTCTCGTGCTTGTGTTTCTCAGATTTCATCCAATGTTGATTTTCCAAGGGAAAAAATATCTTAAAATATGCATAAATAACTCTTTTAAGCACATCCTAAAGATAATAAATATGGTCTGTCATTGTCATGACTTTTCTATTTCAACACACTACAGATTATCTGATGGTTAAAGTCCCAGTCTTGTAAACAACTGTATTTGGATACCTTACTGCTGGGACTCCTTGATTATTTTATTTTTCTTTGCTCTGATTATTTTATTTTCTTTTGTGATAACCAGTGCTAAGAAGATTACAGGAAGATAAGTGATCCCTATGACTAAGCTTCACCAAGTCCTGCCTAAAGCTTGTGAAGACTATTTCTGCAGTAATGAAGTTACCCTTGATAGAGTGGAACTCTATAGTGAATTATTGAGAATAAAGACAGTTTGGAGCACTGCATGAATATTTGGTCTTAAAGCTAAAAAATGCTTTTTCAAGCTGGAGGACATGTATTTCAAATAGTGACATTTACACAGATTTGCCTTCTGCTACTTTGTGTTAAAAGATGATCAGTTTAAGAAGTTTATTGGGTGCAAAGTATGACGTACGGTTACTGTGGACCACAGATTTCCTATTAATGATGTGACTTCAGTTTCCATGCAAGAAATTCCTTAGGAATCACTTGATTTATTTTGATGATATTGTGTTCTAGATGAGTTATATGCTGTTCTTTTTAATTCTATAAAATAGAATTTGTATTTAAGTAGTGTCATTAAAGACTCATGGAGTAATGCCATTTTAAAGCGTAGCATTGTGGAAACTAAGAATTCAAGTAAGAAAAAAGTCCTTTTGAGCCCTTCAGCTTACGAGAGTTTGTCCATGAGGAACAGCTTGTGTTGTCTGATGATTATCTCCATGATAGATGGCCCATTATTTAGTGCCTATGGAGTTACCACAAGACATGAAGTCTTTACCAATCTCTCCAACAACCTAAGGACAAACCCTTTAGTTATCTCACTTTCATATCTGACAGAGGGAATAAAGTGCTTATTTTCTTGCTGGTCTTGTGATGACTCTCTCTCTCATCTGTGTTTCTTTGCTGATCAGCTTCCTAACTTCTTCAGGACATTTCTGTGGAAGAAATACTCTGAAGTGTTGCTAGAACCAAGCGCCCTGTTTACAGACCGCAGCACGTCTTGGGGCAGGCAGAGGCTGAAGTGTTACTTAATGTGATGTGTGCATTAAAATTAAAAAAAAAAAAACCTAGAGGCAGTCAAGCCAGCAAATCCTGGAAGTGCTCACTGCAAGCATACAAATCAGTGGTACTGTGCAGATTACACTGCATGCAGCACAGCAGCCAAGGGCTGTGCTTTTACAGCAAAGTTCTGGATTGTTCTCCCTAGAGATCATATTTTATAGGTCATGATACAAATTAAGTAGCTCAAAGAGAGCAATAGCTGCAAGCAATTGAAGTGGGGAGAAGAGGAGCTACGGTTTAATTTTTTCAAGACTGGCTAAGCACTTTATTATTGCCTGAAAAATCACTGCTTCTAAGTGCTCCAAAGCCCCCTCCTGCCAACTCCCAACAAGCAGAATACAAAAAGGCAGGTAGGAGCAGGCTGCTGCTGTAATAGCTCATCCAGTAGGCAAGTCCTTCCCTGCCCGTACCCAAAGGCATACAAGAAAGAGAACAGCTGAAAGTGAGATATTAGGCTAAGTAGTACTTGTTGAAAAGGTTGGGCTGTGAATTCAGCTCTCTTGTTTTAGGCTACAGAGATCTCATGCATATCCTAAGTGGCCACACAGTGTACATGCTGACTAAATAGAATTGTCCCTGGTCAAACCTGTTACTTTGGGTATCACCCTGTTGGAATGACTGAGGATGATGAAACAGGACAGAAGAGCACATTAAACCTGGCCAGAACAACCCAAATTTTATTCATCAAAATTTAAGGTGCTTAACAAGTTGCATACTCTAAGGTACAAAGTAAGCTACAAGCTTGTACAGAATTATGCACTTGCATGTACTATGTTCCTCAAATACTCTGCACAAGAGCACACTTGTGCATCCAGCTGTTGAAGTTAAAAATAGGAGTTCTGACACACAGCTGGACTAAAGACAAAGACATATTGTTGCCTTAACTAATATTCTTCCTTTAGCGACATTCTTCTGTGACCTCAGCTTTCCAGTTTCTGTATAGACAGGGAGGGAAAAGAAATGAATTTGTCAAAGTTGCAACACGTTTACCCAGGTTGCCCATATACGAGCTTGCCCTGGTTCAGCAGCTTTGTTACAAACTGAAGCCTGCAGGTTTAATCGATATAAACATTAGTCTCACCTTGCTTTAAATATGGCTTGTATCAAGCTAAACTAAGATGATGGAACCCAGTGTTAAATCCATGTTGGGTCTATGCATGATTTTACAACATTTTAACAAAAGAGCTTAAATTTTAGATGAATGCCGACATGCTCATTATGCCCAAATCCACGTTATTTCTCCACTGCTCAGTGCCCAGGTCACAGCATCTCCTGAGCAGGAATAGGGAAGGCATGGGCTGCCCTGAGGCTCCCTCTGTGATATCGCAGTATTCCAGTATTTGCTCGGGGAACAACTCCTGCTCCAGGGAGGCTTTGCTCTGGGGAAAGACGCCCAGGTTTGATCTGCCAGCATCTGCCTCGCAAGGAGCACTTTGGCTCACCTGCCCCTGCCCGGGGGCTGCTGCGCACACCTGCCCCATCCTGCCCCGCACCCGGGGGGTGCTGCGGGGCCCCCCCGGCCTTTGTTCCGCTGGCTCCGCCTCGGCGCTGTCCCCTCCCCGCGGGGCGGGCCCGGGCCCGGGGGCGGTGGGAGCGGGC
>VZTA01025931.1:0-159453 GCA_013398855.1 Mohoua ochrocephala | reverse complement strand
AGGGATGTACTTTATATTCATTTGCAAGAGATCTCCTGCTGAAGTGGAAGGGTGGGATGCAAGAACTTGCACCTCCAAACTCCCGTACAGTTTAGCCCGCTCTATGCTGTCATGGGTTAGTCACAGCAAAGCCTACTGTGGCAATTTTTCAGGACATTTATGCATCCCTTCCAGCTATGCAGTTCAACTGGTTTTAGATGTGAATGACACCTAGCTACTGGTATGGTTCTGACTTCCCGGATTCATCAGTTCATTGACAAATAGTGTTTCATCTGGTACAGAAACTGTCTGTCTGGGCTGGGCAGGTGTGTGTGTTACACACTCAGTAGGTATTATTCCAGGTGAGTATACTCCTAATGTAAAGTGTCCTTAGGCTCACAGATGAATTCTAACAATCAAACCCAACAAGAGTAATAGAAATGTGGAAGTCGGCCACAGGATTTCAGGCACTGTGAACTCTGAGCTTTTAGTGAAGGCCTGAAGAAGCCAAGTCTTGAATGTACTCCTACATCTGCAAAGGTTGTCTAGGAGGAATTAGTTTTCCTACTATGAAGCATCCTAAGCTAACCTTAGAGCAATTTAAGTTTTCAAGACCATACCAGATGTCTTTCTGGGGAGTGTCTGCATGAAGCAATATCGAGAACAGTCTGTCAACACAGTATGAGCAGGTAGGAAAACACATAGCTGCAGTGGCACGGGGGTGACCCTGAGCTCAGAGTGCAGGGGTGACACCAGCACGACTGTCTCACTACACCAATCCATCTATGCACGTGTGAAGATCTGCCATTTGTAGTGCATCGGTGCTTTAAAACACTATATGTATGGATTAAATTGCTCTTAGTCTACTCAATGATCTTGAGTAGACTCCCAACCCAAACCATTCTATGATACTCTTTGATCAGAAGTTAACTCTTGACTCTCCTGGTCATGAAAGAGATGCTGATGTGAGTAATGCTAATGAATAGTATTGCAGGAACATAACTTGAGTTTGTGCAGCAGGGCATATCTCATTACAGCTAACAGTCTTGTGGGGCATAATCTCCATTTCTCCAGACATACGGCAAGAAATTAAAACCTGAATGGCAGAACTGCCAGCAGTTACCCTTTTGCCACCTTAGCAAAAAGTCAGTCGTGACTTAGGGTGCATAGTAAGGTTGGACTGCTAAAGGTGCTGAGCACTCAAATGTGCTTAACACAGCAATGTCAAAATGAGCTGATGATGGTTACCTCTCTTAGAGTATCCCTTGGAGAATACAGGAAGCTGTGAAAAGGATGAATCAATATCTGTTGTATATTTTGCCAGTGTTCATCAAGTAATCTAGGAAAGAAACTCCTAAGAGGATTTTTTTTTTTTTTATCAGTTGGATCTTGTATAGATACTGCTCTTAACATGTATTGGTATTTTAAAAATTGATGGTGTATGTTTGGCAGTAAAAGGAGCAAACCGATAGGCCTGTCTTCTCTAAATCTCTTTCCTAAACTGAAAAAGGGGAAAAAAAAAATCAGCGTTATTATTCCTTTTATGGTGACATAGTGGTGGGATATTTTGACTGTCTGGGGGATTTCTGCTGCCAACATCTCTCTGCCATTATGTAGTTTTGAGCTGAGTGATAAAGACTATCTTTCTCTAAGACAGATGTTGGTAATGGCCTTATTGTGCCAAAATCTTTATGAGTACAAAATGCTGAATAAAAATATTTCCATCCATTAATAGTGAGTGCCAGAAAAGAGTACACAAGTGGTTTCAAATTTAATCTGTAATGCCGCTGATGTCTCAAAGATAACAACATCTTACCCCCAAGAAATACAACACTGTGTATGTGAGGTAATTGCTGTGAGTCGCACTGAATATATATTATTCATTAGGGGACTGTCATTATATCGTGTTTGTGAATTCCCCAAAGTCTCTTATCAGTGTCCTTATCACATCTCAACATTTATGGAAAAGAGCATTTTGGTGTCCTCCTTGAGTGACTGATGCTCTGGCTTACTAGTAGCCACTTCTAGTAAGCATGCTTGCCTTGCTCATTTAAAATGAATAGACTTTGGGAAAGGAGCTTAGTTCATGCATTCGCATTATCAGAGATAGCACTCCTTCACAGGGAATATGTAGTGGTATGTTATCTCAGTTTTGCAGAAGGGCAAATAGTAAAAGCTCTTTCACATGCAGCTTTCATGCTAAACTACTCTGCGCTGTCTTCAAAGTATAAAGGCTCAATATTTGGCCAGTTGCTGCGGATGGATTTTTTTTTTTTGTCCATTAAAGTATGTTTGAGTATCTCTTCGAAACTTATCTGGTCTCTCATCAGTTACACAGGCTTATGGCATTCCTGTTCGAAATAGGAGGAGAGGAGAAGGCAAGGTAAGGATGGAATTTCCCTGTTATTAGCAATTAGCAGATCCAGATTTTATTTTCCTGCACCATTTTTTGCCAGGAGCAGCTGCAAAGAGGGAATTACACTGTGACCTTCACAGCACTTCCTAGTGCCGTCATCAATCAGATCTGGCAGGAGCTTTATCACATCTATCAGTGTGGCTCATAAGCCACATGCTGTCTAGTCTGGGGGGAAAAACAAACAAACAATGGGAGCTACTGTGGGGTTTGTTTAAAATAAAACAAGCAGGAGTGAGCTTTTCCCATATGTGCCAGCTTTGTAGGCAGATTTCTATTTTTGCCGTGTGCTGTTGGGCTGATTAATAAAAGATGATGATTGTAAAGCAGTGGAAGAGACTTTCACTACATCTCAATGGCACAGGCAACTCATTCACAAGCCTTGCAACTTCAGCCTTTCTCAGGCGATGCCCTCCAGTCCCATTGTATTCCTCAGCAGTATTTTCGCTAAGGAATTTATGCAGTTAGATTAAGTCAGGTGTTTTCTACACATGTAAATGTTAGGGAATAAATAAGTGTTTTCAGACTGCTCTGAATCTTGTATGAAACAACATAGCTTTCTCAGATTAAGTGGTTTGCTGGCTTTTTTAATGGGAACACGTGTGCCTTTGCAGGCTACTCTAGGTCTCTTCCAGAGGCAAGTTCATACTGTAGCAGCTAAGATCAGCTGATCAGATGCAACATCTCTCCCTTTTCAGCATGCAAAACATTATTAACACCCTGTAAGTGGTTGGTTTGTTTTCTATTTGGTTGGTTGGTTTTCCCTGTTGACCTTGGTCTGGTGATGGAGTTTTACTAAAATTTAAAACATTTTGTGTTCTTACATTTTTCATTGTTACACCAACTTCACTGCCATTTTCAAATTCCTTTGCTCTCCTTTTCTTGCCATCTATAATAGATAAAACTCAATTGTTTCCTTTCTTGGGCTCAGCACAGTGACAGTTTGACAGCTTGTCACTTCGTGCCTGACTTCCTTGCAGGCACAGTCCTTGCTGACAGGTAGATGGGAGAGCAAGAAGCAATGGGGACAGGCAGAATTGCTACTGTGCACTTCTGTCTGCCTTCATGGTGATATGTTTGTGTCTGTATATGACAGACACAAATGAATATGTAGAGGTAGATAGATGAATGAAGAGTGTGTATTGTGTAGGTGATATGTTAGAGCTGCCTTTGTCACACAGGTTTTCTGAGAAAAATGGCTAATTGCTAATAAATAAATAAATGCACTGTCATACTTTCGAGTAAAAAATTAAGGCCTTGAGCTTCAAATTATTAATATTGATGGCCAACAGCAGGGTGTGAACTGTAATTTCTGTGGTTTTTAACCAGCCAGTTCTTGGCAGAAGCCATCTCGGTACCAGCTCTGGGCAAGGAAGTTTGAAACGCCACATGAAATGAGCAATGGCAGGTGCAAGGAAAATGTGGATAAAACGTGAAATACATTTAGCAAAAGGTTATCTACTCGGTCAGGAAAAAAAAATCACATGAACTGGCTAGATGGTTATGGAAATAATTACTTTTGTGGTTTTCCTGAGTGTGTGCTGTGTCAGTTTGACAGGTTTCATAGCCCCAGCTGCTGTACTGGCGTTGGGCAGGGCAGTGGCTGCAGTGCTCAGTCCCTGCCCCACAGACCAGCAAACCTGAGGGACGAGGAGCCTGCCCAAGACTGCATTGCCTGTTGTCCATCTTCTTCTGGTTCCAGCAGCCAGGCACCATGGCTGCACAAACACTTGGTAGAGGTTGTTTGGTCAATAACCTTTGGCCTTTTAAGAGGCCAAAGCCATAAGCAGTCCCATTTCAGCAGCAGGATGAGGAGGAGAGGGAAAGCTGCCAGCAGGAATTGGTCTGAGGAGCTGAGTCCTGTGTCATTGTTTGAGGGCTCCTGCTCCATGAGGATGCAACAAACCAACTGTCTGCCTGCTGCAGGTCAGACCAAACAGAAAGATGTGGTTTCAGCCCTGAAAACAAGGTGGACCATAATGAGGAAATAATAAAATGGCAGGAGTTGAAAATAGGAGAGAGAATGCAAAAGGCAGAGGGATGAGTTAAGGAGCAGGGTTGCCAAGTGTCACCAGGGCAACGGTGTTTGGGAGCTGAGCTGTGGAGGGACCACTCTGATGCTGTTCTGCCTCTGCATAGATCAAACAGAAAGAAATTGTCCCTGTGAAGAGTGGGATTTATTCATGTAATGCAGTCCATGCTAGGGAATAGAGTGAAATACTGGATTTGTCACTGCTCGTAAGAGATCAGGCTGAAGAAAGTAAATACCTGAAAATGTTAAGAAGCTCAGTGATTTTCAGCTCTGTTAATACATTGCATTATCAAAAGAATACCCTTTGGAAAATAAAAAGATTTGGTTCTTGGAAGGGGGGAAAAAGTATTCAGACTGAAGAGCTTCCGAGAATATACGGAGCTCTTCTCCTCGCCTGAGCCCTCATCAGTCTGCATCATATGTTTGTCATTAGGGCCATGAAAAGCTGTGAGTCTCCTTAGAGAGGGAATGATGGGTGCATGGTGGGTCCTTCAGGAAGAACCAGGAGAGCTGAGAGTAGGCAAGAGGCTAGGTCAGGCCACAGCATTTTGTTTTGAGCTTAACAGGAATGAAATCCACCCTGAAGAGTCTTGGGGAAAATTCTGGATGAGGGCCAGTATGAATAATGCTGAGTGCAGATGGGTGGGACCCCACCTGGTTACAAAAACAATCCTATTTCCAAGGTTAGCTATTTCTGCTGAAAAAAGGGATATTTAACAAGTAAGGTTTCATTTAAAAGGAAAAAAAAAACCAGTTGGAGACCTTAAAAAAACAAACCCAAATCAAAAAAATCTAAAAGTCTCTCACTTCAGAAATTAATGAAAACAAGCCCCCAAACAGGCAGACAGCTGAAAGCACACACCAAAAACCTCAGATAAACAAAACAAGTGTCCTCTGGGGAAAGGAAGAGTTGTTCCCTCTCTGGGAAAATTTGTCTGTTCCTGTGGCTTGTGAACTTTTCATCTTCTCTGGGACTTTCTGCTGTCCTTAGTTTGCTTTTTTCAGCTTCTTGGTCTTCTTTCCCTGGAGCCCAGAAAAGTGTTTATGCAAGCACTAGACTTAAAGTAAATGAATGACGAGTGCTGTTCCTCAGGGGTTGGTTTTGGGACCAGTCTTGTTTAATGCTTTTGTCAGCGACATGGACAGTGGGATTGAGTGCAACTCAGCACCCACCAGCCTCTACTCCTGCAGCTTGTGGCCATCAAGACACCTTCCTCCTTGTGACAGCCACATCCTGAGCATTATTCCAGAGTTAATCTGGAGCAAACTATTCAACAAGCCCCAAAAATGCAACAGTTAATTTTAATCTGACTCAAGTTTCCATTAGTCTCCAATTGACTGCTGCTCCTGTCTGTCTGTCTGCAATGACTGAGCCTCACAGCCTCTCAGCACTGCAATTTCCTTCACATCCCTTTGGATCTTCCTCTTTATTGTTGTTTTCAAAACACTGAGTCTAGATTTTGCATATGTGGAAAATCTTGCTGAGAGCTGTCCCCTCTTTGACCTCATTTTTTTCAGATCTCTCATTTTTCTGTCCTCTTGCTTATAGTTCAACTATGTAACTTTTAAAAGTGGCCTGAGTGTAAAAACTAAGTTGTAGTGCAGGCTTGTCTGTAAACAGGAGCTCTCTCTACAACCCAAGGGCAAGCAGACGTATGTGTAGAAGGCCCATACCACTGGCTGTCCCAAAGAAACACCTAAAATACTGATTAGATTCCAAGGAAAGTAAAAGTTGTCTTGAAGAGGTATGATGTTTGGGGACTCCTAGAGCTCTTCAACTTTTTTAAATCTTTCGTGTTTTTTTTTTTTTTCTACCACAGTAACATCTTTTAAAGCATTATGGGACTAGCTCTGCTGTTCTTGCACTTGGGATTCCTGTCTGGTTTATGGTCAGCAGATCTACAGGCTCCAGGATATAAGTGCAAACTCAGATTTTTATTTATGAAGTTTATTGTACTTTGTGGGAGCAAAGGGCAAAATCCATCTTTGAGACTTGGGGTCATTTGGGCTAGGTTTCCTGACATACCAGCTCTTGCAAAAAAGCCAGCTGTTCTGGGGTTTTCTGCCAGCTTTAAAGAAAAACGACCAAATAAAGAAAAAGTACTCTACCAAATAGGAATCAAACCTTAGCTTGGTTTGAGTGTGCTTTAAGTAGACTCAGTCTTTGCATTTAGACTAGTTAAGTTCTTCTTTTGCTTCAGGGAGGTAACTTGGAAGCACTATTTGTGAACGAGTCCAGCCCTTTCCCTGCGCATTGCTGCAGGGAAGGGCTGTTTCCTACTGAGGTCTAAGTGCTTCCCTCTGGGAGACAGGATCTGAACAACCCAGAGCAAGAGCTACGTGTAAATAATGTGAAAGTAAAGATGCATGAAATGAAGCTATGCAGCTTTCCCAGGTGTGATTGTGGAGTAGTTCTTGGCCAGGAGGCGTCAGCTGGATGGCCCATCCTGAGTCAGGACCAAAGGTGCCCGGAGACAACACAGCAGCAACGTGCCCTTGCTCAAGCTGTGATTTGAGCTATGTGTAGAGAGCAAAAGTAGCATGGCCCTTCTAGCAAGTTGTCATCAGTGACTTATAAAGCACTTGGTACCTTAGAGCAGCTCTTTATATGTGAATAACTCATAAAAATCTAATGACTTCGTGAAATGGGACAAGCGGTAGGAGCTGGAAGTGGCAGATGTTCAGGGTGCAAAGGGACGGAGGGAACTGACAGGCTGCCTGAATGCTTGAACGAAATGCATAAGAAAGTTGTAAGGATTTTGGTACACTGGTCACCTCTCTCATCAGCCCTGCTAGAGCCTCAGCACTCCTGAGATTTCAGTACAAACCCACAATCTTCTCTTTAATGAAGTGCAAAGAAGGGAGAGAAGCAAGTCAGAATCCTTTAGCATCTTTTCCATTTTTTGTGTTTCCACCCCTGCTGTTTAAGCTTTCATCTCAACTCCTGCAATGCTAGTGAGTTTAGGAGTCAACTCCTAAACTCTGGGATAAACAAGCTTTTATCTACTTCACCTGGAAACCTTTTTGACGTAATGCCAGGTGTTACATCCCTAAGACCTTTTGCCGCAGCACGTTTGAACTGCGGTTTGCAGGGGTTACCTCACCTGCCCCTCGTGCCAAGCAGTCTGGAGCAAACATCTCACCTGCTGTTTTACAGCCCTGCACTCCTTACGTGAGTGGTGCCACTATTTGCTATTGAAGTTACAGACTGTGCCCTTCTCCCAGTGAGCCGGCAGAGGAAAGCTGTGCAGGTTCTCTCACTGACGTGGGACGTGCTGAGACCCTCCACGTGTACCTGCACTTTTCTTTGATTGCCTTCACCGGGGTCAGCTGTAAGAGCTGACCATCCTGGATCAGTTCACTTCGTGCCAAAATAATCCTTTTCCTATTCAGTTCAGCTGCACCCAGTGCAACGAAGCAACAAAAAGTATGTGTATAATTCCAGACGGCTCTTACCAGCTCTAGGAGGGGTGGAATGAGGCATGGCTCTGTGTGTACCATAGCACTTCACAGGGTTGTTTTGTTCCAATCAGTAACAAAGAGCATTTTTGTATAGTTCAGTAATATAAAAGTAATATTGAGCAACTGTACCTTGTGATGAGAGTTGCCAGGGTGTAAGTACATGAAAGCGGACAAAGGGCACGGCAAGAAGGTTTTTGCTTGGACTGGAGAAATCGTTATTAGTGGCATAATTCTCCAAAATTGTAGGTTTTGGACCATCTTGAGTAAGCCTAGGAAAATATTTAATTCCTTTTGCCATTGTTTCTTTATTAAAGTGAGAATTTCTTCCTGGTGAGATTTTTGTAAGGAGGAAACTTCACTAACACCAGTGGAAGCTGTCCAAAGCAGAAGGGGAAAATGCCATTTCAAACTGTTAAGAACAGAATTAATAAAAGCCACCTGGAAAAATAAATGTTCATTGGTTGCTGATTTCACATGTAAAGTACATTTTCTTATGGAATTATTATTTATGCTGTAGTAAACCCAATACAGAATTAAAAAATTTTTTCAGTTTTTAATTTGGCATTATAACCAGGTGATGCCTCTTCCTTTCTGTGCTTAAGAAATAGCATTCTTGACTACAATAACTCTTTCTCTGCCTGTAGGCAAGTGAATTTTTGTCATTGACTAATACCAGAAAGATCAGGGATTTGGAACCCTAATAATAGGACTGCTGGGAAATCACTGAACACCAGCAGAGAGCCCTTTGAGTGGAGAGAATTGAGAATTTTCATTGTCTGCTGCCGTTATCTTGTTTTACATTCTGCTTGTCTGCCAGCTTGTTACTAGTAACAAAGATTACTGGAATCTGGGCTTTTGAAAATCCCATTATTTTACTTTCTTTATCTGATCACACCATGGAATTATGACACTGAATTCAAATTCTGACAGTGGTGGACTTTGTGTCTTGGATGATTAAACATTTTGTCAGCATAAAGTTGCATGGTTTTTAATTTAAGGATCAGAGGGCTGCATCCCATCTACTTGAAGTGTGAGGGCTAAGAAATAACATTATTAAGCTAGCAAAACAACAGTAAAATGTGTATTAGGACTAGCAAGTGGATTAATTTGGGTAGTTTCCCATTGCCCTAGCTTCTTCATCGTCACAGAGGGTTTTTTTTCTACCTTCTTCATACATGCATCCATTTTCAGAATCTCTCAAAGCAAGAACTATGTATTCTGGATAAATAACGTGTCACCACTCTTTTGCTGTGTAGTTATTGTAGGATTTTAACTTGTTAGGTCAGATCGCTGTCATTTTCCAGATTAAAAATAGTAACTTCTGAAGGGAAGACTTAGAGTGGTGTACTGGTTGTGACTGATAGCTGCTTTTCCAAATGATCGTCTCAGCATCTGCTCATACAGGGCACTTAGCAACATAGGATGACCTCAATCTAGCTGCAAGTCCAAAGATGACAGTATATCTGCTGGACTTGAAAAATATTAAACTGGTTTGTTGTACACTTCACTTGTAAACATCCTGTCCCAAAACAACCATATTGTCATGTTATGCTTGTTATTAGTTATCGTTATGTGCTTATGCTTGTTCTTAAGCAACCATCTGTGCCACACTGGAGATCTTTTGGATTTGGCATCCATTCCCACCTGAATGGTATCCTATCCTCTATAAATGACTTTCTGCCATCCTTTTTTTTTTAAACCTTGCCTTACTCTGTATTTGATTGAGTACCCGTGTCTGTTGTTAATTTTCATGTGTGACAGGCTTAGGATACGGTCAGTATCCTGACAAATTGCTTTAGAAGACAAATGGTGAGCAAGTGTCCCCATTGTAAGAAATGAGACCAAGGTGCTCCATCATGGAGATTTTCAGTCTCTCAATACAGAATCTTGCTGATGGGAACTTGTTTGGGTCTGCTTTCTTATCAGAAGACCATAGGTAGAAATTCTGTAGGGGATTTCATTTCAGATTACTTTCAATCGCTGTCCTTCAAAGACAGAATGCAACCTGACGTGCAGCCAAAGGCAAAGTGAAGCAGAAGGCAACCAACTTGGACATTGATTAAAGATAAGAATAATTGCAAATAGTAATAAGATTTGTGATATAAGTGCATTGATGCTTACCTAAATCAGGTGTAGAAGAGCAGTAGTGAGATCCAGGAGGGGTAGTAATGGGATATTTAACTGCATTATTCAGTGTACTCTGGGGCTGGAACTAAATTGCCACGGCTGAACTGGAGTTGGTAGGTTAGGAAAAGCAAAGGTACTGAGTGCAGTGCAAGCCCTGCTTACGTGTGGGACTTGAGGGAGCAAGCATGCTGTTTGTTAAAACCATTTCATTATGTTTGTGGTGGCCTGTCACGTTCACTGTTCTTGATAGATGGGTGTCAGCTACCAGCCAAAAGTGCTTTCTTTCCCTCCTTCCTTTTCTTAGGACAGTGGGATGAAATCTTTCATTTATACATCACATTTGTTATGTTTTTCACACCAGTTTTAAGGCACGGAGAAAAAGACTGTGATGAGTCGGTGACAGGAGGAAGCCAAAGTTAAAGTGAAATGAGAATGTATTTTTATGAAGTTATGTTACATTTACCAGTTTTGAAGATTAGCATTTGGAAATGTGCTTCTTAACTGAGGGTACACAGTTTGTTTTAATCTATTCATATCTAAGTTAGGACTCAACTACTGGTACTTTCAAGGCACCAAGAAAAGCACTCAGACCATCTGTTGAAAAAATGGGAATATGAAACTAAGTGTCATCATATGTTCACAAGTCCTGCCTGTCCCTGGCGCTTGTAACAGCAGCCTCATGAGAATGCTGAGTGAGTCTGAAACTGAGGAGGCTCCATGGGATCTCCACTGTGGCTCTCTTTGTTCCAGTTAATAGGTTCTTCAGAAAATGCAAGTCTAGATATTTCTCTTACTTCTGTTCTCAGCAAAACTGGTTAAGCGTGATTAAAAGATGACGTGAAAATGATAAATAATAATAGCACAATTAAATATATGTGAATATAATGTATCACTAAACAACTTTCTAACTATATTTAAATATCTTACCATAATGAGAAAGCTCTTTTTTCACTTTCATTTTAGTAAACATGGGATCAAATTTCCAAATGAAAGGCATGTGAAAGCTGATAGGCACTTAGCGTGGAATACATTCTGCCCGACTCGAGCCACACATGGGAGAGCAGCTCTGCAGCTGAGCTCCTTCCCAGCAGACCTTCTGTACAATCAGGGGATACAAATTGGCTTCTCTAGGATGTAATTAATCTGATCTGTTCTAGACATCTATTTTAGGAAGCCTAAATTTCTCCATTGACTGTGCATTGAGCCTAGGGCAACTAGCTGAGATACAGATGAGTGCATTGTAAGCGCTGGCATTTAGTCAGAGCAATGTCACTGCTAAAGCTCAAATGGCCTGCCTCAGCTTTCAACCCCATAAAATGAGTAATTCTTCTGAATTAAAGGAATTTATTCAGGAGGCTTAAAACAAGGTGATCATTCTTTGCATTTGCATATATAAGTGTACTCCTACTTTGGGTTTACTCAGTGCTTACAGAAAGCCATCTTTGCATGGCTATTTCAGGGCTTCATGGCTTATGGCATTCAGTGAAAACATCTTTGGAAAGAGACTGGAAATGCAGGAACGATGACAGAGACAGATTCTCAGTAAATGAGGTTTATGATATAAAATTCTTAGCGGTGTACTTCTGGGCATTGCTGTATAATTTTAGTTTTCTGATTTATGAGTAGTTTGCCATACTGGTCTCATATAAAATTATTTGCATACCAAATGTGAGTTCATTCAGCTGTGAGATTTTTACTTAGGCTGCTGCTCTCAGTGCCTAACTAATTAAGATGTCTTGCATTTGGGTAACTGAGGTTCTTAATCTTCGATAAACAAAAAATTCGTTTTATTGCCACTGTTTCAAATTTAAAAACAACCAAAAAAGTGCCATCAAAATACGAAAATACATGTTCTGAAGACAGGAAAACTGAAAAAGAAACTGATTGTGTAGTGGCTTGGAAGCCATCTTATGTGAAAGATGACTTATTCTATCTATTCTATAGATAGAATTCGGGAAAATTTTTTTGCTTCTGTCCTTAAAAAAGGTGCACACTAGATATTGTAATTTTTGGGAAGTTGAAGCATCTGGGTTTAACCAATAATTTACTAATCCATTTAAAGAAGAATCCTACATTTGAGCAATATCAGGGATTTGGGATTTTGATAGGAAGCCCAGGGAGAACCAGTGGCTTGGATTTATTTCCAAAACCTAATTCTTTTATAAGAATACTTCAGATTTGGACAGGAAGTATAGATATAGATAATTGAGAAATGTGTCTGTCTTCAGCAGAAATCCATATGTGAAATATTGTATTGTAAGGTGATCTCTTAAAGGCTGCTTTTTAATCAAACTCGGTTGTTTCGTTTTTTTATTATATACTATATCGTATTACATATTGAATACATTTATATATTTATCATTCTGAGGTAGTTTAATAGAGCAATAATTTCCATAGAATGTAGAGATTTAACAGAGATGGCTGGAAACTCTAAACCAGCAACAGCACTCAAATGACTCCAGTGGGAAATGAACACCTATAAAAATGGGTTTACCCATGAGATGCAATCAAGCAAAGTTAGTTACACACAAGTGTGTTTGCCTTGAATCCAATGGAAAAGTTCAGAGGCTTAAATATGTCTATTACCGTGCCAAAAGTCCTAGTGGAACTGCAGACCTCTGAAGATGCAGAGCACCTTGTGAAGCTCCTTCATTCACCCCTAAGGCAGACTGTGCACCCATGTTCTCTTTGTCTTTTGTTATTGTTTACTGGTATCAGCCTTTCTCTGACTTCTTGTTGCTGTTTAAGTCTTAAAAATAGTTCAAAGACTTATTAATAGCTAAAGCTATTTTTGTAAGGAATGTAGTTCTTCATCACTGCTGCAGGCTGAATAATTGCTGTGTGGCTACATGCTGCTTGTATAGTAGGTGACCTCCCAGAAAGATTCATTAGTGTTTGGAACGTGATGATTATTCCTGTATTGTTTTACCTAAATAGTTTTTGTTGAAAGAAAGAGGTAAGTTAAATATTATTAGAAGTTGGAGAGGTACAGTGTATTTTAGAAGGTGTTGTTCATAAACACATCACATGCACTCAGTGCAGACGACCACGTGGTTGCTGTTTAATTTAGGCAAGTGTCCATTTGTGTGTTCTTTACAAGGGCAGAACACTGAGCAGCTGGAGTTTATGTTAACTTTCTCTATTAACCAGAAAGGCAAGATAGAGCTAAATGAGAGCATCAGGCCTTAGTAAATATTTCTATGCTTTCCTCAAAACTGTATCCAAGATCCCCAGCAAAATACCACGAGGTGCTGCAGGTGTTGGTAGGAGGACATCTGTTGTAAATGTATTTACACAGCTCTCCTTACCCTTCTGTCCAGAGAACTGCTGATCTTTCTGACAGATAAAGACCTTAAATGCAACAAAATATAAAGGACTGGGCAGGGATTAAGGATTTTAAGCGCAAGGAACAACCCTCTGGAGATGCCTCCCTTTCACTGTTGACCTTGATTTAGAAGAAATTGGTTTGTACTTGCAACCATATAGAACATAGGTGCTTATACCTCTTAACTTCACAAGGATATTAATAAATACAACATTGGATAGGATTTCTTGACTTAAAACTGATTTGTAACTAGTCTTCTCCCCTGAGAAGCGGGGAGGTAAAATGCATTGGAAGTGTAATTCTGGGATAAAACCACATACTATTCAACAAGCCTACACTGAGAGAGCCTCTCAGTTGCAAAATGGTGGAAACATGTAAAATTTTTAATTCAAGAAACCTCATTTGCTGACCACAAATATATCTGGGAAGACTCGGCCCCAGCTTCTTTAAAGATGACTAGCTGATGCTCATCACTCCTGGCCCTTCTGTTGCTATTCTGATATTCTACAGAACATGCTTGTTTTATTTATCTATCTCGCTGCATAGATATATGTATTTATAAATAAAAGTGTACTCCAGGTGTTCTTCTTGGGTCAGTGGAGGATGTCTGAAAGAAGCCATGCTGTGAAAGGACACTCAAATCTAGGTCTACCTGTGCTGAGATTCCTGGATAACATACACTCCTGGGTCTTTGCAGGGAACCCGAGGCTTCTGTGCTTAATTTAGGGAAGCTTGCCCACTTTTCCTGAGTCCTGGTGAGGATTTTCAGCTTTTCCTGAGCTGTTGGATTTTGATATAGAAACAGAAGCAGTAGGTAAGCTGGGTAGTGCTTCCAGTTGCTGAATTGGTTTAGCTGAGTGTGCGTCATGGGGTAGAGAAGACACAGGTACCTAAGCAGTGCTATGGACAGCAGGTCTTAAATGTGAATGCATTTGTGTGTGTAGCCTCTTGTATTGACACTGCTGCATGCATTTATACTGTGTTACAGACATCCATAGATAAGTATCTAGAAATACAATATATGTATTGCAGGGGAATTCTAAAAGCCTCCAGGAGAGATTTCTTCCTATCGCTTCAGATGCATTTCCATTTTTCTCATATACTGGAAACACCAAAACTTTCTACCTTTCTATACTCCATCCTTAAAAGGTATGGGTTCTTTCTGTTTGTTTGAGTGTTGGGATTTATTTTTTGGGGTTTTTTTTTGTTTTGGTTTGTTGTTTTTTTGGGGCTTTTTTTTTTTGTGGTGATGGTGGGGTTTTGGTTTTGTTTTGGGTTGTTGGGGGTTTTTTGTGGTTTTTTTTTAAATTTTTTTTTTTATTTAATGCTTCCATTTGCCATGCTGCTTGGGGATTTCAAAACTTTGCCAGAAGGTATTTTTAAAAATGGTCACTCCTCTTGGTTGTCATATGTCAACATAAATCAAAATCCTTGTCAATGATTTTTCCAATAAACAGTTTTATTAAATTCATCTTACAGTGTAAGGGTGTGTATGTAGTCTCCTTCTGTAAGGGTTGGATAATATGCTTGAATTTTACTTCTAGGAAAAGAGACTGTAGTAGGAACTGTAATGTGTTCAATTTCACCTGGAGAACAATGTCCTGAGGGTTAAAATACATCAAAAAATTAAATAAGTCCCCTTGAAATGTAAGATGTGGATAACTCTGTGCGTTCCTCTGTTACAACTTTTGCTTATCCAGTTGCACTCTCTTCTATTTAATTATCAGGTAGGAGCACAAATCAAAAAATATAAAAAGCAAAGGGTACTTATGATAGCCCACTGGTTCATTATTTATGTAAAAAAATATAGTCTCTACTGATGATGTATTTCTTGTCCTTAAACCAAATTTCAGAAGGCAAAATAAACAATGTCCCTAATGTAAAACATGAAAGACTACAGGACTGTTTAATTCTCACAGAATTATTCAGAATTAACTTTCCCACTCTTTGCATTGTTGCCTTGCAGTCTTTAAAAGCACGGTGCTGCATTGTTATCAGAGAAGATAAAGCTTTCCACAGAGATGCAGGATAACACCTCTGGCTGGGAATGCCCTGCCCCAGGGAGGAGAAAGCTAAAGATGAGCCTGCTTGCAGCTTTTGCTTCCATTTGAAAATAATTATAGCATTTAGGCTATTGGGGACGTTGCCTCTGGTAATTCCAGCAGGTTGGAGCATCTGAGTGTGTTTCACACATAATATATAGAAGTATTTTGCGTATGTTTTTAATAATTATCGTTTTTTCCTTTAAGTGTTTTATTATAATATGTTTTATGCAGCCTCAAATTTCTCTGTCCCAATCATGCATCCTTCAAGAAGCTGAGTATACTGCATAATAAAAACAGCTTTGTTTTTGCTCCCACATAGCTACTGAGTCCTTCAGATAAACACATGAAACCCCAGAGGAACAGGGGCTGTTCTCTGAGGAGCTGGGGTTGAGCTGCAGCCTTCCTGGCATACCCTGAGTGCCTGACCCAGGAGACAGAGGTTTTCTCCCACCACTTGTCTCCTGGTAGCTGTCGTGCTTCCACCCACAGCAACATGAGGAGGGTCACGTATGAACATGGGTAGCTGTGTGGGAATACATGTATATGTACATCTTTATACACACACATGTATAGGACTAGACCATGTGCAGAGGTCCCTTCCAGTGTTAACCACTGTGTGACATCTGCACCAGAGACTGCTGTTTCACAGGGACTTTAAATCTAAACGTAGGCTGCTACTGCGAGATACAGTCCAGCTCACCCTCCCTTCCTTGCTCTTGCCCTGCAGAGACACCATCAGAAGCTCTCACTGGCACGTGGTGAGCTGGCTCCATGCCCTCCTCTGGCTCACCCATGGCCTAGAAATGCTAATCTTGGCCCAAAGGAAGGCATGGAAATGAGGGATCAGGGATGACATCAGTCCCTCTCAGCAGCAGCCTGGGTTAACTTTAACTTTTTGTAAAACCACAGCTTTCAGGAAAGGCAGGGATGAAAAAAAACCCACAAAAATAACCATCTAATTTGAAAAACCTACTTGAACACTTGTATGTTCTTCTTTCATTTGTACAGACTGCACTGAAAGCCATCTCAATATCTCAGAAAGTGACTGTCCTGTTATTGTTTTCTCAGAGTGTTGGTGACTCATTTCAAGGAGAACATCCAGCCTGGCCTAAGGGATGGCAAGTTCTCTCATCAGGAAATAGTTAAGATGAAAGCACCCTGGGAGCATCTTGGAAGGGAAGGGGGGGAAGTAGAGAGAGCATCAACAAGAGTTTTTTATTTATATCCTATTGTACATCTTGTCCTCTCAGAGAGTATATGATTTATCCCATGCCTCTCAGTCTAAAAAGAAGTAGAGGAATACCTTTGGAATTTACACTCTTAACAATGTCAGAATTACCTTTTGTCCTGACTTTTCCAGGTTTTTTATTATTTGGATGATATGTTGCAGCCACTCCCTAAGTTAAACTGCTACTCCTCGACAGGCATCAAACAGATTCCTTAAGAACTTGATTTCTTCCCACTTAAATAGATTGTGGTAAGCTAAGAAGAAAGAAAAGGAGGACCTTAGGACAAGATTAGTTACTAGAAACTCTGCACAGGCTTCTTTGCTGCTAAGCCTCTCAAATTCTGCTTGGTTAAGAGCTCTCGTGTACCCATCTTGGCCAGCTGAAGTTAATTCTACCCGTGCGTGGCTGAACTGCTTATGATTCAGCTGCTGAACTGCTTGGCATTTAAATACTAACAAGAAACAGGGATCTTTAGCATTAACATGACTCTTCCAGCCACAATGGCTCAGCGGATGAAATAAGACTGGTTCAGCTTCCATGCTTGGGGAGGAGGGAGAGGGATATCCTTGGCAATTGTGCCAAGGTATGTCCAAGCCCTAAGAGATCCACATCATTCTGTTGAGATGAGCTGATTGGGAAGGGTCTGTAGAGTGTCTCTTCCTTCTGTCTTTTTTTCTCCTGCCTGATCTTGTGTAACAATCCAGGACAGACAGAAAGGAGGCAATAACCCATTAATTCTGCTCCACAATTAGGCTTTGTCATGTGTCCACTTCTTTACAACCTCCTAATTTGTCATATTAGCAAAGCAATGTCTCCTCCTCACTTCTTTTTCAGGAAAGGATAAGGTCAGCTGAACTCTATCACTGCTAATACTTCAGGCAGACACAGTGTTATTTCTCTGATTACAATGATGTGCAGTAATATCAGGAGGTGTTGGATTATGTCATGTTCTTTCTGCCTGTGCTGACACTGTTACTCAAAGAGTGCTTGAGCAGAAGCATAGCGAGTCCAGGCTGAAGGTTGCTCCTGGACTCCTAAGCACATCATTTGTATCATCCACTTGCAAATCTTTCCTCTTTCCATCATTCTTCTTCTCATGAAACTGACTTTTAGAACATGAGGGAGGAGTTGGCAAGCTTTCTTCAAAATCTTGGCATGTGGGAAAGGGTCTCTCAACCTGGGGCGAAGCAGTTTCTTCAGACAGCTACCAGCTGGGATGTTTGCAGCTTTTTTGTCATCTTGTCTCATGCCCAGATGACAAAAAAGGTTTATTATTCGAGGCAATTAGGGTGAATGTTCCTCACTTGTTTTTCATCTTTGGTATGATAAATTTGATGATGAAACCCTGAAGAGTTTTTTTGTGGTGTTTTTTTTGCTTGTGCAGAGGCTGAAGGCCAGTAACATTTTAAAATGTCATCCCTGCCCTCCCTTCCCGGTGTGTAAGTAATAGAAACAATTTAAGGTGAAAGTAAGTGTTACCTTTCATGTTGTTGCATTACCGACAGCAAGAATGAAACAACTGTATACACTCCAAGGTGTGAGATGTGGCAGCCGCATCTTGGCCAAGGCTGAAGGACTGATGGCAAGCCTTTGCCAGGAAAACAGGCAAACACTTTACTGGGAGTGTTGTCTGGAATAGATGTCAAATAATCCTCAGGGCCCAGATAACCTTGAGAGAGCCTCATCTAGAGTGGTGTCTCATGTGGGGCACTGTACTCGAGGGGTAATATGGGCCATAGACGAGATTTCAGAAAAAAGCAAAAGGAATATTCAAAAGTTCTGAAGGTGCAACCTGTGAGAGATTGGGGATGGGATTTCAGTTGTTTAGCAGAGAGAAAAATGCGGAGAGGCATCATAATAGTCTTCAGATACATTAAGGCTGCTATGAAGAGAAAGGCAGTGTGTGTTCCCCCTATCTTCTGTGGATAGAACCGGAGAAAACAGGCTTAAGACTCAACAAAGAAGATTGATAATGCATGTTAGGAGCACTCTTTCTTAGGTTAACAGTTTGAAGGTTGGGTTTGATTGCCAGTGGAGGTGAAAGGTTGGACTGATTTCCATGAGGAATGAGATGATGTCACTTAGAATGAGAATGATGAACAGCATCACTTCCTCAATGTTACTTTCTTTGATTTCTTTAGCCATATTCTTTGACTTGAACACAAAGTATTTATGTTGTGTGCATTCTCATATTTTTCTAACCCTTTCCCACGCAAAAGATTGATCTTTCCTCATGCTAATGCTTAATGATGTCTAAACAAAGTAAACTTAAACATAGTAAAGGACATTTTTCATGGGGATAGTTTGGATTTCCTGGCCGCTCTCTTCAGTGACCTGACGGCTTCTGTTTCCCCATCTCAAATAAAGTATGCTGGTCACACAGTAACTAACTAATGAAAAATAGTTTCAACATCTTGGAAGAAGCTTTAAATGCTAAATACCATTGCTTCACTTATCATACTCATAGTTCTTCTCAGATCACAGTTTCATGTTCACCCGAAGTTGCTTTTCCATAGAACTTTATATTTGGAATTATTCTGTTCTTTTTTTTTCCTTTTCTTCCTTTACTGTGTTGAAATTCAATTCTATACTCTTAGCAAAATGGAGATGTTCTTCACCTATTCGCCTTTGAAAACAGCTGCAGGATTGGTTACTTTGTCACCTCTTTGCAACAGCAATACTCTTCCTTTCTCTCCCTCCCCTTTGCCTCTCAAATGGCCAGAATTTGAAAACCATCTACTGTCAGGCTGGGACGTGCTTACTGTTTTCTTTCAGTTTTCAGTTGCTGGCACTTTTCGCTCCCTGATGAGAGCACATCGTTGTCCTGAGTCAGCTCCACACTCAGCCTCCTGAGACCCAGCCTGTGAGGGACATGACTTGCAAAAGTCAGTCCACTCAGACTGGTGTACAAGTCTGTGCTTATTAAAGCCTAAGTCTTTAGGAGGAAAATATCCAACTGAGTGTTTAAAGGAGAGATGTTGGAGAGGCTCTGACTGAGCAGACATCTCCTTCTGGCACTGTGGTCTGTCCTTCCTCCCCCCTGCTTCTGTTGTCTCATCCTGCTTCCTCTGACGGCTGCTGCTTTAGAAGTGGCTTTAGTACAAAAAAGGTTTTCTTTGAAGTATTGTGGAAATACCATTTCTAAGAAAATATGACCAGCAAAATCCCAGCTTTCTTTTTCAGCTATCTGGTTAGAGCACAGCACCAGTATCTGTGTTTCTCCTCTTCTGGTGTAATATGAAAACTTTCAGTGACTTTTACGGTTCAATTGCTTTTGGCAAACTTCGGTTCTCCATCTTAAACCCACGCACTTGTATAAACATAACTGCCTTCAAGCTGTGTCAAATAAAATCACTTAGCTACAAAAACAAAAACACTCAGATATAATTACTAAGATTCCACTTTTTATAAACATTTTAGACTGAACATGAGAATTTGGAGTGACAATCACACCCTGCTTGCTAGTATTTTTCTCTTTTTAGTTCTTCCATTCATTTTTCCCTATTGTCATCCTCTTTCTCTTTGCTAAAAGCACATTTTTCCTGCTCTGAGCCTCACAGAAATATATTCTGCCTAAATTGTGTCTTAAAAAACACTCAGAGACACATGACAATGGGAAATACAAAG
This sequence comes from Mohoua ochrocephala, assembly GCA_013398855.1. Lineage (NCBI taxonomy): Eukaryota > Metazoa > Chordata > Aves > Passeriformes > Acanthizidae > Mohoua > Mohoua ochrocephala. Next base: position 139,214 of record VZTA01025931.1, on the reverse strand, counting down.
CAAAAGGTGAAATATGATGCCGCCATTCCTTAGGGAGAGGAATACTGAATATTAAGTGAAATCCTGAAGTTCCATGCGCTGCTGCCTAAAAGCAGCTTGATATGGGTGGTGAGCATTAAAAACCAAAATATGTTGTGGAAGGAACAGAGTCAGCAAAACAACTCAAAGAATGCATTGGCTTTATGTTGCTGTTTGAGAGTAAATATTTGTTCTACATTACAGTCAAATAGGAAAAAAAGAAACTAAAAAAAATTTTTAAAAAATCAGTGTGCTTACAAAAACAAAGCCACAAGTGGTGGGGCAGAAGAGATTGCAGGGTTTATTTTGAAGAGGATTTTGGGATTTTTTTAGCAACACCTTCCTCCCACACAGTCCACCAAAGAAATGGATCATTTTTGGCTTTGTTTGAAAGTTAAAAATACTAACAAAAAAAAAAAAGCACCCTGTGCTTTTTTAAAAACTGTCACTAAAAGCATGGAAATGCTTTTCTTTGCAAATGAGGTCAAAACAGCCCTCACTCCCCCAGCACTACTCAAACTTGAACTCTCTGAAAGACTCTTCCTGAGTCCTTGCACTTTGCATGAACATCACAAGCTGTAACAAGAATTCAACTTGTTTTATACTCGTCTGTAATTCCAGCCTTTAGTTTAAGCAAAAAAACCCAAAACTGTGCCAAACAGAAATATTAAGCCTTATGTTACCTTCCACTAAGCTGCAGCTCTGGGACTGCTGAGACTCCAGGAAGGGCAGATGAGCATGAATTAGCTGCTGATTCTTTTGCAGGCTTCAATCCTACACTTGCCCAAGTGCTGTCTAGTTCACTTCCCAAACACACTTCCCAAAACCCTCTGAACAGAGCTTGGAGCTGCTTTCAGGGTAGGCAAGCAGCTCAACGTGAGCCGATAAGGGAAGAGAGGAGGAGGGTCATTGATGTGGGCTGCTGTTCTTGCTGATTCCTGGCAAGGATGGGGCTGAGCTACAGAGGAGTTGTTACTCTACCTGTACATTCCCAGAATTTCCTACGTGTGCCTGAAGGCAGACAGCGAACCCGTGCTCCCAGAAGCTCTTGCAAAGCCCTTCTGGAAAGGCAGGAGTTATCTTATGTGCACGTGATAGAAATCCCACACCTGAGCCAGGCTGGTCCGCTGAGCGGTGCTGCAGATGTTCCTGCAGCAAAAGACATGTTTTATCAGATATTTGAGTATCATGGTTGCTTGGTTGATTGTATGAAAGATATTAACTATTGAACAGCCTGTAAAGATTTGCTAAACTGTAAAACTCACAGAAAACTAAAACATTCTGAATAAGTTTAAAAAAAAAATTGAGGATCTTTTCTAGCTTTTTGTACAATCTGGGTGCAAATTCAACTGTAAATTACATTATTGTCTTCTCAAATAATAAAAATACTCCAAATTTCATAGTAAAATAGCGGAATTGTTGAGAATTCCAAAGGTTTGTTTTCTCTGTGGTCCAATTTGCTCTGTTGACAAAGAGAAAAGTGTGTGGTTGATATTACTAGAGAAAGTACACACTTTTATTGATGGCACTGCTTTCATTTACTTGGTTTTGGAATGCATGAGTTTACTTAGGGAAAATCCAGATGCAGATGATTAGATGAAAGGGAAAACCACCAAAAACAATAGGATGAGACTAAATCTGTGGAGCCACCATAATATATCTGTGTATCTGGATCGCTATTTTCTCATAATGAGTAACAGGACCCGGAAACCCTTTAACATATGTTACATTCACAATGAATCAACCCATGGTTTTACTCATATCCTTTTTATACTTTTATAAAACAAAATTTGGATCTGGTTCCTGCAATTTAGAAATGTTTTATGGCAACTGAGTCAAAGAATTTGGCAGGTTTTGCAGTTTGGAAGGCCACTGGAATGTTTTGAAAAAGCCATACTAATGTCTTAGTAATAATGAGGTAAGAGTAATAAATTTTTCTTTGTTGCAAAAAATAGGATTCTAATTTTTATTTTAATAGTTAGAGGATATTCACTCTCTAGGAGATTCTTGTACTTTTTGCCTTTCAAATGATAGATGCTCTGTAAGGAAGGAGGAATCCATGGGGAACCCTCTGACTTTTTCCTATATATACATGGAGGTGGATGGTTTGATTTGGTATGAAGACATGGACTGACTGCTCTGTTTTGTTAATAGCTTTGTTCAGAATAAACTTGTTCAGAAATAATTGCAAAAAATTAGGTCTCTTTACTTGTAAAACTACAAAAACCAGTTATAAGCACATATTGGTTTTCTAGTATCAAGCTTAGTTTTTCAGGGGAGTAACAGAAAGGTTTTGTGTAGGATAGAGGTTTTGTGTTTAACATAAGGGTAAAGAAGGTACCTAGTGCTCCCTGGAAATTATGAGAGTGTAATAACATCAAAAAAATCTCACCTCTCTTTCTTAAATATTTAAATGTCAATGTGAACCACCATGTCAAAATGTTTAATGTGGCCTACATGATTCTGGCATAAATAACATGATGTTTTTTCTATTAAGTTTGCTGCCTAGCAAAATATGTGTGTGTTTTTTGGCAGAAAGCATTAACAATTCCTGACAAACAGAGTCTTGTCACTGATGCTGCACTTTTCCAGAAGCACTGAGACGAGGAATGAAAAAACACACAAGTGCAAAGGGATAAGGAACTGGTTTCTTGCTGCCACAGTATTGTGCTAAGTATTTTAGGAATATAGCTGGATCTTCTTGTAAATGAGAGCAAAGTAAGGAGTAAATGCATGAAAGTTAACAGAATACAACTGGTTAAAATCAGTGGTCAAAATCAGTGTCTTAGAAGTGTTGGTGTATTTACTCCATTATGTCAGCTAGCATGGCACTTGAGGGCCAATTTGTACAGGAATTGTTGGATCATTTTGTTTGTGCAGAAGTCACATTGTTAGTGGTTTGGCTCTGGTGTTCTTCCTGAGAAGCAGGCTGTGTTAAGTGTTTGATTTGATGGTTTGAAGAGGCACATTGGCAGTCTGACCACTTCCGTCACTAATCAGAGGACTTCAGCGTATTGCAACACTTGTGAAAAGGTGTCAATGTGTTACAGTTGTCAGAGACCGTAAATAAAGTCAGCATAGGTTTACTGGAAGAACGTGAAGAACCTGAGACTAAAATGTTGCAATCTAACTTTCCAGCCTCCCCTATCTGATCACTGAAGCCACTGGTTCCTTATTTACAGAGGAATGAAGCTCGGAAACCACCAGGAGCTCAGCAGGGTTATCCCATCTTTGGATCAGCTTCCAGAGCTGGAGTTACACTGAGTTCTTGATGCTGAGGGTCACTCTTTGTCCACCAGCAGAGAAATGATCCTTCTTTGGCTCTGTTAGACCTTGAGCAAACAAAAACCTTGAACAAAAACCTTGAGATTTTGATTTCCTTGTTAAATGTAGCTGTCTGATATGTGCGCCACTGGGACACATATAGGATGCCTTTGGGGTTTAATATACCTTGCCATGTGCTACTGTGATTAAAATACACTTGTACCACTGGTCTGCAGAGCAGGTGTCCCATCTGCCAGGAGCAGCAGAGACAGCAGGGACCTGGGTTTCGTGAGCAGCGAATGTGCATGGGCACAACTATGCAATACAGAGAAGTGGTTTCTCTTTTGTGTTTTTCAAAATTAGCAGAACTCTAGGGAAAAACAATGTTTGCTCAGCATAGCCATATTTTGTCATAAATTGTTAACGCCTTTAATCCAGTTATGATGATAAATTATTAATTATTCACCATTTTGTACTCTTCTGTATCTTCACATAGGACAGGAAGCAGGTTTCTCACTGGAGCATTAAGAAGGGAATAGGTCTGGTAATAGCAAGACTTCCATAAATTTGAAACAAGTTAGGGAAAAGAGAAGAGCAAACAATCTTAGACTATCTATTAGTGTTTAAAGAAAGCTGTATTTACTTCAAAATTTGTCATTTAAAATATATATTAGTAGATCATAATATCTTTGGGTTTTGTTGTATTTTTAGGTTTGATTTCTCCACTTTTGGTGCCATAAAATCTGCGGTTATTTTAACTAGCAGTCACATCATTAACAATCTTTGCAGGTTTTTCATTGTTGCAGTTTCTATTTACCAAATACTTTATTTTTTCTCTTAAAGCCATTTGCTCACAAATGATTTACTTGTCTCAAAACAGAATGTGAAATAGTCTGTGTGCTGCTTCAGTAGATGCTGAAGAAAAAGAAAGGAAAGTTGGACCATACAGTCACCACTGGGATCTGTTAGGATTATTACCCTGTATAACAGCTTGCTTTTACTAAGTATCTTTTTGATTGGCCACCAAGCCTTTCCTGGACTTTTAAGATTTGACAATTGAGTCAAGCATGTAATTTCAAAGATTATAGTAGAAATTTGGAATTGGATTACAATTTTGTATGTGTTTGACTTCATGGCAATTCTAATTTTTAGAGTATGCTTTAAACTAATAAATCTACTATTTAATTCAGACAGATGCCGAATAAGTGGGTTTTGCCAATCTGGATAATTTTTTTTTTCCTTTTCGTCTCTGGATACAAAGATAAGTATTCTGTTAGTGTTCATTTGAAGGGACTCAGTAACTGGATATGTAGGTCTATTCATCCTTAGGTTATTAGTTGAAATCCAGCCAACCTCAAAGTCATTACCATGGCTGAGGCTGTTTCTAGCTAGTGTGAAATGAGCTGGAAGTCTTATCCAGTTATTGATAGGCATCTATAGCAAAAAGCTTTTGCTGCAACTGGTGCAGAAAATATATCTGTAGTGGGCGTAATCAAGTATATAAATAACAAATAATGTAACTTCCTACGATGTAAAAAGTTTTTCACCTAGAAAATTTTTTCTCTGTATCACGTTTGAGATCTGCTAGTGGAGCACCTTTTGGAGTTTTCCCTTACGTTATTGTGCTATGCCTGCTGGGCTTTTAGAAATAAGACTTCAATTTTCATGACCGACATGTATTTCAGACACAGTAGAATAACCTTCAGTACAATTACAATGTCTGTGTGGGGATGAAACCTTGAGATGAATGTAGCCTTGATCCAGAATGGAAGAGATGTAAGAAATGAGTCTCTCCTAACATTAGGATAAGTACAAGAGGCAGATGAGATTATATGTGGAAAAACCAACCTGAGCATCTAGTCCTGCAAGTAGTGGTACTGTCTTTGTAGCTATAGTAAAACCTCAGCTCATTTCACACTGTTTCGCAATCTTCTGGGTATTAGTATAAAGAAAATAGTAAAAGTATTGTCAATATGTTATAGGTGTCATCAAAAGGCTTGTTCTGCGGACATGGGCCTTCTGCAGAAAGATCTCTGTTTAGAATTCAGTTAAATGAACTTAAATGTATCAAACTTAAAAACACCCCACACATTTGCCACTGTAGTTGCAAAAAAATGTAGAATTAAATGGCTTTAGAAATTTAGGCTAGTTAGCAGCATGGGATCTTTTACAGCCCTGGAGCATGGAGCATCTCCATTTTGCGAAAAGGCTGAGGGAGCTGGGCCTGTTCAGCCTTGAGGATACTTAGGGGAATCTTAAAGGTGCATACAAATACCTTAAGGGCACGTGTCATGATGATGGAGTCAGGCTCAGTGGTGCCCAGAGACAGGGTAGGGGCAACCGGCAGGAAGTTCCATCTGAATGTGCGGAGAATCTTCTTTACACTGAGGTTGACAGAGGACTGAAACAGGCTGTGGTCTCCTTCTCTGGAGATATGCACAGCCTGCCTGGATGCAATCCTGTGCAACCTGCTCTAGGTGAAGCTGCTCAAGCAGGGGAGTTGGACTAGATGATCTCCAGAGGTCCCTTCCAACCCCAACCATTCCTGATTCTGTGACAGAAGGACATGAGAGTCTCATGTCACTTTTCAGCCTCTAAGACTAGAGGAGATGGGAAGAACCTTCACGCAGAACATCAAGCTCTGCCTCCTTGACTGAGAAGGAGCAGACAGGGTGATTGCAGAGAAGAATGGGAATGAATCTGTCAGTATGTGTCCTGCTGCACTTGGATGAAGGAATGCCTTCCTGCCAGAACATGTACCAGCCTTCTGAGGACGCAGAAGAAGGGCTGAATCTCTGAGTAGCTGAGTCCAGAAGGAGCACGTTCTGAAAAAAGTGACTAGTGGCATGAATTCAGATAATTATGGCTATGACTGGTGTATTTTGCTTAGTATCTTGTAGGAGCAAACCTTAACAGCCAGTAAGGATGAAGGTTACTCAGCTGTCATCTACCCTCCAGCGAGTCTCCCCCAAAACATCTCAGGTCTAATTCTATTACTATTTTGAAACTATACTTTTCACTTTTTTTTCCTTTATTTTCCCTAGCAACTTCATCACTTAAAAAAAAAAAAAAGCAAGCACTGGCCCTGCAGCACAAGGGTGGTTCCAAGGCGTGGCTCTGTCCTTCGTGCATGAAGTGCTCAGAAAGGTCTGTAGGAGAAAGGCTCAGCTTCCAGCAGAGTTGTTTTGTACCTCAGGAAATGCAACCCGTACCAGCATCAGGTCCATAGTTCCAAGAGACAGTGGCTTGATATAAAACCACTAGCAGGAAGTATTTAACGAAAGTCTAGAAATCACTTCCATGAAGACAGCTCTTAATTTTCTATATCTTAATGTTAGTAAAGCATTCTCTTAAAATAAGAGTGACTTGTTTAACTGCTTCTGGCACAAAATTTAACTGTTCTCTGTCGTAAATTATCCAGCGAAACTCAGGACAGTACAACTGAATAAATACTGGAGGAATGTGCTTTTAAATATAAATAGATTTTGTGATTAAACCCGACTATCGAAAGATTGCATTTTCGACCTCAGAGTAAGACATTAGCAAGAAGAACAAAAAGCAGTTGGAAATTGAGTAGCTCCAGAGTAATTTTAAAATTAAATCAGCAGCCCTGAAGATTACAGCACCTGACTGGATTGCTTTACCGGACTTGGTTGGATTCATGATGAATGCACCAGATCTAACAGTTGTGCAGCTATAGGGTGAGATGGCTCTTATTCAAGGAAAAGGAATCCTTTTGCACTCAGTCGAGGTGCACTGCAACTGCTGAGTTGAGTCCTTGATGGAGGGAAAAGCCAGAAACCCACAGCAGAAAGTGGGGACAGAGCAGCTCCATCCTTTCCCAACAACCCACAATCACACTGGGGTAGGAGCAAGGAATTGCATTTCTAGCCAGATGTGCCATAGGAAAAGGATTCAAGTTGACTTTTGGGTTTGGTATAGGTTCTGCAGGTCTGTTCAGAGTGACATTTCCCACTTGCCTGAAAGCAAGAAGGCGTTTTAGGGCTGTTTCTTTTATTACAATTGTCTCTGAAGTAACGGGGATTTCTTTTTCGTATGAAACCATATAAAAGTAGTACCTTATGGCATTGACACTGTGTCCAAATGGATGTTTTTGTATTATTTAGAAAATGTTCCAAGCCAAAGGCAAAATGCCCCAAATTAGCTTAGAAAAAATATAACCCAAAGAAAAAATTGTCCCCTGGATAAAATCCAGCTCTGGAAACAGAGAGAATTAGATTATCTTCCTAACTGGCACCAGCTCCTGCACAGCATTTGGCAGATTACTTAGGTCAGATTTTAGCTGTAGTGTTTATGATTAAGTGGAGAGGCTCTGGTTTCCTACACAGGTTAATATGTAATGATATTTTAACGGATAGTAGGGGCCAGTTCTCAAAAGTGCTGAAAACTTTGAACTTCTGGGGGTTTTCAAAATGAATCAATAAAAATCATGTTTAGAAAAGTATGTAAAATAATGATGTGAAGACACAGACTTAAGTGTCTTTCTATTTACAAAATTACTTTAGGAAATTCTAATGCCAAAAATGAATAGGCATTTGAAAAGAATGAAGTGCATGTCTGTTAAAAAGGCACAAAACTGCCTAAAATAATAGCAGAAAGTTCATTTTTTACCCTCCAAAAATAAATAGCTTGTGTTCATCCTAAATACTACAATTGAGGAGACAGCGCAAGTTGCAAAAGGTTTTATTTACTTTGTTTTGAATACAATTGGAATTTATTTCTGCTTCAGAACAAACGTTTAGAGGAGAAGAAAAGAAGTTTTCTATGACAGATGATTTTAATTTACTTCTAATAAATCTGACTTGTAGTACACTCATTCTTCTGAGCTCCTATTGGAAACTGCCTGAGCAGAAAGTTCATTTTTCCTGAAAAGTCACACTTCCTCCTGGATGTGAGTAATAATGTGCATGTTTACTTAGTAATTTATTTTTTTTTAACTAAATAAAAGACCTGTCCAAATACACAAGACTGCCAAGAAGTGGATATTTGCCGGTAATTTTCATGGTTAGTTTCCAGAGCATCTTTTTCTAACATATAACACTGTTATTCTGAGGTGTAATAAAATGTTCTTGTGCTTTTAAAGCATTAAAAAATGGCTCTGAAGCACTGGCTATAAATGAGAGGACCTTCTGACTCTATCTCAGCACCTCAAGTTGGTGGGGCACTCATATTTTGTCTTGATCAAAGACTTCTGAACCTTTCTTTGGTTCTCAGAGGGGGGTTCTCTTGCCACCCCACATGCTATTTGTGCTTGGCATATTGCGAATCTCACCTCTTGGTGTGGCAGTTTCTCAAGGTCTTGAGGAGAAGAGAGAAGAATGGTTGAGGAGGTGCAGAAGAGCACTGGCTCTTCATCACAGCATTTGATTCTTGCTGAGGAAATGGCCATTTAACCCTTCACAACCTCCTCTTTCTAGCAGGAGTGCACCAAGACATAACTCTATCAGAGCTGACCCTTGGCAGTGATCTGATGCGTGTATTCTTATAAACTGCCTTTCACTGGAGGCTCTTACAACTGCTCAGTTAGCAGGAATGTGATGTTACAAGCAGGGATATTGCACGTTTCTGGGATGGGAGCTCCATTGCTTCCACCCCTCTTGCTGCCATGGTGAAGCTGGTGGCTCTGGCACACAGTTCAGCATCTTTTTGTAAAAAGCACAGCTGGACAGCTGTACTCCCACCAGACTACTACATTAATGTTCATCAAAATTATGCTTTACCTGCTTTAATGTACCTCAATCCTACTATAAGGGAGACTTCTGTTTTCAGGAATACAGCATATTCCTGTACAATGCCAAAATAAACAGGGGGTAGGAGACAGGGATGAAACAGAGCTAATGAGGATTTTCTGCCGAGTGAGTGTTTGGATTTTGAACTCTACAGGGTTTTGGGCTGTATATACATACTTGTGTTTTAAGGAGGCTGATCTCACCACCAGTGTCCAACAACAAATAAGGTTTTGCAAAGAGAATAAATAAAATTTTGAGAAGAGATAGAAGGCTGCAGCCTGCCCAAAGCCAAAAGGCAGCAGAGAGGCTGAACCTGTAAGAATACATGAAGAGGCAATGCCCTTGGAAAACATGTAAATTACAAAAGAATTTCATAGAATTAAGTGAAACCCAAAATAATAAGCAAATAAACTATGACCCAGACTCTTCCTTGAACTCAGCTTTACCCTTGTCTTTTCTGCTGATTCACTGGTGCCAAGACACGCTCCAGGGTAAGGGCAGAAACGGGGACAATTCGTGATGATGGAATCAAATATTGCTAAGATCCTGCCAAAGCAGATGCTTTCTCCTGTCTTCCCATGTCTGGGTGCAATCTTGCCAGAGATCCAGCTTTCTAACAAATGCACAAAACCAGGATGCCTTATCCCATCGTTTTGGTCACCTTGGCACAACCAGACTTCTGGGAAGTTTCTCCTTAACCCCTAAGAAACCTAACCCTGTCTGGTCTTTGTCCTACCCAGTGGACAGAATTATTAGCAAAAGATACATTCTTTGTATCCTTGCTGATATTTTATGTTTATACTTTTCACTTGCCTTTTTCAAGTTTCTACCATTCGTATTACCTCAGTCGTTTTCTTTGAATAGTGTATACTCTCTTTAAAGTTCTTACGCCACTTGGCTAAATGGGAACAACTAGAAGACACGTATTTATTTGTTCATTTGGAAAAACTTCACCATTACTTAGACCACCTAGAAGATTAAACCTTGCCAAGGCACCAGTGACCTGTCCTGTGTCCTATACTCAAAGGAATACACTGTAAATTAGGAAAAATAAGAATTCCTTATTGTCTTATGCAGGGAAAGTTAGAAATTAATGAACAAATAAGACAGATAGGTTGGGTTGCTTGCTGGCAGACCTTTGAGATCATACTCTGCTTAGCTACATTTGCAGCACTTTGACTTCTTGTCATGCTTTCAGATTTCTATAGCTGCAAAACCATTAAACAGGTGGATGGCACACGCAAGAATTCTTACATTGCTTTCATATATGTGTTTTAAAAAACATAAGAAATATTATTTTTATCTCCAATGACAAGGAGATAAAAAGCCCCAGAGGAGATATCATTTACTTCAGTGCATCTCATGGGTCCATGAAGAACCAGAAAGATGTCTACTTAGTCCTCTGGTATCTCTCTTTTAGTCCTCTAATTTTGGAGGAGCAAAGGTATTGGGGCACAGCGTGTTACCTGTCTTCTTCCTAGGCTTTCCATACAGACTTTGTTGATTGTTTATTCTCCAAAGAGGTTTCTGAGATGGTATTGAAGCTTCTTGAGGCAAAACTGTCACCCTGGCGTGTGGCTGCGGCTTCTCTAGCTTGCACCTGAGTAGGTGCCCATCTCTAACTTACACGCCGGGGCGTGTTTGCTGTGGTGGTCTTCAGCTGCAAATTAGAACAAATGGGGCTTTCAAGACACTCCCTGACAAAATGTTGTTTTCCAAAGTTGAGATATATTCTGAAAAATGCCATCTGACTATGATGGTTGTCAGAGAGCAGTGTTTTTAAGGCACTGCTGCTGAACCTAAAATTTATGTCAGGAGCTCAATGAACCCTTTTCTTTTAGCTTTTAATTTGAAGTTCTGCTGACAGCACTGCTCCATTGATCTGCTGCATGGATCACTGAACTGTGGCCTCACAGAGCAAGCTTTGGGAAACTGTTACCAGAGCTCCAAAGAGTGATATTATTAGCTCACGATTTGCTACACTTAAGTAGTGCTCCCAAAGGAGCAGGGTACTGGACTGAGTTTTCAGAGTTCTGAATTCATCTCTGGTTTTGCCATTTATTTTTGTAGTGGTCTTGGGCCATTGCTTTTCTCCACAGTCACTTAGTTGTTGCTCTTTTTACCTTAAAGAAAGATAATTGATGAGAGACTTGATGAGACTGCGGAGAAAGAGCAATCCTCAAATTCCACTTAGATGTCTGAAACTGGGCTTTTATGCCTTGTTTTTTTATCCAGAAAGGGAAGATACCAGCACTCGAACCTGAAGCCTCCTAAGCTATGAGGCTTAATGAATATTCATGCAGTGCTCTAAAGAGTAAGTGCCTAAGAATTTTCCAAATAATAATTACACCTGCTGACTTTTATCCCAAGCCCCCTTCCACCCTTGCTCTTTCATTATTTCAACATATAGTGTCTTAGTGCTATGGAATTGAGACTACTGGAATTTTATAATGAACATTTCAGAGTTGTGCATGTAGTTTGCTTGAATATGGCAATAATTTTCACCCCTCATTTTATTTCTCCAAGTTCTTCTTGTTTCAGACTTTTCGGATGAGTTGGGATACAGTTGGGATACAGTTTCACTGGAGCCTGTGATATAATTTTTTGCTAGTGTCATCATGTCAGAGGGTGACACTAGCCACATATGGCCAGGCTGAGCCCTGGCACGTGCAGCCGCCGGTGGGGGTGATGTGTTGGCATGGTTGAGTATTTTTATTCTGAAGCATTTATTCTTTCTCAGTGTGAGAGGTTAAAAAATGAAATCCGAGTAGTTTTAATTAATCCATGCTGCAAATAATCTCTGGCTTGGCTTGCAATCCAGTCTTCTTCCTCCCTACTTCTGGACCTAGGTAATCCATTTGCCTGCAGGCTAGTGCAAGCCAGGAATGCAGGTCTGGGGGCCCAAGGTGACCTGTGATTGTCCTTCCAGGCCAGACTCCTTGGGTTGGGGAGATTGGATGTCCCTCTGAGCCCGCACCTCCTGCTTGGCAGCAGCTCAGCATCCTTCTGCTCCATGTCAGGATAATTAGGTGAGGGGCCCCGGGGGCCGAGAGCCCTGCCAGGATGGCTGTCAGCCCCTGACTTCTCGCCAGCCATCTGAGGAAGTTTGGCATTGTAGATCGAGGAGAGGCTGGAAACCAGAAAATCATGAATGCTTACATGGTTCTGCCATCATCGTCATCGTCGTTATTATTATTTATTAACATCTGCACATCTGGTCAGGCCATGCCGTGGCTTGTGGGGAGGCAGCTCCTGCCAGTGGGATCTGCCTCCATTCACAGGGCTGGGACAGTCCTGCAAAGTCAGGGAAACCTGCACAGTTGTGTAGAAACTTCGTAATAGAATTTGATGTTATTAAAGTTATTAATAGCATAATGGTAAATTCTATGTGGTTTGAACAATTTTAATTTTTTTTTATAATTTTCTAATGCAAATATCTAGTAATTTACTATATAGGAGTTAAGGCTTTTTTTAAGATTAACAAAATATTTCCCTCCTTCAACAGGTCAATAAGAACTTTCCACTGCTTTCAGGTCACGTGATTTAGATCCACATTTTCATTACAAAGCCAAAGACAAAAATAGACAACACTGTCAAAAAAGGTTAAAATTAGTCACATTATCTTGAGAGGGCCACAGCTTGATTTGGATTTTCAGATGTGCTAAGAGTTAGATTATCTCAGCAGCCGTTGACACTGGGAGAATTTTACCATTAATGGAAATCATTACACAGATGGTTTTTGCATCTGAGATTTCGTCTCAAACATTCAGTGTTAGACATTCAACGTGTATATATTTGGTCTGTAGGGCTAATTTGGTGTTATAGCACAGAGATTAGATTGACACCAAATTTGTGGATTTAGAGCTGCAGAGCATGAAACTTTTCCCATTTTTCATTGGTGTCCCCATGAGAGAAATCCCAGGCAGTGCACAGAACTGCCCAAGCATGCAGTGTGGTTGGGACACTAGCCCTCGATGTGTCCTGTCACTCCTCGTGAAATATCAGGAAATAGGACACAGAGGACTACACAATTCTTTCATTATCCCAGTATTGCCTGATCCTAGGATAAAAGGAATTTCAAAACAGCCTGAGTTTGTGACTACTGCCCTACGAGCCTCACAGAGCATTAATTTAGGCACAAGTATGTCTATGGTCATGCTCTACCATAAAGTTACTCCAGCATGACTGGGTATTGCTCTTAAAAACTGTATCAGCTCCCTGCTTCAGTCCACCCTGAGGCTGCACAAGCACACATGCCAGCCCAGAGAAGAGGCAGAAATGACAGCCTGGGTTTGGGAAAGGCTGTGGTTTGGGAAAGGCGCCCATGGCTGCTTCCTTTGGTGGCAGTGCCAAGTTATGCTCCATGACAGTCTTTGTGGTACTAAGCCTGCCTCAGTTTCCCATCTGTAAACCACAGAGTGCTGCTTTGTAATCCAAAAGGATGGTAGGAAAATGGAGTAGTCTCCAGTGCCTTGAGAATGAACACTGCTTTCTAAAAGTTAGGAGATATTTGCTCTCCCGTTTCTCTCACTTGAAAAATAGCAAAGGCTTTTTTTAGAATCCATGCCTTCATCATAATTATTTCTTGATTTAGCTATTAGTCAGTTTTCATCACTTTGCCATCTGGAATGAAAAGAAAGTGTAAGCTGATTTTGCCTTTCTTCGAATTTCTCTTAAGGAAAATTGTGGTAAAAAAAAGTGTAATCATGAGAAAACAGATTAAGGAAGTAAAGAAGACAAAAAGCCTTACCCCAAGCACAAATTTGCATCTCTCCTATAAACAAGCTATTTAACTGAGATAAACCTTTCTGTTTTTCTTCAAGGAATGCTGTTAAGGTTCATGGTCTGTGAATGACCACTCTTTCTCTTGTTTTTCTTCTCATGTTCCTTCCTTTTCATCAGGGCTGCCTGGGCCTTTTAGAAGCACCTTTCAGCCATTCTCAAATGCTCCAAAACAAGGGCTAACTTAAACAGTTTCTATTTCTCTACTGTTTTTTTCTGCCTTTTGCCAATTGTCTTTCCATTTCTTGCTTCTAGGACGTGAAGAAGGTCACCTAGCATTATTTTATTGCTAATGTATGTATCTGTCCTGAGCCCCTGCAAATATGGGGTCAGATCTAGAAAGGACTAGGACATGATGGAGCATTTTATCCTTTCTAATGTTCTTTGGGTTTACTTTTTTTTGTTTGTTTATTTGTTTTCTTTTTAGTTTTAGAAGTTTTATTAGATATAGCCATGGTTCTCAAACTGTAGCTTAAGAAAAAAAATGATTGCAAACATTCGTCTTAGCAGTTTCTTCACTTCATTTTCAAAGTGATTTGAGCAGGAGGAAAATGGTTTGGGCTTTGGTTTTTTGTAGATACGTATGTTTTGCTAGAATTCCCCTAAAACCTGCTAAAGTGGATTTGACTGCTCGGTTTCTTATTGTAAATAATTTCTAAGTTGAATGATGAAAAATACATGTAGGGTAAAATACATTTTACAAGGAGGCTTTTAAAAATGCTCAATTTGATGATGTTCCTCTAAGAAGTTTCTAGTGTGTCTTCCATAGAAAAGAAGAGAATAGATTTCTATCTCAGATTATTTCCCCTGAAGCCTGTGAAATTAGTCCTTCTCTAAAATCAGTATGTTGCAATTTATGCGTAGGGAATGACTCTTTGAGACTTTCTCTGGATTAAAGGCCACAGAATTAAGATTTGTATGAGAATTGTAACCTCAATATATATGCTTGATTTTTCTCACATTTTTGCTTTTCTTCATGCATTGCAAATAAGATGCAAATAGGAAACTATTAAGAATAAATGATCAAGATGACAAAATGCAATTTCACTTGTTTCCTTAACAGCCATGAACAGCCCCTAGAAATTGGACTGGGAGATGTAATTCATACAAGCAAGACCAGTACTGAGTTATCTGTACATTTTTGCTTGTGAAAGACCTTTTTATGTTCTTTGAAAGAGATGTACGCTTTATTAATTTACTTTTTAACTCTAATGAAAGTGTATGGGGGAAGAAGAAGGGGAAAGTAAGGGGGCACAGACTGGGAGGAAGATTCAGTCCAATTTGTTTCAGGGTCTACAATTTGATCTCTCTTGATGGAGGACAGATGCTGTCAGATTAGAGGCCACTGTCACCCCATTGGACTTGCAAAAAGGGTTGCATGGGTAGTCTAATAATGATCTAAGGAGGACAGATGTAGCATTAGTTTCTGGTTGAAGCAGCCACTGTATTAATTTTCAAGTGAGCAGCAGCAGCAGCAGATGGTGAGATGAGGCAAGGATGCAAATGCTTGCCATGGACAGCTTTTATCTTTGTGCAGTGGCTGGGGCTGGTGCTGGGCGGAGCTGGCAGGGCCCCGCTGCTGCCCGGCCGCCCCAGCTGCTCTGTCCCAGCCCGGCTGCGAGGGATCCTCGCCGGGCTCAGCTGCCAGACACAGGCCTGACACGGGGTGTTTGTGCTATGATGCAATGGGATAACTTTTATAGAGAGTCAGCACATTTTTGATAATAACTGAGACCAACAGATGCATCAGTCTGTGGTTTCCTAGTTAGGTTATGAGTCTGTGAAAAACAAAGCACATAAACTCAGGAAAATGTGCAGACTTGCTATAAACTCTAATCGTTGCTGTTCTGCTTTTTTCTTGAGGGAGGGTGCTGGGTTTTTGCCTTTGAGATCTCAGTGGGAGGACATTTGGCAGTGCATATTCTTTGTTACTCAGGAATATGGGAAAAACTGGGGAGCACCTTTTGGCAAATGTGGTTAAACGAACCATCCAGGATCTCATCCAGCCATACAGAGCATTGGAGCGATGGCACACCCAACCCTTGGTGAAGCTCATGTTGATCAGGACATTCCCTCAGCTGTGACAAAAGTTTGATGAGGACAAATGGACATGCAGTGAACCTCTTAATCGTAAAATGTGGCTTCCCTGCCCGAGTGATACTGCTGAAGTGTGCTCAGAGGTAATTTGTGCTCACTGTGCAATTTGAATATAGGGTTTTGCTCTGAACCCAATGGTTCACTTGTATCTTTGTGGTATCCATCAGCTGACACAAGCCATGGAGAGAATATGCTGAGGGTGTAGGTGAAGTGCTTTCCTTTTTCTCTCCTGTGGCCTGATAGGAAGTTTTTAGATGCTGTAATAGTGGGGAGATGGTGTTGCTTGTGCTGTTCAGTCCCATGGCAGCACTTTTTACAAACAATAAATTATCTCCTTGACCTGAAGAAATGCAGCCAGACTCAGGGTGAGTGAGAGCCACTGGTAATGGTAACATTTTGGACCTACGTCCTCAGAGCTTAGAAATATTTTTGGAATATGGAATAATAATTTTATTTTTTTTAAATACCACCTCTCTATTGGAAAGGGCCAGGTGTGAGGGGGAGGACAGAGCTGGCACAGCTGGCCAGGCAGTGCCCGTGCTGGTGCCAGGATATGTTCTGGCAGCTGCCCTGGTATCCCATCCTCAGAGCTGCGTTCTCCCACTGCTGGCAGGAGGAACAGACATCTGACTGTTTGCTGCTCTGCTCCTTCTGCATAGGAATGAAGTTAGCGCCTTTTAGATGTTAATAACTAAACCACATTTTTTTTCTCTCTCTGAACTCATCCTACTGCTTTGGTTAGCGAAACTGATCAGAATTGGGAGGTTTTTTTACTGTGGGAAAACGTTTGCAGGGTCTTACCTAAAGGTAGATAAAAAAACCAGCTGCATGACGAGACATGGCGCAACTGTTGGTCAGGGGGGAATGTGAGGATTATTGCTGAAGGGAATGCTGAAAGAAAGAGGGATTTCATGGGAGAGAGGGAGGCTGCTTGGCAAGGAAAAGGGAGGCTGTTCCAAACATATGGGGCAATGTGACCAGATGTAAAAAAAAACTAGATAGTGTCCAGGAAACAGAAAATGATGCAAGGGGAGTGTAAGCCATGGAGGTAGATTTTCCCTGAGATCTTGCAGGTAAGTCTGTCTAGCACAGTCTGGATTCCAAAGAGGTGTGAGGCTGATTAGATAGAGGAGGAAAGGTGGCTGGACCAGCCTGAGAGAAAGGTGTTGACAGCAGTTTATTACTGTTTCTTAAACATATGTTTTCTGCTTTCATGATAAATTCAGAGCACATCCATAGTTAAAATGAAATCTCTGTACTGTACAAGTATTTGCTGCATGTCCAAGGTTGCAGTGAATTTGTTGGACATCAGTGAAACTGTGCAAAGTACGCCAGATAAAGACCCAAAGTTTTGAATAAGTATTTTCTTTTTCTTTTTTTGTTGGGAGGGGAAATAATTTTTTTAAAATTTTGTGTCTTCTGAATATGCCTTCTTTTCTGGCTGATCAGTACTGCAGATGAAAATCATGATCTATCGATACTATGGATTTTGAGAATAATTCAGCTTTACAATTAATGTATTTCAAATGGTACATTGATGACATGGTGACAACTTCCTACATGAGATTTGTGGGGTCTAAATCCAGTCATGAAAATTGTGCCAGAGCATTTGTGCTCCTCTCTTCAGCATGCTCAGTTTCAGGTCCCATCATGGTAGTATTGCCCATGTCCTGCCAGGGCAGTGAGCCTCTCATGCGTGCTGTAGCCATTCTTTAAAACTTCCACCATCAATTCCAGCATTCCATGCTGGAATACTTAAGTGATAAAGTTTCCATATATTTTTAAAGGCAGGAAAATGAGATTTTGTGATAAAATAACATTTTGAATTCCAGTACAGTCCGTAGCTCAAGTGGGAAAATTTCAGTTGATTGATTGCACCAACTTGTTATTAGTGTATTCTTTAGTGCCACTTCTTTTCTAACAAATATATGAAAGTGCACTTGTTTGACTTCTCCTATTGCACGAAAATATAACTTGGTTTCAGGGACCTAGGTTTTCATAGTTTTCTGAAATGTGCTTCCTGACTTTATCTTCTTTTAGAGAGAAAGTGTAACCTTTGATCGCTTACTAACACATGGAGAGAAAAAAGGGGCCTTGAAGGTTGCTCTGTGGAGCTCCTTTAGCAAGTGTGGATCCCACTCTTGGCTGATCTCTTCCCTGTGGTCAGGGTTTTTGCTGCTGCCCTCCTTTGTAGCCGCCCCTGTCCAAGCCCAGAGGCACCTGGATCAAATCCAGGCTTCCAGCACTCTCTTTGCACGGCCTGGCAGGGTTACATAGGGAACCTTGGTCTCTCTCGTTTAGCATGCTGCAGAGGTGTGATGAGTGAAGGAACTGAAAGGAATGATTTGCCTCAGGCTGGCTGAGCTCAATTTTTTGTTTTTAAAATTTATTTTCAGAAATTATAAAATTAAAAGTTTATTTTATTTTCCTGTCTTCATAGTAATCATGAAGGAGAACCAGAAGGAGGAGAAATCAGAGAGACATTGATGTATTTTAAAGAATTAACTTGAGGGGCAGAGGGAATTGAAATTCCCCATTTTAGAATTACAGCTTTCCTACTTTATCACAGCTAGCTGAATCCGCTGCTGAAAGGCATATATTGCTGTTTTCAGTAGAGAATGTATTTCATACATTTATGGATCACGCGTGTCATCTGTATCAATGTGCACATCTATTAATAGAAATTTTCAAAAGCCTGGCAGAAAAAGCAGAACATGCTTCTCTCCTTGGGGAAAGCATCAGACAATAATCAATGTATGGCAGAAGTTACTCATTGCATAATGAACTCAACAGTGAGAACTGTAGTATAAAAAAGTGTTGTAGGACAGAAATAAAGGGGCTTTTTTCCATCTTCACATACAAATGTGAGGACTTCTGGATCTATTCTTATAAAAAGCAATATTATCTCATTTCTGGCTCTAAAGTAGCTGCACACTGGAAGCCTGGAGCTCCAGATCCACAAAGTGAAAACTATTCTTCAATCGTACTGCTCATATGGATGACATGATCAGACTCCGGACTTGAACAATTTTCAAGTTTGCTATTTGACATGGATAATAAAATTGTATTGCTCAATACAAAAATACCAAATTATAATGTGCAGTTCCTGCTGTTGCCACATTTGTATTTCTTTGTCATTGTTTTGCTATTCTGTTTCTCCATTCCTTAACTTCCTTAATTTACTGTCTCACATTTCTGCTGGATATGTAATTATTCATAACTTTGAAAGAAATTCTGCCCTGAAAAGGGTGTTCAGCTGAGGACCCGAGCGAAGAACTCCCGAGGGACACTGCAGTGCTTAGCTTTGTTTTTACTGCCACAGGTCACTTGTTTCTGTGTGTCTCAGCCTTATCTGAGCCTCATTTCCCCTGGGATTTGGAGACAGGCGCAGACTTTCATCTCCTACCACAGATTTTCTGTCTTCTTCTTGCATCATCAGAGGGAACTGCTTTTCTTTTGTGGAATCGGAGCCTGTTCATTAATTCTGTAGTGATCGCTTATCTTTTGTGGTTTGGAGGAAGAGAGGAGGTGAGCTAATGCAGGAGCCAGCAGACAAGACCTGGAATGTCTTGCCCTGATGGGATGATGTCAGCTGATACATTTGGAGATGGTTAAATGCAAGAAATTTCAATTTTCTGCTATAGAAGGGTAATGGGAGTCCAAAGAGAAAACTCAACCTGAGGGCCCACGGAGTGCACAGAGGCAGGAGGGTGAGACTTACTCAGCCTGCTGGGCAGCCAGTGAGGGTGAAATCCGTGTTCATGTGCTTTACAAAGTATGCTGCATTTATTTTGGGAACAAAAGAAATCTCATATGGAAAACATACTTTTAGATAAAACCTTGAACAACTTTATAAAGTTCACTGTAAGTTTCTTTAGTTGGTTATCAGCATTTTTTTTTCTTTTCGGATAGCATATTATGAGTTCCATGTAGATAATTTGTACTTAAATAAAATTAAATGCCTTTAATACTAATTATATTTTCTTCTTTTTTGGTTCTTTTGTTTCATCTTTCTTTTTTCTCTTTTTTTTCTCCTTGTTTCATATTTTCCCTCTTTGTTTTATTTTTCGTTCTTTGTTTTTTTCCCTGTGAGTCTGTGAACTTGCTTAAAAGCAGGCATTCCTCTCCAACTCTGTGGCATTGCTTAAACACTGGTCTGTACTTTAAAAAATAAACGTTTTATCCATGCTAATGGATTACACCCCAGCATTGCTGTCACTCATTGCGTGGCTGTAGGATTTTTGGCATGGCTGTAGGATTCACTGATGGAGTAGGATTTTTGGCAGCTTGTTTCTTGTCCAAACATTCCTTAATGCCCTCCCACCTCTTGTTTTATCACCCAGGTATTGTAACAGTAGTGCTTGGAGCTCTGATAGCTTTTTTGGAAAGCTGGTTTTGCAAAAGGCAGTTCCTGGAAAACTGAAGCGGAGGGAAGAAGGAAAAAGAGGAATACATGTACGTTGTGGCTGAAGTGATCCCTTGACATTCATTAATCATAAATATGCATGAGACAGGAGGAGTTTTTAGTAGATGTGTTTTGCCTCTCTCGCCCCAAGCTCTCTGGAAAGAGAGTTTGTGACAGGCCGGGGAGCGCCAAATTTTAAACAAAAGATGATTGTTGCCAGTTTTTAGAGAGGTGAAATTATTTTTATGCTAAAACACTCTAATGGAAATCCCTTTATATGTTTTACGTGCTTCATACTAGTTCTTCATCTGTAGGGCTTCATTTACTGTTTAGGGTTCACCCCTTTTTAACACACTACCATTCTTTCCTCTAATACCGTGTATCCCCAAGCTGATCATCTTCCCTTTCTGGAGCAGGATTTAGCCGACTTACCAGCTAGAATCCATCACACCTTGTACACTATGGTTATCAGGGAAGCAGAGAAGGGCCAGTGCAACTAAGAGAAAACTCTTCAAGTGAGAAGACTTGTCTCCTCACAGGGTGTTCCTCAAGCAGCAAGCCTTGTCATTTCTTGGGGGACAGGATTTCAATACAATTTTCAAATATGTCAACTAGTTTCTGGTAGAATGGTGACAAAATTAAAATTTTTCCCTACTGCTGAATATGCTCTCACTGCCTGCTTTTAGAATTTATGTGCTTCTGTGTGAAATTCTTTTCCTGGATAATGATAAAATAGTCATGAAAGGAAATTCTTTATTAATTGCTGGATACAGGATATTTTTAAGTGTGTTATAGGATTGAGTGGAAGTGAGTCAAAGCAATTTTGTGTTTTTCTTCCGAAAGATTTTTGTCTTCTTGTGGCTCTACATTCATTGTAGTGTCCCTGATATTTATAGCTTTATAAAATACAGCCATGGTTTCCTCAGCAGTAGTCTGTTACGAGCTTTTTCAAAAAGTATTCAAATTATGCATCCAAAACTAAGGATGGTGACACTATTTTAGGAGAAATGGGTATAAACTTGAAGTTCACATTCTGGTTTTTATTTTAAATGAGATCATATGTCTGGTTTCTACAGTGTTACTTGTGATCTCAAATACTAATGAGGTTTTTTTGAAAGATTTTGAGAGTCTCTATGTTTCAAGAAATTTTTATATATAGGTTGAAGATTGGCCTCAATATTACCTATAAATCCAATCAAATTTGTTTGGGGAAGTCAAGTGGGATCATCCCCCATGAAACTAGGGCTCAAAATGCTGACATAGATTTTTTGCTTTCCTGGAAGATGTGCTTTGTGTAAACACACATCTCTCCACAAACAGAGGGGTAGCGAGGTGAAAGTCTCTGACCTGTACAGAAAGTCAGATTTGGTGATTTCTTGTAGTGGGTCTCTGTTCCAGCCTTCAACATCTGCAAATGACAAACTAAACAGAGAACAGAAAATGTAAACACAGAGAAATTTGATTCAGCAATGTTCAAGGAACTGATCAATAGGATCTTCTAAAAAATTGAAGCTCAATTTAAATTCATATTTCTATGATAGATTGGTATACTGACATTTTCATACATGCATTTATAATAGACATGCAAGCATGGAAGTGAAGTTACTTTGTGTGGGAGGTTTGTGCTGTATGAACAAGACAATAATTAATAAACATACTTCCTGCCCTCCTCCTTGGACTTGCATTTCTTTTTCTCTAAAACTTCATCAGTGTATATTAGTCAAATGAAAAACACTTTCAGGTGATTTGTGCTATGGAAAGGTTAAGAAATACTGTAATAGCTATGACTGACCAAAAAACAATCCGTCCATTTTTCTAATGAGCTCATCCTTGTCATTTCTTCTGGTTTAAGCAACCTTGAAATCGTGTGTGTGATATAGTACCGCTCCTATGATTTTTTTCTAATCAACTGGAAGCGAAAACTGTATTCTTTTAAAAAGTGGTTATAGGCTAGTACCCGTAAACATAGATTTGGAATAATTGCATCATCATGCTTTTTCAGTCCCAGTTGGTTTTAGTTCTGGTTTGGAACAAAATCTGCAGTGTGATGTAATTGCCTTCCTCTGATTACTTTTACCTTGGTGTATTCTGTTGCTGGCTTGTGTATATAGTTTTTATGTGCTGCCATTTGAAAAACTTTAAAGCTCCTGAGAGCCGGTCTTGGAAACCCTTCTGGATTTATCATTGTTTTTTTATTTGTGCGTGGCAATTACAGCAGCCCATTAGGGGCCTATAATTCCTATTGAGCATAGAATGGACTTCTCATCATTTAATATGGAATGTGATTTTGCTCCTCAGTCAAGCTAAAATCAGCTTACTGTTGTGATTACCATGCCTGGGCTCCACCCTGCCTTTCACCACCTGCCACTTATAAGTAATTCCTCTGGCAATGAGAATACAGCCAAAACTGTCAAATAAATTGGCCCCTTTTTGAGAGCCTTCTTCTGATTATTATTCTTTCTTTGTGGTGATGTCAGATTTCCAAGGGTAATCTCTCACTGGACGAGTATGTTTTTCTTTGGGACTTGCATCACCCCCTCCTTTTGAGTCTGCATTTAAGAAATAATGATTGCTTACTGAAAATATGTAGATTTTCTGTTATTCAGTTCCATTACTTTTTTTGTGAGCACATCATCACATTTCTAGGAAGGAGAAAATGAGGCTCTTCAATCCAGAAAATCAGCCAAGGAGTGACAGCAGGGAAACTTGTTTTTCCCCCAGAACATATAAGTTTATTTGTTGCCATCTTGGAAAAAAGAGTTTTCAGTACTTTATTTCAATACACTCCATGGCAGTATTTCTGCTCTTTCTTTAAGCAGCAAAAGTACTAACAGAGAAAAATATGCTTTTAAGATATGTGGAAAGAGTGTTTCTTGCTAGCTGGGAACAGTGTTTCCCTTCTTTCTTTTTGGATGTTTGACATCAGTGCATATATAAAGTGAAATTCAGAACTTCCTTCCTTCCCACTTTGATATTTATGATGCTATTAACTCCCACAAAAGAAAATACATCCCTAGTTTAGTCCTGGTAGAAACAATGTCTTAAGTGTTCGTGTCTAGCATTTTTTAACAGCTGCTAACAATTTCATCCTGTTGTCACACGAAAATTGTGAATTGTCGTTTATGGCTGCTTGCTTGAAGTCAGTGTCACACACCTGTGAGCTTACAAAGGCAGGAGGAGCAAGTTTTGTCATGCTCTGTATTCCTTGGTGATGCACCTTTGAACCACAGTGCTGCGCACCGAGGGCACATGCAGTGAGTGTGAATGTGTTGCTAAGGCGGTGGTTTTGGCATGTTTTAAGTATTGCCTCACTGGTATCAGGTTCATCTCACCATCCTCTTATCCGTCCTAACCAAAGCTTTGTTTTTTAAATCCTCTGCTGGGGCAGTTGAATTGCTTCCAGTACCTTAGGTGGGCTGGTCATTGTAGGTCAATGGGTAGGGGTCACCAGGGACTGCAATGCAGGTTTCCTCCAAAGACATAGAGGAAGGCCACATGTTTACGGTACAATCAGAAGAGATTTGGGCTGGTGCCACCTCCCAGAAGTCTCTCCAGCAGCAGTTTCCTATCTCCTTTCCTCTTGCTTCCCTGTCTTCTTGCTTTGTAACTCCCTCTTGCTCTGTTTTCATTTCTCATTGTGCAATCCATCCATTGTTTATATTAGATTTTAAGATCCTGAGAACAAGGATCTGATAATTTTTAATAACTGAACACAGTTATGTACACTTTGCATATCAAAGGTATCTGATGCTTTCATCCTTTTTTCCCTTCCTAGAAGTGAAGGTTCTCAGCAAAGAGATGAGGTGACTGTGGCATATGGTATTCTTTGGTGAAGAGGAGAAGGGAGAGCTCCCTTTCAGCCTACTTACAGTCCCCTGCCTTAAAGAAATCAGGAGACATGGCATTGCTAAGAAATTCTAGTGCAGTAGTATATGCAATTACTAACAGTAATTTATAAGGCTGTAGAACTACATGAAAAATATGCATTTCTTGTGCTGCATACTGATTAGGTTTCACAATGATTGCCTAGATTCTATGGTAATGATAGCTTTTGAAAGGCATGTATCATAACAAGTAACTATTAAAATATTCATATATTCTGTAATTAAAAAGAACAATATTAATGCATTTTATATTCAAAGCGTACTTAAAAGCAAGAGACCACTAAACACAGAATGGAATATACATCTTATCTCTAAACGGTATCATTTGAGAAAAAAAGAAGAGCTGATTATTTGGGGTTTTTTATTTTTTTGGTCATAAGGCCTTTTTATTTCTCCTCGAGTCTCACGATCACTTACCACTTTGCAAAACTGAACCTATGCCTTTGTGCTTCAGAAAGCTGAAGGCTGTATAGATGTTATTGTTTCATAATGTGATCAACTCTGGAAATAATAGGATTGTTGTGAAAGACTTGGATTTCTGACAGACTTCTAGAGAGCTTAGGCAGCTACAAACGTGATG
Source organism: Mohoua ochrocephala (assembly GCA_013398855.1). NCBI lineage: Eukaryota > Metazoa > Chordata > Aves > Passeriformes > Acanthizidae > Mohoua > Mohoua ochrocephala. Next base: position 114,434 of record VZTA01025931.1, on the reverse strand, counting down.
GCAAAAAAAATTACCATTGTAGCCATGGGATGTTTCTCATAAGCTACATCGTGAAGTGATGTAGACAGTTTTCTTGTCATTTTAAATACCTTCTTTCTGCCAATATATTGTGAAAAACTTTGAGAAACATAGTTCCTGAAAATGTGGACAGTTTATATAATGGCAGTGCTACTGCCCAGTTGAATAAAAGAACATAGTTACCAAGAAAAACTTGGGCAGGATGGAATTATATGTACAAATTAATAGTGTCTTTGAGAAAATGAAGGGTTAAGGGTCTGGAGCACAAGTCTTAATGAGGATTATCTAAGGGAGCTGGGATTGTGTAGACTTGAGAAAATGGGATTCAGGGTGGACATGGTCTACAACTACCTGAAAGGAGGTTGCATGGAGATGGGAGTCAGTGTTTTCCCCCAAGTAACAAGCGACAGTTGAGAGGAAATGGCCTCAGTTTGCACCAGGGGATGTTTAGATTGGATATTGTGAAAAATTTCTTCCCTGAAAGGAGAGTCAAACATTGGAACAGGCTGCCCAGGAAAGTGGTGAAGCCACTGTCCTTGATAAACACGTGGATGTGGTGCTTAGGGACATGGTTTAGTGGTGCACTTGACAGTGCCATGGTTGGACTTGATGATCTTATAAGTCTTTTATAACCTAAATGATTCTATGAAAATACTTGCCCAAGTGTACTTCTTCAGGGATTTCTTTGTTAAGACGTTTTCATGCCCCGGTATTGCTGACTGGCACATCTTCTGTGCTTGCTAGTAGTTTGTTGGGTTTGCCAGAACAGTCAGAGCTCGGCACAGTCTCCAAATGCGTGGGAAAATCTGCATTTCTTGGAGACAAGAATAGGCCCACAGCCCCTTGCAAGAGTGTAGCTGACATCTGCAGGCTTCCCTGCACTGTGCTGTTGCCAAATGTAGGATAAAGCAAACACATCTTGAACAAGGGTTGTTTAAGCATCCAGACACATTCTCAGAAATGGAAGAAAGGATTCCAGGTTCACTTGGATAAACAATTTTATCAGAAAGGTTTTAGGAGTAGGGAAGAGCTGGTAAGGGAGTAAGCAGCAAAGAATGTACCTTTTAGAGGTCTGAAGAGGCTTAGCAGCAGTTGCCCAGTTAGGCCTTGAAAAGACTATAAAAACAAATGTGATTAAGTAGAGAAAAATTTAAGTGGAGGCATTTTGGAATGAGGATATGAAACTATAAATAGTACATCCCCTTAAGCGAAGGGACCAGAGAATCTCAGAATTATGAGAGAACTGAAGCATGAAAATGTTCAATACCATGGGTTTCTTCATAAACCTGCTGAAGAGATATCATATGATCAGGCTGTAACAAAGGTGTTTGTATGGTCTGAGCTACTGCAGTAATTAGGACAATGCAAGACTTCAGGGATAATTTGAAAGAAAAAAGTAGAACTGTGCCTATAAAGTTCATTGATAAAAAAATTGAGAAGCACTGGGAATAGAGAGAAGGAGTGTAATTTTTTTTTAGAACGAGTTGGAAAGCTTTGAGATCTGGCATAATAGAATAGGATGAAATGTGAAATGCATCACTTGGAACCTGGGGAGTGATAAGAAAATATGTGAGAGGTTGGGAGCTTGTCTTTGGAGATGATAAAAAAGAAAAACACTGTAAAAAAAAAGAGTACCTGCTCTTTCTTACCACAGCAAACAGAAGAAAAAATATGAAGGAAAAAGAAGGATTCATTAAAATACCCATGGTGTCTAGAAGCTTTACCAAGTCTTAAATTTGCTGTGCATTTAGAAATTTTGCAGTTTGTTAGTGGGAGGGGAACCAGAGTGGCAGTGATAGAAAAGCCAGGGGCCACCATTCCTACATGTAACTTGTCTTGTGCTGGCTTCATCATGTGGCGTGTGAAAAGACACATCTTTCAGTTTGGAAATAAATGTTAGAAGTGCCAGCAAAGCTCACTAATGGATTATTCTGTTGGCTCTATTAATGTTTAATAATGTTAAAGTCTCTTTCCATCGGGGAGGACCATATATTTTTAAGAAATACTAGAAAATAACAATGAATGTGGATAAATGAGAATTAGCTCTTATCTTTTTTTCCAATGGGACTTTTCAGAAAAAAGTAATTATATTTTTTTGTCTTTCAGCCATGGAAGAGTTAATAGTTGAGCTGCGCCTGTTTCTTGAACTTCTGGACCATGAATATCTAACTTCCACTGTCAGGGAGAAGAAGGCAGTAATAACTAACATTCTCCTGAGGATACAGTCATCAAAAGGTCAGTGCCGGGGTGTGTTTTCTCGCTTGCAAAATGCACAGAATAAGTCTGTGCTCAGTGAAATAACTTGAAGAGCTGAAGACAAGCCCTAAATTGAAGCAAGACAGAAAGACAGGGTGAAGCCGAAGCGTAACTTACCTGAATGCTTTCCTTTGTGTCCAGCAGTAAAGTACAGCAAAAGGCACACTTAGAAGTATCTTGGGTGCACATGGGTGAATCCAGCCACAGAATTATTTCCTAGGTAGAATGTTTTCACTTCTGCTGGCGGAGTGGTTAGTTCATTTTATTAGTGCCAGTAATGCTGTTTTTCAATTTTGATGTCAGGGAGTGCTGGCCACAGCACCGTCTCATCTGTGTGAAACGACCCAAACCCATCAAAAGGCTTGATACTGAGGTGGAGTCTGGTGCATAGCTGATACAGGAGTGCCAAGCCAGAGATAGGAAATGGCTGTCAGAATGTTTGGCTTGCATTTTGCAATTAGACTCACTTTCTCGTTTTCTTCCTATCTAAAACCATTTTTATTGCGCAATTGCTTGTCTCCATCAAGATTATGGAACTGAGTGCAACATAAGCGATTCACTGTGTACAGGAACCTTTCCACAGAGCTTGTGTGAAGAACATTCCTCACTATTTTTTCTAACAGTACCCTTATATTTTTTACCTCACCTTTCTGTATGAAGTGACGTGTGGGTCCAAGACCTCTGTCTCCACTACATTTGACAGAAGTACTGCCAGTGTAAACCTCCAGTTCAGATTTTTGAAAAATACCAGAGTTTGTTGAAGAAAAATGCCACATTGTGAGCAGCTGTATTTCTCATGATTTGTTTCTTCTCTGGTGCTATAAAAATGTGGTCTTGTTTGATGCAGTGTTTCCCCCATTTAGTAAAGAAATAGTTTTTGCCACAAGATTCAAGTTCAAGGAGATCAACTTTAAAGTAATGATTGTCCTCTTTTCCATTTCGGCATTCTTAAAGACCCACTGCTATTTCTACTTCATACTGAGAGAAGGTGGCAGATACCAATTTCTCATATTGTGGAGGGAGTCTTCATGCTCCAAAAGCTCATCAAAATACGCCAAACTCCCCAAAACCAAAATCTGTAGGTGTGAACCTGCAATTTGATATGTTTAGAAACATCTGTACTTTAGTGAGGTTCAAAATAACCTCAGCAATGCTGAGCTGACACCGCAGGTTCTTCTTTCAATCTTTACAACTGGATTTATTAAGAAAAACGTTTGACTTTTTCAAGAAGTCAGGTGTCATTCTGTTGCCAGCTTTGAAAACACAGGGAAAGGTTGTCATATTCTTTCTTTTGAGATAGTGGATGGTGTTCCCGGACAAAAAACCTTCCACCTCAATTATTTATGCTGTTAAATTGTGGAGTGGTCCTTGAATTGGTTTGGCCTGAGCTGACTTGTATCCTCCATCAGTTCCTAGGCATGATGTGGGAGTTATCTCAGGTAAAGATTTGCTCCCTATAGACAGTTCAAAATCACTCTGAAGGTGAGAGGCCTTAACTGTGTGAATATCAATTTCTGACCTTCCTATGTGTGTTGTCTACATGTGGTGACAGATAAAAAGACCCCAAAACCATAGCTTTCCACTATTCAGTACCTACCAGTTAGGTTTTAAAGCCTGTTGCAGGCTCTGTAACAAGATCCATTTCATCCAATTACAGGATCCATCAATCACCAAAATCCATATGACATCCCTGTATTAAGTGGTAGGGCTTTGCTCAGTGCAGTTGTTACTGGAACATTTTACTCACCTCTAGTGCCTTCATTCAAGGAGATAAAAGATTTCAAAGAAAAGTTGTAAAAGTGCTTAAGGGATCCAGAAATATGCCTTCAAATTATCCAAAATGAGGTGTCATAATTAATCTTTATGTAGAAAAGGAATGGATGAGAACAAGCTCCCAGACTTACACAACAGTAAATGCAATGACTGAATGTTTGTTTCAAAATGGAAATAAAGCACATGCTTTGAGCACTGAAGTTATGAACTAATGGAAGAACTCAGCAAGTTCTGCATGCCATTGCTGGCATCTTATCAAGATGGAATATTTTGCTAAAAGATATGCTCCAGTTCAAACTAGAATTAAGGAAACCCCATAGCTCAGTTAAATAAGAGATCATAGAACTATGCTTTATATGTCTATAAACACTAGTTTATGGAATTGAGTAGAATAGAATTTAAGCCAGCATGGCCTCTAAAAAAGCATCCAGTTTCTCTCCCCAGGCTACTCATGTATTGCTTCTTCCTTTCTGCTAACACAAACATTATTTGCTTTTTTTTGCTGGTTTAGTCTTAACCAGTGTCACTTCCCTGGTCTGGTTCAACCAAAGGCCACACACATGCTTATGCTGGCTCAAAGGAGAGGTTGGTGCAGGGACAGGAACAAGGCAGGGAAGGAGGGGATCTGCCTCCTTGGGAGCTCTGCCATCATGTCCTGGTTTTGAGCATGTGTGAAACTACCCAGGGAGTCATGTACTTTACTGGAGCCGACCCTGCTGCTTTTTTTATCAGTTATAACATTCAGTACTCCCTTCCCTTTGAAACTATTCATCTCTTCATTAAAATTAAAAGCAATAAAAGATGCATAAACCCACAGTACTCTGCAACTAAGATGAACTATCATTTGGAGTCTGTTTTTGAAAATGTTGTTTTACTCCACCCACACAACTCCACGAGAGCTCTTGGGTTTCTGGCACGGTTTAAGAGGCTTGAGGACTATGCTGAGTTCAAGCTCTTTAGTTGCATTGGCAAAAATCAACAGGGTCAATCCAAAAGGATTTTTCGATTGCTGGAGAAAACCATGTAAGATCAATGGGGAATGGTAATGAAGGATCTGGGGAACTGGGAACTGGCTGGCTTCTTTGGAACCTCTGGAAGTGAACAAGTATGTTTTTCCTTGGAAAGGCGTGGAAATTATTGTGATGGGCTGGTTGGGTTTTAGTAAAACACTTCAAACTGAGCGACTTCTTACTTGGGGAATTCTTTAGAAATCTTTTGCCTTGTTTTGTTCCATCTCCCCCAAATGCACACTGTTTTCTTCATCTAATATCTATCAAGCAAAGAGAACTGGGAGCAGATGTGTTCTTCAGGTGGTAGCTGCCTGGCCTCAACCTGCCCTGCGTCCAAACCAGTGGTTACCCTGAATAGCTGGCAAAACGATAAACCTTATTTTTCTTCCTGAGCCTTGGCATGCCCAATGGATTGTAGGTCTGAAGAAAACACTTGGCATTTCCTCCTAAAACTCAGACTTTCTTCTAAAAAACAAAGACACAAAGAGTTTATTTTGGAGTAAGAACTGTTGCTGGATTTAGTCATTTAATATGACTGTCAACATTGCCTGTTTTCCTTAAAGGGACCTGATGCCCTAAACCTGCAGTACTCCTTTTGCAGTGTAAGTTGGTAGAAGAAATTAAATGTTAGAGCAGGCTCTTGCTTAAACATACATAGATGAAAACTGGGTAAAAATACTTTTACAGAGTCAATAGTATTCACTTGGAATAGTTTGGGTTTTTTTCAGTAAAAATCCCTTCCTATACGACTTCTGGTTGTTGTGGAAAGCGTGGGAGACTTGGATATGGATGGCAGTCATAATATGGACTCATCCTACGTAAAGAGCAACGAGTGAAAGTTGTACTGGAAAAAAAAGAAAAAAGGAGTGTTTCCCAAGACTAATCACTCTCTTGATTTGTAGGAAGAAAGAAGAATCTGTAGTCTTTAGAGGCAGTTTAATTTATCAGTGTTGTTTTTCAACCCATGACTTCACAGCCAGTGGGACTGGGATATTATGACAAGAAATGTTTCATCATCGATTACATTTTTGTGAATTATATGATCTTGACCGAAAGGCATCCATTTGACTAGGTAAATATATATTTTAAAAGCACAACTAAACACTAGGAACTCAATTCAGTCTAGGGTTAAGCAGCGTACAATCCAGGGACTGAATTTTTGCCAGAACATTGAGGAGATGCACCCTAATCTTCTTTTGATATTTAGAAAAAATATCCTGTTTCTATGAAGTGAATTCAGCTGTGATTTAAATTATTGTGCCAAAACCACAGAATGAGTTGTCCATTCTTCTTTTGTCCTGTGAGGGATATGCAACAATGACACAAAGGACCCTCGAAGCAGCTTTTACATTCAGATGCTTTTCCCTTTTCAAATTCACCTGGAAAACTATGATGTTATTAAAATTAAAAATTAGTAAGAAGGAAATGGTGGGGAAATGTGCTTGGTGTGCAGTTCTGTTAATGGTGAATTGGTTAGAGCAGTGTCTCTCAGCAGTGCTCCAGGCTGGGGTGGCACAGCATCCTGCATCCCCTTGGGACTTGGGCAGACTCACACCACAGCTCCATGGTCAGAGATGGTGGTGGCAGCAGGGAGCCCAGGGAACGTGGGCACGGTGAACTTGGCATGAAAGATGGTTTGGGGCTTGTTTCTGCATGATGGCCTTGCCCATCCAAAATGTGCCATGGGAACAGCAGTCGTTCATCTCCATTGAAAAAAGGCAGCCGGTCACGTACCGCCACAGGCTGGCTGTGTTTTATTCACTGTATGCTGCCACTGGCATGTTTTTGAATGCGTTATATTCCCCCAATAAATGTTTTTATCTGTATGGCAGGCACCTGGCAGCGTGTTTGAATGTCGTTTAAGTCTTTCAGTTTGAGATGGATGGGCAGTTCAGAATGATTTTCTGTAATTTTTTTCAATGTCTGGTATTTGTTGATCCAAACAGCATATATGTCATTATCATATAGAGTAAGTATGTGTTTGTTCTGCTTGATTAAATTCCTGAATTCCCAGCATTCTTCCAGCCTTGCCTCAGTAACTGCACTTGGGAGGTGGGCTGTGATCAGAACTGCATGCCAGATTTCAGTGTATGACAGTCAGACATGGGATCCACATGCGGAAAAAATATCCCGTTTGCATCCACCAAGGTATTAAGTGATGTTTGTTGCTCTTCCACAGGTTTGGAAATAAAAGAACATGTCCAGAAGCAAGAAGTTGCCAACAGTTTGCCGGCGCCTCCTCAAATGCCTCTGCCAGAAATACCTCAGCAGTGGCTGGTGAGTGTTATATTTAATTATATAAATATGTACAAGAGAGAATGCATTTGTGGTAAGTCCTAGCAGAAATGGTTACAAGGGAAAAGAGCCTGAAGGTCCATGGAAATAATTATTTCTCTCACCTCTGCTTTGGTTGAGGGAATTCGGTTCAGCCTGCAGAAGAGACGTCAAAAAATTCACTGTGCTGAAATAAGCCTGGGAATAGGTCACTGCAAAGGCTGTGGAATGGCAATCCTTGGAGATTTTCAAAATTCAAGTGACAAAAGTCTGAGCAACACAGCCTTAATTTCAAAGGTTGGCCTGTGCTGTGTTGGAGGTTTGCCTGGCCAAGTCCACAGGTCCCAGACAGTTTCTTACACTTTTATTGGTAACATTTCCTGGAGCAAGCCTCATGAGAAGACTCCTCTCAATAGCTGAGAAATTAAGGTGAAGGGTTTTGAAATGAAGGAAGAATACTTCCTTTTTTGAATAAAGTCTTTAGTGCCTTTCCTGCCCGGTCTCTGAGTAGGAAATTCCCTTCAGATCAATTAGATGCACTTATTCTTAGAGGTGTTTATAGCAAAGATACTGATTGAGATCTGTAATTCAATCCTCCAGTTGGGAGCAGCTGTCTTGTTACAGGAAAAACTGTAAACAAGTTTCAATGCTTCTCTCTTACTGACTTTACAGTAGATAAGATGAAGAAAACATTTGCAACATTTTTTTTAGAGATGCATAAGCATATCATGGTTTAGCCTGCTGAAAGTTGAACTGATACTGATGAAGTATCCATCTCTTTATTCTTGTGTGAAAAATTTTGTGCACAATGATCAAGGCAATCCATGGAGACCCACAGTCATTGAATCAGGAAGCACAGATGCTTACAGGGCCAGAATAACTGGATGGCTGATGTTCTACCTCATTTTAGTGTCCTATTTTGTTATCACATTTATCCCTGGTCTTAAGAGATATATAAGCCAGTAGCATCTTATGAATATAAGAACTAATCTATCAGTAATTTGTCAGATCGAACTCCTGGCCAGCCTTTTGTAAAATGCTATGTACTGCAGAAAAAAGTAAAAAACCACAACAAACATGTATTGTATGGAATACCTTAATCTTTGTTTCTCCCTAAGCAATGCCAGCTTTAGGTTTGTGACTGTAAATTAATTATGCGTATATTTAATGGATGCAAAGGTATTCTTATTAATATGCAGTGAAACCTAGAGAATCCATTTCACGGTTAACAGTGCCAGAAACTGATTATTTTTCTTTAATTCAAAATACATACAGCATAAATTACAAGAGAAAGGGTTCAGGAGAGGCAGGAAAATTATGCAAAGTGCACATGCCTTTGAAATGTAGACAGCTACCACCTTCATAAACTGAAACCGAGATCCTCGTTCTTTCATATTTGTGTAGGTTCAGTTTGGCTCTGAAGGTTCAAGTTGTTTTTCTTAATATGATCCATCTCCTTTTCCTTTCTCATACACTAATGTGTAAATTCCCCTAAAGTTGGTACAGCTGCAGCAAGTGAAATGGTGTGAAGTATGAATTGGGTCCAGGAGGTCAACACTGGTTTTTGCAGTAGTTCATTTTGGATTTTTTAGTAACAAAAATATTTCTCTGAGTTACTGTGAGAATTACTATGGAAGTTGACACAGAGCTGGCTGGTCTGCAGTGTGGTGTTCCCATGTTGAGCCTGGCAAAGTGGTGTTTGAACATGGCCCTCCCTCGTGATCTGCCTGTAGCACCGAGGATGTTTTCACCTCAGTGAATTCATCAAGTTTTTCCATAGTGTTAGAAGCTGATTTTTGCCAGTTTTTCTGCAATTCTGTTGCTGCTGTCAGGCAGTGGTGGATTTCACCTCCCTTTCCGGTGTTGCTGCCACTATGAAATGAGCCAGGAGATGTCCCAAGCCTCTCATTGTCTCGCAGCATCCAAGTACAGGTTACAAGTGGTGATATTTTAAGATGGTAGCACATTGTAATTTGTGAAAAATGTGACAGACTGCTGCTGTCCTGCAAAAGACCAGGTGGAATCAGAAGGGAAAGACAAAACCATCAGCTTTATGTTCTTTGAAGGACTAGGACAAGCTCAGACCCCAGTCTGACTCTCTGAATTCTTCTCCTGAAGTCACATTGATATAATGGAATTGATCATTAGCTGTTTTTTGGAAACCTTTCTCTATTAGATGTCTCTTTGTTAAACCTTCATCGTTATTCGATATGTTCAGAGACTGTCATATTATCTTTCTTTTCATACACAGGACATTAGTGACAGTGGCCAAGATCTAATTTTCCCTTCCATTACTGCTCCTGCATGATGATTTTCAAGCCACCCTGAATCGATGGAGTCCTAAAAATTTGTAGCTGATGCCAATCTCTATGAAAACTGTACATGATTGCAGTGACACAAATACTGAGCTACCTTTCCTGGCCACTTTTCCCGGACTGTGTTTTCATAGCTGAGCGGAAAAAATTCCCTAGGCCCACCAGAGGCTGGGATATCCTGCTCCAGGTTGCCCTTCTTCACATGGCAATTTGGAAGTCATTCCGTATGGCCCCTCTTTTTGACAGCTCTTCGGGACAGAAAGTTTTTTCCACTTGCTAAGTAACATTTAGTGATGGTCTCAGCCTCCAATGAAAACACAGTGTGCTGATGGAGCATAGGAATTTACTGGAAGTGGGAATCAATAACTTCAAATAAACTATACACCGGTTTAAAATCTCTGGGTTTAGCCCACCAGTTATTGAATGTGATGAAAATTAAAGGTTCGTTTACACCACTGTTTCTCTTTATGTCACTCAAGGATTTCTGCATTCAAAAATGTTTAGTCTGAATTGGTGTTTAAGCTTCAACTTATGTAAAGATGTGTGGGTGGGAAGGAATTCAATACTCCTTAAAGTAGTGCCAGGAGCCAGAATTATGTGTGGGCAGGTGCTGTGCAAGGTTTCCTTTGTAAATCTGTAAATAGACCTGCATATTTGCTCAGGCCAAATCTTGTATCAGTTTTGTTTTTCCTTAGCCCATGAACAAAGAGTATAAAATTCATTTTATTAAGAGACATACTGTTAATAATTTAAACTAAATCTTCGGTTATTAAAACACATTAGAGCCTGGAGAGTTTTCCTAGACTCAGTGGGCTTTGGATCAGGTCTTAAAATTGAGGGACAAAGTTGGGCCTTAGGTATACTTGAATTAGGAAAATCACTAAGCACACTGTCTCTTAGCAATTCTCTCTTGTATACATTTCCTTGGCTATGTCTGGTCTAGCAGACTTTCGGTCAGGCATGGAAAGCCCAAATCCTCTCTTGCTTTAGTCTGTGCATGCAGCTCTTTGAGGCGGCTGGCAAAGTAAACGCTGCAGATAAAGGATGTGAAGCCTAAGGGCAGCCCTGGGTCCCTTTGCAGAGCTGAGACACCACTTGCCTGGGTGCATTACTATGAGCCTGCTAGCAGGGATACAGTGCCAGCAGCTCTGAAGCTTCGTTTGGGTCAGCAGCAGAGCCGGAGGTCACTGTGTTTGAAATAGAGTCCTGTCTGTTCTCCCCTCCTGAACCTGCTTACTGCAAGGGCTCGTCTTCAGCCTGCCTCATCCACCTCTACATCAGCAGCTCCTTTTATGGCTCTCCCCTGCTCTTGACAGGCATGAAGCAGTGCTGGATGATGGGTTTGGAGAAGTAACAGAGCCAAAGCTCTGTGCATGCTTCAAAGTGCTGCTGGTGGTTTAACACCTGGGATCCCATCGTTGCACTATCACCAAGTTGCCTTGAAGTACATTTTCCACTGAGGCAGTAGGATAATATGTGGCGTGTCCCGATGCTCAGATGTGCCTGAGGATTACTGGCATAAATTATCCCCAGCATGACAGTGACAGAATACTTCTACCCTCCAAGCATTTGGTTGTCATATTACATCTGACAGTTGGTGATTTCATTGCACTGTGCTGTCCAACAAAATCAAACACAAACAGCACATTTAGCTATTTTGCATGATTTTCACAGTAAAATCGAGTGTATATTTTGTTTTTCTTGGAATATTGACAATTTAATAATTATTTAATCACAACAGATGTTCAGCAAAATTCCAGAACCCTGCAGATATGAATCAAAAGGATGGGTCATCTTCCTCCAACCCATTCCTGCACAATACACAGTCACTCTGTAGGAGTGCTTCATATAAATAGGTTTCCTGTTGTGGAGAAAAGATTTGACAGCCTCCCTTTATCTGGCTGCCTGTCACGTAAACACTTAGATATTTATTAGAAAATTCTGAAAGGAGGCAGTGTCCTTGGAGAAGAAGAGGAGAAATCACTTGGAAATCAAATGGATTCTTGAGGTGATATATCACCAATTTTATTAATTATTCTTTGCACAGCCACCAAAAAAGTGCCAGTTTTAGAGCTTTCTCTAGACTGTACAGTGAGAAAAGTGCCATAACAAAAGCGAGGGGTCCATGTGCCGGGTGGGTAGTTGGGAATCTCTGTTTCATCTACCTTTTTCTTCTAACACTGAAAAGCAGTTGTTATTCTCTATTCCTCTTTAAGGATGATCTTAAGACAGTGTTAATTCTCAAGTTGTTTCCTTAAAGAAGTTTCAAAAGCCACAAAGAAATTCAACAAATATTCATTTGTTTCATTCAGAGCTGGCTATACCTTCATCTTGAACCTGTCTGAACAAGTTCTTCCGTAATGAAGGAACTAGTAAAGAGGCCTTTTTGATTTGTCAGTGCAGTTACTCTTATTGCAGGCAATGATAAAATATTAACCCTTTCAGAGACCTACCAAAATCTATTTACCAGCATTTAGGTTTCTTTAACCCACTATTTGAAAGTTGCTCCACCATCCCAGTGTTCACTGCCAGTCTTTGTCCTTGCGTTTAGGTAGGTTCTTTTCCCCTCACTGTGGTACCTGTGCTTCAGATGTCCTTTGCAATCCCAATCATATTCCTCTCAGGTTTCATTTCATTCCACTGTGTATAAGAAAGGCTCTATCAGTTTCATTTTGAACTATGGGTTAATGCTAGTGACCAACATCATTATATCTCCAGAGTGCCTGCAGTAAGGATCACGTACTTTGATCATAAGTGACCAGAACTGCAGTCTTCTGGACATAGAATCAGAATCATTTAGGTTGGAAAAGACCCTTAAGATCACTGAGTCCAACTGTTTGCCTAAAGCTACCACTAAACCATGTCCCCAAGGGCCACATCTACATCTTTAAATAGCTCCAGTGGCGGTGACTTCACCACTTCCCTGGGCAGCCTGTTTCAGTGCTTGACAACCCTCCTGGTGAATACATTTCTCCTAATATCTAAACCTCCCCTGGCATGACTTGAGACTGTTACATTTGTCCTGTTGCTTATTATGTGGGAGAAGAGACTGACCCCACCTGGCTACAACCTTCTTTCAGGTGAGCGAGTGTCCCTCCTGAGCCTTCTTTTCTCCAGGCTAAACACCCCCAGCTGCCTCAGCCTCTCTTTATAAGAATTGTGCTCCAGACCCTTTCCCAGCTCTGTTGCCCTTCTCTGGACTCATTCCAGCACCTCAATGTCTTTCTGGGTGTGGGGGACCCAAAACTGGACAAGGGGTTTGAGGTGTGACCTCACTAGTGCCGAGTACAGGGGGTCAATCACTGCCCTGGTTCCGTTGGCCACAGTATTGCCGGTCCAGGCTAGGTGCCATTGGCCTTCTCAACCACTTGGGCACACTGTGATTGTGGAATAGTTTTGCCCATAATATGTGGTTGCAGAAGGAATAAGGATAAAGAAATGTATACCACCTCTTTTTTGTGTTAGCCACGTCTTGCAGGACACTAGTTGCCATTCCCGTTTTCCATGGCTGAGGCTGGTGAATTATTGTTGATGATTTATTTCACATTTGCAAATGGTATCACAGAAAAGTTTTAGTTAAAGCAATTACCTTCTCAGTTAATTTATAATATAGCTTTATAGCGATACACATCACCATATTTCAAAACTTTCCTCATGTCTAAGCTGCCAGAATGAGCTGTTCTCAGCTGCCTTTAATTGGAATTTACATTTAAACTGAATGCGTTAGAGTAGAATTGAACTTCTTTACCAAATTCTTTTTACGATCATTGTGAAGCTATTTGCCCTTTTGTCTTTTTTTAACTAGATACTGATGATCTTTGACCTTTTATAAGAAACTTATTAAATTACTAATGCCACAGATTTTATAGGATATCGTCCCACCATTTTTCCTAGCATGCTCACACTTCTGACCTCAGGTTTTTAATTTCTTGTTTCTATGTTATACCTGTCCATAAAATACCCTCCCTGTGTTGATAGTCAGGGACCAGATTTTTTGCTTTCCTGATCATGCTCATTAATGTGCACAAATGCATGGGGAAGGAATTAGGCCAGTAAGTACCAAGTCTCCTCTTGTTTTAATTTGATGCAGTGCTCAGGCCCTTAGACAATATGTTCCAGTGGAAATGGCGTTGCCTACACTTTTCTCACTGTACTGTCTTGTCCTCACTGCCATGTCACATACTTGGATGAGTTTATTAACTCCTGGAAGAGAAAGGTGATTTTGTTTTTGCTGAGGAATACAGACACTTCTTTGAGCACAGTCACAATAAACAACTCTGACTGAGAGCCCCATGCTGCTTAAAATTCAGATTAATCTTTCTCATGTAATATGTATGAAAGTGTTCCCTAGCATTAATTAAAGTCCGTTTCATTTCTTGCTACACACAGACCCTTTGCTTGACATGATTCAAGTCTATTGTTTTGTCTGAGTGATGCTTCCAACTGGCTGAGTAATAATCTTTTATTATAAATTCTGAATGATACAGGAATACCTTGTTTTTGTTTCTGGCTCATTCTCTTTCACTTTTAATTATTTTGTTAGATCTTCTATTCCTTCCACTGAGTCTGGAGTTTATTTTCACTCCAGTCTTCCACAGAGTTTGGGCGTAACTCCTTCCAGCTACCTGTCCTTTCAGTAGTGCGTTCCATGCTCCAGTCTTTTTGGTTTTATTTAATATCTCAAATGTAATTACATACAGTAGCAAGAACTGAGACAATTTATGTCTGGACACAGATTGACAGTGCCATCAGAGATGCAAGAACCAACTGCATTTTCTACTTGGTCAATACACTGTGCTGTTCTGCGACTGTTTCTATTTGGTCCTCTTCATTGCCGTCTTTGCCTTCCTGTTTCTTAGGTGAAGGGGTTGTTCGGGTATCTGAGCAGATGTGTTGTGTCTTGTGAAATAGTAACTCAGCTGCTGGTGAGGTTCCTGTGTAAATGGGCTCCAGACAATCTTCAGATCAAACTGTGGAGCCATAGGACGCCCTGATTCATTCTTTAATGCAAGCAAGTCTGTTCAGATCTTTTTCCCATCATCAAGCTGTGCTTTCTGAGGCTGTGATCTGTTTGTAGTCACTGTACATACTAAGCACTTTTCCAGCGATACCTTTAATTAGGCATTCACCCCCGAGTCAGCAGACACGCTCGCAGGCTGTGTCAGATGTTCCTCCACTCCCTGGAGGACAGCGTGCCAAGTGTGCGCCTTCTGCTCTTAACCTTAAACCTGCTCAAGTCCCTGTTCAAGATCACACCCCAAGGAAAAGCTCCTCTTGTGCTTGCACTCATTCTCCACCTGGTAATTGCCTCCACTACTTTCCTCCTTGCTCTCATCTGTGAAGGAGCTGGTGGGTGACCAGTCCTGCTGTTCATGAGATTCACACTGCTGAGCCTCCCATCATGTCAAACTCTGGTTGTTCATTTCTCAGGGAAATCCTTTTGATTTTTTCCTGGCAGCACTGGCATTGTAGAGGTGTGTGCTGTAATTGCATGTACACTCAGAGACAGGTGGGACTACACCAACAGCCCATCATGTGGCCCTGTTACCCCCCTTCTGGTGGGACTGACAGGTATGCTTCATTCCAGAAAGTTGAGTTTTGTGGCTGTCTGGATGGTTTTGCTGTCTTTTGTGCTCAGAAGCTGGGAATATAAATTGTTAGACTTCCTTCACATTATTTGGCTTCTGGTTTTGTGGGCTCCAGCTGACAAGCTCAGAAATAAAAACCTTAGAATATGAAGCAGAGGTCAAGTGAAGACTATTTCTCAGCTTCTCCTTGTGTACACTCAGGCTAATATTGCACAGCTCAATATGGTCTTAATATCCCACAAAGTCAGCACTGTTGTCCTGAAAAAAATCCAAGGTCCATCCAGGTCCTCACCTACTGGCAATAAATAGTGATTTCTCTTTAGCACAATTTCGAATTTATTTAAGGGCTGTCATACCAAATGGCAAGTAGTAATGCCCAGCTTCCAACCCTTACAATGTTACAAAAAAAGCCTGATTGAAATGTATGCTTAGTAATTTTGTGAATTGTATTTTACTCAGTTTGTTGGTTCATCTTGCTTTCGGGACATCCACTTTTTCGCACGTGGAGTTAGGGATCGCAAATGTGTGTGTACTCTTCCCCCTCCAGGCTGAAGATGCAGTGGGGTTGAGCAGAGGTCAGGTCTAAGCTTGCTCCAGAGCAAATGACATGTGCCCGTGACAAAGTTTCTTCTTGACAGCCCACATTTGCCTGCTGGCTCCTGAACAGCTTTCTCAGACATCACCAGTGTGTGACCACTTTTCCATCCTCGTGTTGCTGCCTTCAGCATTGAGGGGTTACGTATCAGCTGGCTCCACAGTCCAGCTGGATCCAAACTGGTGGTTGATCTAATAACACACGTGAGTGTGGCACTTGAGCTGTTTGACAGGCTCTGCTAAACTCGCTGCTTTGCACTGGAAATCGCCGCATCCTAAATCATTGCAGAAAGGAAGGTATTTCTTTCTGTTTCCTACAGAGTGGGAAATTCATTGGGATATAAAGTGGTTTTATGTCCTCAGACCTCTATACATTGACGTTTGTTTTTCTTTATCTTTCAGACTGCTTTCCATGTTGTCACCAGATTATCAGCTAGACTATCCCTAAAATAAAAGTTACTGTCTATCTTGCTCAGTACCCTTGACAGAAGGGGGGGAATTAAGTAGTGCATCTCTTAGGATAAAAGAAGAAATAGTTTAGAGTCAGTAGGGTAAAGGATTTTACCATTTTGTTTCATTCTCTCAACAATCCATCCTGTAAGTTGGAATTGGGCATCCCATGCACAATCCAGTCTCTAATGTCATTAGAGATCTTAACTTGTAGTGTAATGATCACCTCATCTGCTTCTTGGTTTCAATTAAAGCATCTCTCAGTAGGTCTCAAACCCAGGACTTGACAAACATCTTCATCGGTACTGTGTCATTATTACTGTTATTATTCTGGACAGCAACATATTACTCATCTTTGTCCCTTTCCTCCAAGGAGATAAAAGTAATGTCAATTTATTTTCCCAGTTCTTATTCCTGTGACTGAGAGAGGTGGTTTATCTTGAGAGGCAGCATTCTCTAGGTTTCTTCTCTGTTGCCTGCCATTAAAAAAAAAAAAAAAGGTGAAATTCATGCTAATGCCTTCCTTGCAGGTTGCCAGGTCTCTCCTCCTGATGCCACTCGAGCGACACGTGTTCTAGTGTTTTTTAAGATTTATTCCTTTTACAGAATATGTAAATAGCTTTGTGGGTTTTATGGCCTTTTTATTTTTTTAGGTAAACTATTGAAAAGTTATTGAATAAAGACTTACTTCATAATTCATAACTTCATCAAAATTCTTCCACTAAAAATTGCCGAGTGGAAAGAATTAAACAATGCAACTAGCAACAGTAAAAACACTAAAGCACTATAAATATTAGCAACTAATACCAGAATGCAGACATGTACGTTTTTACATATCTTGGTGCTCAAAGGTAGCTCCCAAAAGATGTAGCTGTTTATTGTACAGATCTTAGTGAGGTATTTTTATTCTGTATTTAATCAGTCAGGGGTTTTTTTAATATTGAAGCAGCCCTGCTTTTATCAGAAAGTATTTAATGTTGGTTATTTCTGTTTCTCCCTTCTTAAAAAAAAAAAAAT
Organism: Mohoua ochrocephala; assembly: GCA_013398855.1. NCBI lineage: Eukaryota > Metazoa > Chordata > Aves > Passeriformes > Acanthizidae > Mohoua > Mohoua ochrocephala. The sequence goes on along the minus strand of VZTA01025931.1, from coordinate 97,139 downwards.
CTTTTTTATAATTGTTTTCAACTTTGTTATGGCAAGCACTGCAAAATGCATTTCAGAGAGGAGGGCCCAGTTAATTCAGCAATGGATTCCATCTGTGTTGACGTTGGCTGCACAGCCCAGCCCGCCCCAGCTGTATGAAGTAACTGGTGCTCCAGCAGGGTTGAAATCAGACAAGCACCATTTGTGTTTCATTTCCTTTTTTCTTTCTTTCTGAATAACATTTTGTCTAAAAACAAGGATTTTTTTCCTCCCCCGATCTTTATTGGAAGCTCTCATTTGTTCCCAGATAAAATACAGCTTTGAAACCTCGGTGCTATGTCAAGTCAAAATTGGAATGACTCAAGACAGGTATTTCCTGGGTGAATGAGGTTTAATAACGATAGGAATTTCATATATTGTATGTACACCTGATGGGGAAAATGGTTTAAGGCTAGACTAAGAAATTAATTTGTCTTATGAAAAGGATGGTGTGAGTCTATACTGCCCCAGGAACAAACTGTGACCCCAACTTACAAGAACAAGGTTCTACCCACTTGTGTGAGGGGAGAAAATCAACTCTTTGGAGGCAGTTCCCCCTCTTTGTGTCTAGCACTTCAGGCCACACAGAGGGGATATGTGTAGAGCAATTCATAATTGCTGACAAATTTCCAACAGTAACGAGCATGCAATAATTTTTAATGTCCCGTATGCCTGTTGTGCAGCAGCAGCTAACCTTGAAAGACTCATTTATTTTGTCATGATGTGCAGGCTGTCAATTTGATTTTTTTTCAGTAAAATTACAGGGTCACTACACTAAAAGTAATATTTTTTCTTTATTTTGCTTCTTTGACAGATAATTTCTCTAGCAAAGCTGGTCTGTAAGGAAATCTCATTTGGTTCACATTGTACGTAACAGTAATTGCCAACTGTAATTTGTAATTGACTGTGACATAAGAAGTTGGCCGTATCATTTGATATAGAAGTAATATAAGTGTAAATTTCAATCTGACCAGGAGCTTCTGTGTTCAGTCATGAATCAGTTCATTCTTCATGAAAAAGTTTCTCATTTTACTTGGTGTGCAAAGTCCATGCTGGATGACCTGAAGGGCAGGGTTAGTCACTAGCTCCTTGCCTTCCTGCACACTGGCAGTACACAAGCATTTACCTGCGAGGTGGAATAACCCACTTGATATGAATTTAACTACAGAGCACTCTAAGGGTGGGACTCATCTTAGTGATGTTGTTAAGAATTAGGTGTCTGGCGTAGGTGTGTAATCAGCAATGAGATTTGGAGATGTCTAGCTTTGAAATATTCAAAGATGAATCCAGCCCTGAAAGTGCCCACAGAAGTAATTACACTACAGTTAATGGCACACTTTATTAAAGCTCAGGTTCCTCCCAGGTAACTTCAGGTCTGTAGCAAAAGAGGAGCATAGTCCCTGTGGCCCCATCTGTGTGATGTGGAAGAAGGCTCTGCTAGACTGGTCAGCCCACCTGAAGTACACTCCAAAAGTGTCTGTATCTGACCAGTTTCTCACGTCAGTATCTCTGTTCATTCCTTTAGTTTAGACTGGATTAGTCCAGTGCAGACAAACACCGTTGCATCTCTGTCATTACAGGAAAAGAAAAAAAAAAAAAAGAGAAAGATGTATTGAAAAAGTGTTACTCCAGAAATGAGACTCTACTTGCAAGTTAAAGTTTTGTAATCATGCAATAAACCATTGGTGCTGAAAAAAGGCTTCAGTATGTTCTTTAACACATAAATATGAAACTAAAAACTTATGGTAAATATGAATGGGTTCTGTAAAACACAGTTGTTTTGGTATTTGTTAAGGAAATAGAACAGTAAAGTCATATGGAAGAAGTCACAGAGTACTAAATTTATTTTGTTACTCTATCAACATACCAGCAGTTGGTCAGTTTAAAATTTAAAACAGGTTTATATTTAGAAAAGAAGCATTTTAGAATTTGACCTGGTATTTTACATATTTATTTTATCATGTAATAGTTTCTTGATGTTTCAAACTTTTCCTTGTTTGTAGCTCAGTTTTCACTATGTAGAAATAGCATTATAAACATTTATATATATGTATATGTGTGTGTGTCAAAGAATTGATTTGCTGTTGAAAAAACACTTATTATGAAAATGTGGTTAAATTTTCTGTTCTTAATCTCTGCCAGCCCAGACTATTTAACTTTTCTAAACTGTCCAACCAAACTGCTGTTTGCTGCTGTAATGTAAATTATTTTAAGTGTAAAATACTAATAAATAAGCCTTAACACTGTAAAGTGGTCTATGCATAGAAATCTCTTTCCTACATAGACCCATTAGATTTCCAGTGCTTAAACAGAGAACTGTATCTTTTCAGCATTTTTACCACTTAATGCTGTTGTAGAGAAAAATTCTTTTAATGTAGCTGTTATATTGATTTTGCCATCCTTAGCAATGACAAATAGGATTCTACAGTGTTTATTATCTCCAAAGGACTCAGTCGGAGGACGTGCAAGAAGGTTCTGTTTCCTTATTATGAGTAGAGGTAAAGGTCTGGACAATAATGATACATTTAAAAATGGATCAGCATGTTATAAAACGTAGTTAAGTAACTTTATTGTTTCAAGTCTCAACCTTGACTTACTATTGTTTAATTATAACAACATATGAGGAACTTGAGATTTAGACTTGCTTCTCATCTAGAAGATGCTATCGTGCAGAACATCTAATTGAGCCCTCCAGAGCCTTGCCTTTAGAGATAGTTAGCATAAGAAATAGTCACAGGAGCAGGGTTTATGAAGCTGGTTGCATTGGCACTGATCATGAGCAGATGTTCTGTCCATATTTAATTTAACACCTTGTTGGTCTGTAATCATTTTTTCTTTCTCTGTTCATTTAGCCACCAGATAATGGGCCTCCACCACTGCCAACATCTTCCCTTCCTGAAGGCTATTATGAAGAGGCAGTGCCACTCAGTCCTGGGAAGGCTCCTGAGTACATCACTTCCAGTGAGTAAGATATTTCCAGAGCAGTTTTTGAGCAATTGGTAATTCCAGTGTCCTTCAACTTTTTTAGTATTTGAGAACTCCATCTTTATTGGTGCTGTGGTGATGTGTCATAAGCGCTGCTTTGACAGTTTGGGGCCAGTTCTGGTTACCCTTGCTGGCCGTGCACTGGTTTGGTTTGCAGAACTATTTTGGTGTGCTTAAACCTGGCTCCTTTTAGAGAACACTAAACCTGGAGCTCAGGTGAAGTGCACATAAACAGATTTCAGCAGCTGTTGGAGACAGAGGGTCCAAATTAGCCATTAATCTTTTAGACTGCTTTGAACCACAAAGGGCATTGGACCAGGAGTCCAGAGTTAAGTATTGGCCAGAGTAAACCCCTCTAAACTGTGAATCAGACTGTGAATGTAGAGGTCTCAGAAACTAGTAGTGCTCTTCACATCTACCTGCTGTGCCCCTATTGCACTGAATTGCTTGCTGAAATAGTCAAATAAAAAGAAAAAAGGAACTATTGGAAAGCTGTGATTTGCAGCATTTCTGATGACACATTGTGGAAAGGGATGAATTGGTCACAGTGGCTCCCACAAGCCAAGTGTGATGCACATGACAGTACATTTGTGACCACTCCTTCAGGCAGTAGGTGGAGGGCTGCCTCCAGCTGTCCACCAGAGCATTGTTCTGCAACACCCAAATGCTCTTTTTCACGTCCAAATACTCACCCAAAGACCTGTGCACTTCAGTGGAGCTGTGCTGAGAGCACCCTGATGAAACACTGAAATGGCTGCTGTGACCTTTACACAGGGTCAGTCAACAGCATATTATGCACCATCTTTTGGCTGCTTTTTTATTGGCTGGGGTAATTTATTACTTGTGCAGGGCTGATTTATCTCTAATCATTATTTCCTATGGTCCAAAGATTAAAGGCATATCTTCCCCTATTTTATAGCCCTTTTAATTATTTAAAATTATCTCTCTGTTCTTAAAACATGCATAGGAGTCACCTTAAAACTAAAATACTATTCGTCTGTATGCTGCACAAACTGATGTTATCTAGCAGCTTTTAATTAACCTAAGAAATTCAAGGTGAGAGTTTCATGTACTGGAAAGCAAATGAAAGAACGTAAGAACTTAGAAGAGCATCAGAATCACTCTTCTCTTCATTTGCTCCCTCGAAACACTGCAGGGTGGTCCTGCTACACCCTGTAACCCACTGAGCTTCAGATTTGGATGTTGTCATTAAACAAGAGCCATGATCAGGTAATATTAATAGTGCAATTATTAATAGCATTGCTAAAGGATCACCTAGGGAAAACAAGACAAAGTATGAAGCTGATTTCTTATTATACTTAACCATTCAAATGCATAAAAATAGTTAGGATATCAGCCTTAAAAGTTAATTAATAATTCTATCATTTAAGTCTGTCTGTCTGTCTGTCTATCTATCTATCTATCTATCTATCTATCTATCTATCTATCTCTCCATCTCTCCAGATATTTAAAGCTCTATTTTTGTGACTTAGCATCTCACGTGCTGAGATTTTGTTATATTTTCTTATGGTCTGAAATTTATCATGTCTTTATATTTGCGTTAAAAGAATTCCCCTCTTCACTGGTAATGAAGTTACTTTTAAATTCAATGTGCAATTAGTAATACTTCTTCACTCATGCAAAACTTCCACTAAATCCAGTTGTGTGGTAATTAAAATCAACTACCAAAATGTATTAAAAAATACAACCTTAGCTGTTCGGACTATTTGAGATGGAGAAGACAATAGAAAAGAAGTGCTAGAAGTAGAAGAAGTGCAAGAATGCAGCTGTTGGGATAGATATAATTATTTTAAGTAAACATTCATATGGAATATTTTTGTGCTGTCATTAATAGCAAGGAGACTTTCATGCCATGGTCTCACCTGTAAAAACTGGTCTCACCTGTGAAAGTAAACAAGCACTGAAGAAAATTGCAGAATATGGTCATGAAAATGAAATATCCATGACTTCCCCAAGTCCCTCTAATTGGTTTGTAAATAAATGCTTGCATGTAGATGAAAGCAAGAGTGTGTATGACTTGTCTGATAACTGCCTCTGTATTAAAAGCTACTGATCTGTACAATATGCCTAAATTAATACAGACTAGTCTTAGGAATACACTATTGCAAATTATGTGAAAGTCCACTGTGATTTTCACCCCATAACAGTGGAAAATTTTTGTGAACATGAAGATGAAAAGCCAATGTCAAAAGAAGCCAGATTAATCAGAAAGTGCAAAAGATGCAAACAGCGGTAGATTAGCAGCATTGGAACGTGTTGTATCTGTGCATCCTTACCTTCTGAGATTATAGTAGACATAATAAATGCACTTAGTTTTGGAGAGACATTTTTCTACACATGCTAGTTTGTGTCTCAGAGCCTGGAAGCCTTGTTTTGGATGTGATAGAGCAGTTTGGAGAACAAGCAGTAGAAGCAGGATGTGGTAAAGAAGAGCCAAGTTTCATAGGGATGATAGGAGCACTTCAGGGTGGGCATCATTCCTGATGTGAGTCACACAACAAGCTCTTCGTCTGGCCAACAGTCCCACAAACCAAGAAGAGAGACATGAGGCGTATTTAATGGTCAGGATATGGCAACGGGTCCCCAGAGATCCCATTAGCCTGGATCAGGATGGGAGTCTCGGAAGCTCTTGTTGGCTTTCATCCTCCTAGAAACCGAGATTTGGATGAACCTGCGACTGCAGTGCCAGCAGAGTCCCTGTGCTGAGCATACAGCTTATGGCTAACAGGAAATCTGCACTTGGAATGCTTGTGAGCCACACAGGAAATACCTGTAGGGTATTAAACATGCAGAATTTCTGTTTCTACTGTGAAGTCCCAATCAGCACTTTCTGCAATTATTTTTTTCTTGAAACTGGTGGAACTTGCTGTAAGAAAATAAATCATAGGCTTCAATGTTGTGAGGAAAAAGCAATGATTTAACCCAGTAAATAACACTGGTAATAAGGTAAGATTGTTGCATAGGACTTATAGTCAGAAGAAAATCAACTTTTCAATAGAGGGCAAAGGGATGACCTGTAATTTTATCCAAGGTGAAACATTCTTTTCTGCAATATGACAAAGTTAAATCATGTTCTTATGAGGAAGGAAAAACAATGTGCTAAAACAGATTCCATTTTTTCATCCTTTTGATTGATGCACTTAAAAATGCAGTCCTCTGATAGAAAAGTCTTTAACATGCAAACTTCTCATCTTCAGAGTGTAGAAAAATGACCCAGCTTCACTCTCTTGGGAAGAATATACTTGAAGATTTTCCTCTCTATACAGTTAAGGTTTAAGCTCATCTGGTAAAATTTAACCCCCAGACACTCTTAACATTCAAAAGTTAGTTTCCTAATGGGAAAATCTCTCTAGTAATGATACAGAAAAATTCCACCAGAATAGTATATCCGTATCTCAACATATGAGCAATGAGTTCTTACTTCTGCTTCTTACCTGAAAAAAAAAAAATTTAAAAAAATTCAGAATAATATTTTTGCCAAAACCAAGGCAAAATCATAAATGAGGTAAAAGAATATTATAGAAAGGGGCCAAACTTCAACGTGAGCATTGGGACAGTGGCGTAGCTGCAACAAAGTTCACGACTGAATATGAAGAAAGGATGGGGAGGTTATAGGCACTAATTACTTTTTTGAAAAGGGAAAGCCAGGAGCTGAAGAAGAAGTTCCCAGAGAGACAGCAACTTTAGTTGATGGCAGCTTGTCCCACAGCTTGTGCCTTTGGGAGAAGATCTTCTTGAAGAAGCTGATTTAATGATTAGACCTCACATCTTTGTATTTGGTTGCTCCACTTGAATCATCCAGTCTCTGCACCCAGCAGGCTGGTGCGCTACTGCGTGTTTGTGACTGGTCAGTGATCTCTCAAGCATTTCCTGATGTTTCTGTGTGAAAGTTTGTGGAAGCCTGCTCTGAAAGAAGTTGGAGCAGTGAGAATGTTTTGGTTTGGTTCTGGTTTTGGGGAGGTTTTGTTTAGGCTTTTTTTCTTTCTTCAAGGGGAGGAAGGGTGAAGCAGCAAGTTCTACTAGATCTTATATATTCTTTTAAATAAATATGCAAAAATAAATATTGTGGAATAAATGTTTCCAAATCTGTCAGTTTAAATATTTGCCCTAAATTTTTCCATCCTCCTCTTGATTTTTGTAAAGCAAGTGAAAAATTGCAGTGTTTTCCCACTGATAATCATCTGAGGCTTTTACCACTTGCCCATATGGAGCTGCCCCAAACCAAACACTCTGTAGCAGAATTGACCAGAAGACGGCAATTCAACTGAAAAAAAAAAAAAAGCTTTCAGGGCTTTAAGTTTTATTTTCATTTTGCTTTGGGGTGAAGATATACTGTTTCATACACTTTTATGAAAACACAAATTGGATCAGAATATCTAATTTTAAGAGATGTGAGGTCTCAGTATGTCCCATTTTGACTGCACACATAGGGAGGAACTGATGCAGAATGAGCTTTCCAGCAATCCACTCTCTTGTCTTCTTCTCAATCTTTCCAGTTCTCCTTCCTACATCCCAACTGTGTCCTAATTACCTAGCTAAAGGAAATGAGAGATTTTCTTCCACCTTCTGGCCTAAAAATATATCAAAGTCTACCTGAAATGTTTAGATGAAATTTCAGCTCTTAAAAATATTCCAATCAGTTTTACTCCGTGCCAACTTGTGGCAGTGGATAACAAGCCTTCTGGTGTTATTATCTGAAGGGCTTTACACACATATACCCACATAAGCAAATAAGTATGTGTAGCGGGTTAGGGGGAGTGTTATGGTGTTCTGAACAGTCCAGAAGGGAAGAGGGAAAAAATCCAAAGTCCCAGGGAAACAAAGGAGTTTAACTCTCTGTCTCTCTCCTCTGAGAAAAGGAGCCAAGAGCCGGGAAAAGCAGGGAAGGTGCTTTCCTCTGCTCTGCCACAGCAGGAACGCAGGGGAGGGAATGTCCTTGGAGCAAAACTGTTTTTGAAAAGTTTTTCTGGCTTTTTTTCTTTCTCTTGCACCCAATTTTAACGACACAGAAAGGCACAGGAATCATCTCTGGGCACAGAGCAGGCGATAGGGGATACACATCATAAAGTCACCCCAAGACAGTATGGATGGTGGAAGAGAGAGTTCTTTGATAATAGCAGAACAGTTTGGCAGTTGAGGAGTACTGCTAGATCTGTCGGCATTGTTGAAAACGAAAGGCCTGAAGAAAGATTATTTAATTCAAATGGAAGCTTGCCATTCCATCACCAAACTTGGAGCAGGATTAAGCAGCTTAGGCTAAGCAGAGAACAAAATATTTTTGCACAATGCTTTTACCTCCATCAGAGTCTGTAGTTCAAGGGACAGCATTGTCTATTGAGTGCTAATTGGGGATGTACAGGGGATGTATCTGGGAATTATATGAAATGTTATGATGGGCAGATACTGCCCCATAATGTATTGTTACGACCTTTGCCATATGGAGTGTTTGTTTCTTGATGCAATGTACTAAGACAAGATGAAGATGTTTCTCTGTGAAAGAATTACAAAAAATGAGGATATCTGTCAAATAACATTTTGAAGATAATGAAACACCACCTGAAATTCTAGCTATGTATTCCCAGCTCATTCTTTCATTAAAATTCACAAGGTGTCTGTGTGGGTCTTCTATAAAGTTTCATAATGGCAAAGCATCTCTTATTTAATTAACGTAATGTATTGATACTACTGAGCACTGAAACAGGAACTTGTTCATGGCTGACTTTCAAAAGCTTTAACTTAAAATGAACCTTCTTGAGGTTCTCATTTATTTCAATGTGCTTCATGGCTAAGTGTTTTAACCTAACGCTTTTACACTTTTATTAAAGATTATGACTCAGATGCTATGAGCAGCTCTTACGAATCCTACGATGAAGAGGAGGAGGATGGAAAGGGGAAGAAAATGAGACATCAGTGGCCTTCTGAGGAAGCCTCTATGGATCTGGTGAAGGATGCCAAAATCTGTGCCTTCCTTCTTAGAAAGAAACGATTTGGGCAATGGACCAAACTACTGTGTGTTATCAAAGAAAACAAACTACTGGTAATTTTTATTTTTAGCTAGCTATATTTTCTTTGTACCTTTTAGATGATGTATTTATTTTTACAGGAGTCTAATTTTTGGAATATGTTCTGCAAACAGTGGCCAAGTCTGCAGTAACCTTACCAAAGAGTTTGGTCATGATTTACCCAAGAAGCAGAAAAGCACTGAAATTATAAGTGTATCATTTAGCCACTTAGAACTTTGATTTTATTTCACTTAAGCTTGAACCCCAGCAGTTCTCTGATATTGGAAAGAACTTCTGGCCCATTATCTTCTAAAATATTTAATTTGGAGAAAAAGTTGCTGAAACTGTAAATCCAATCTTTCATTCCCTGCGGACAAACAATCTCATAGGGAGCTTTGTGTGTGAACTGTTGGATCAGACTGCTGGAGAGAAAAGTCCCTTGTTGGACTGAGAATTCACTTGGCAGCATATGCTGTGGTAATGTATACACTTTAAACTAAACCTTTGCCATCTGTTCTGCAGCAATTACAGATGCAGCATTCACGTGATGCACAGCTGCATTATAGAAAGGATAGAAACAAGTGGATGTATTTATTCCTTAAGCAAATCTGTTATGCTTCTTTCTGATTGGAGGCACCAGTGAAAGATTCCATGAATTATCTGCTCATAGATGTCTTTTTGTTTTCTGAAAAGAGAACATAATTGAGGGAAACACTTACTGTGTGTCATTATGAGCAAACTAATGCTTATATTAATCAGTAAGGTGGGGTCTGAGGCACTCCTGCCTTCCGATATGGTGCAGCCAGCCATTGTACCTAATTACATAACTAACAATCACTGCAATGTCCCAAACGTTAGAAGCTGATTAACAGGTGATAGAACATTTTCTGTAGAACCTCTCTATTCTATGGGGGTACAATGTGGACTTGTTGACTTTCCGAGTACATTTGTGCTTATGGCAGTATGGAAAATAGCAGGATATGAAATGGAGGTAAGAGAGTTCTGAAAATATAATTGAGATGAATTTGCTAGTTTGCAGTAGCTTTAATTTTTGTATCTTCTTGTATTTAAATGTTGAAAAAATATGTTCATTCTAATTCAACTTTTATTATATTCTTATAATGCCATTATTCTTAGTGCACATTTTTATCACCATGTACCAGTATCATATCAGATTTCAGGACCATCTGATAACAGCTTGAAGAAAAGAAGGAAAGAGACAGAGAAACAGATTTTTCCCTGAAGTCAGACAGCATTTCTTCTACAGTTACATTTATTGTTCCGTATAAAAATATGTTATTTTTTATATTTTCATTTCCTTTAGCCACATGTGTGGTCCGAAAAGTTTTTTTTTTTCCTTACACGGATCATCTTTCAGTAATTCTATAATGGGGATTAAGAAAATAAAAATCACAATAGGAGTCTTACGACCAAGTTACACAAGATTGGTTTATTGTTTGAAGGAGGACTTGGACAGTTAACTTATGAGATATGCAAGTAAAACAAATACATGTTCTTAGGGATTAGTAATTGCTTGTGTCATAAATGCAGCTGTCATCATAAAACAAAAATATTTTAATTAGAATTAGACATTAGAAATAACTTTTAGTATGGAATTGTTTTTCACTTAAAGTCCTTTAGGGAATCATTTTTCACTTAAAGTCTTTTAATATATACATACTTCAGTTTTAGCAATGTATAATTATAAATAAAATAGTTAGATTCATATAAAAGGAATTATGTGCTGTTTATTGGTTCTTAAAGTGACTAATGTTGTATATCTTCGAGATTTCATAGCTTGAAAACTCAGTGTTTTTTACATGTTGCAAACTTAAAATCTGTGACCAGATTGGAGAAACTTTGGTCTAATGGGCTTCGGAGAGGGAAGGATTGTCAGTGATCTGCAGAGGCTGGTTTGGAGTAGGCTGTATTTGCTCAGCCTAACTTGAAGTGTTTATAATGTACTTTTAGCAGCTACTGTCTTCCTGACAGTTGCATCATGGCATGAATGCTGCTGCAGACATGGAAAAGTTCATGTGCTTTTCTCTATGCACATAAATGCTCAGCTATTCTTTGTATGCAGATACTGGCTAGCCTTATTGATTGTCAGAGACCCCTTAATGATCAGATGTCTTTTTAGCCTTAGTGCTTATTTGTATGAGTGAAAGCCCAACTTACTTAAGTATATAAAGTAGCTGGACATTCGTATAGAGAGTTGAACATTGTTCTGCAGTCTGGCACTGCAACAGCCTTGGGAGCCTCAGCTGTACCGACGTGTTGGAAGGTGGGAATAGAGACTGAGTCTGTAGGACAGGTGATGTAAAGAGGAGCCCTTTGTCTTCAGATCACCGGTTCCAACACCGAGCAGGTCATCAGGGATCCAGCATGAAGTGGCTGTTCATTGACAGCATTTACTAATGAGGGAAAAAACCGTGAGTTACATCGTTGTAGCCAGGAGCTTACAAAATAAAGTAACATGGAAATTTATGCAGTTTTGTGCAGGGACTATTAGACTGTATTAACTGAAAAAGTGTCATTTTACCCACTTTCCATGTTTTTTTTTTTACTAATCTCAAGAAAAGGAACAGATAAGTAAGGCACGTACCAATGTCTTTGCAACTGCAGTGTGTAGGCACTGATGTAGATTTGCCTTCATATCTGGTCCGTTAGCAAGGTAAACTGGGCTTTAAAGTTGCTAAGGTTACAAGTTTATTCTGCTGCTACATGTGAACAGATATCCTAAATCACCCTCTTCCTACCTGATCAAGGTCAAGGTTGAATCATAAGGATAACGCAGAGACACTTAATGCTCTCCATATGTTGTACCTGTCCTGCAATAAGAGACGTCTGTTACTGTTAGTCTGGAAGTAATTTTGTTTTACAGAGTGGATGAGTTGGCTCTGGCTGAACTCTGTGGTATGTGGTAAAGGGATGTGTGTAAAATATATTTGAAATTTTAAAAATTAAAAATATAGCATTTCTACATAATAAGAGCTTTCCCCCAAGGTTCAGAAAGGTAATATCTAACTGTGGAACTTTCCTTATGTTTATTTAGTGTTACAAAAGCTCCAAGGACCAGCAGCCCCAGATGGAGCTGCTCCTGAATGACTGCAGTATCACCTATATTCCCAAAGACAGCAAAAAGAAGAAGCATGAGCTGAAAATCTCTCACCAAGGAGCGGATGCGCTGGTTCTGGCAGTGCAGAGCAAAGAGCAGGCAGAACAGTGGCTAAAGGTAAGGGGGGGTTTCTGACCAGGAGCTTTTCCACCCACAAAGTGCTCACATTGCTCAGTTGCTGTTAAAAACTGAGACGCAGACTGCAACTTCCACACAAATCCAGACCAGTTAAATCCCAACTAATTTGGGACTGCAGAAATACAGACTTTAAGTTCAGGCCTCGAAGCAATTCCTCAGGGTTACCCTCGTGCTGCTGCTGTGATGATTTTCACTACTAATGGCACAATAATCTGGCACAGAGAGGACAGGTGGCAAATTCCCTTCCATCTTCTTCTCCAGCTCATTTTCCAGAAAGATTTGGTGGTTAAGGCACCCTGGTAGTGAGCGGAAGGTTCAAATTCCCTCAGGTGGAGGCAGCTGGCACCCGTATTATTTTTGGCATGGTGTTACCTTTTTAAAAAGAAGATTCTCTGAGAATTGAGAACAGATTCTCTGTTTGAATTGCTCTGGATGGAGACAAATCCTTCAGCTTCCTGAAGGCCGTTCAAGTTTACTAATTCTGGTTCAGTAACATATCATCTGTTACGGTTTGTCCTGGGAATGCAGACTTCTGAGAAAATGGGATTTTGTCATCTTCCACTCCTCTCTGTTCAACGTCTGCAAACATGGAAAATCCCAAGGCAAGGGCTGCAGTTACAGATCCTAACCAGATTACTAGTATTTATGTTGGACTTTGCCAGTCTCAGAGGTGGAGGTCAGTGAAGTAGTGTGGGAAACTATCACTGCAGTTGTAGTAGCAACTGTTTCAAGACCTTGAAATCCAGCCTTTTAAATACATGTATGAGTCTGGATGCACCAGGCTCATCAGGCATTCTCCATGCTGTGCTCTGATCTAACCTTATATGGTACTTATTTTTCTAAGAATAAATTGTATTTTTCCAAATACAATTGAATTAAACTCATGGGAATTTCCTGATGGCAGATGGTTTTTCTGCAGAAGAGGGAGACATAAAATGCAGCTTAAGAGGTATAAATTCTGCTGTGGGCTAATGTACTAAATGGAAAATTAATCTGTACTTTCCTATTTTGCAATATTTGAATATACCTTTTCGGGGGTTTGTGGTTTATGTATGGTTGGTTTTGACTGTGACTTTGTATCCTAGCTTAGAAAATGCTCTCTCTATTGCCATGTTAATAGCAACTAATCACAGCCATGTATTTGTTAGGCTTCTTCTAACAGCAGTATCTTGTTCTAAGTTTTAAAGTCAAGCAGCATGGAAGTGTCCCACTAGTTCAGCTAGCATTTCAAAACCACTGATTGCAATGAAAAGAAGTTCAAAAGTCATATTGCCTTCCAAGGGAATTCCGCTGTAATTAGATCATAGTAACTGCACTCTTATTTCCTGTGTTGTTCTAAATTCGGGTTTAGTAATACTGAATTCATTGGCATCTATCAGACGTTCTTTCATAAAAATTGTTTTATTTTTTTAAATTGTATATAAAGCATCCCCACACAGGCAGACAGAGCAGTACCAGATTTTTCCATATCCCAGATGCATTCCTGCTACTTCAAAATGAAAAAAAAAAAAAAAGAGAGATCTTGTGCAGTTGCATGTTCACACAGTTGTGTATTCTGTGTGTCTGCAAAGCATTTGGAGACAGTCTGACAGCACTTTATTTAGCTCCTTCATGCTGCAAAGCTCTCTATTAATAAAATCTTTCAAGTACATGGCAGTGTTCCTGTACTCAACTTCCAAGTCCTCAGTGCTGCTTCAGCCCTTTGCTTCTGCAGTACAAATTGCCCATCCCACAGCTAACCAGAAACGATCTGTGCAACTCTTGCAACAGCGCCAATGTTTTCCAGAAGAAGTATGGCCTTTGGAGAAATAAAATAACCATCGCTTTCTGTATTTTTAAAAATACACCAAAATTTAAGAATTTTAAAATTATTATAAGTAATTATGTTTTGGTCATTCAAGCCGTACTCAAAATTAGCTTCTGAAAATCATGTGTGGCTTTGTGTAGGACATTCTTATACTGAGAAAGAGGTCACTGCTTCATCTTTGGAGATTTTAGCTTTCCCTGCCTGTCACTCAGAGGGGCAGGGTCCTTCCCAGTGCTGTGTCTCTTACATGTGGTTTCTGTAGTTAATAAAACAGGCAGATACCGAGACTGCCATTGAGAAAGGACTCTGCAACCACATTTTTAAAGCATAAGATGCCTTCTTGGTCAAAGATACTACACCAGTATGTGCCACTTGAGGCAGGTTATCACCCAGGAGCAAGAGGTTCTCATGAATACAAATGTTTAGTGTCACATTAAGGCTTTACTCTTGATCCCAAAAAGCTCAAAATGGCTTTTGAGGCCAGATTGTCCTTTGAAAGCTGAAGTAAATGATTTTTTTTCAATTCATATATGTAATCAGTATAGATTATGTTTATTAACTAAATAATTTTAAAATATCTATTGGAAGACAAATTCTAAATCAATGCAGAATACTTTAAACCTTTTTTTTTGTAAAGATGACACCAAAAAAGCCCCAGATGATAAACCTAGTGCAAATTGAAGTCTAGACTGGAAACCACAAAGGGAGTTTCAGATTTACCAGCTAACAAATGCTTGATGAAAAAAGATAGCTGATGTCACCAAAGAGCCTGTCAAGATTTCAGAGGAAGGAGCAAAGCTAGTATAAATTCAGGCTAGAGCTGAGATCATCTCGGTTATATGGTGGGCAACAAAAAGTGGTGGAATTTTCCAGACTTGAGTCCTATAATGTTCCCACAAAAATGTACATGAAAAAAACGTGTGCAGTTACACACTCGGACCCAAGAACGATCTTTTTCCATGCGCGCTTGAGTGTATGTGCGTCTGTGTGTGCTTTTGTGGTCAGCTAAGGTCTGAAATTTTCCTGTTTGTCTCAGCACATCCAACAGACTGGTGAAACTACATTTATTTGTCAGCATCCCTGGGAAATGCTGCATTAAAAATAAAAGGACTAGTAAGAACACGGCCTTACAAGAAGATACTTGATCAGTGGCTTCATTTGCACCGATGAATGTGCTCTGTGTGCAGAACCCTCTAACCAGGCCACAGAAAACTGGACTCAATATTAAAAATACATAGATGCCAAAGAAATTAAGTTCTGAAGTAACTTATTGTAGACGACTGGTAGAAGAAGGAAATGGTCATGGTGACTGGTCCCAAGGCCTTCTCTTTCTCTTAACACTCCTCCTGCAAAAATGTATTTCTGATTTATCATGCATGAGAGGTAATCTATCATTCTGTAGTACTGCTCTTGATTTTCATTTTCCCCTAATGTTAGGCAACCTTTGTTATCTTCTCTTCATTTTATGGTGCTCCACCACTGTGCAGCAATCTCTTCAGCTGAGGGTCTGTAATTGAGCAGTGAATCTTCCAGTCGTAAGAAGACATTTCTTCATCTATCATTTTGACAATGCTCAGTCAGTTCTGAACTTAATAAGGGGATGTTTTGCCCTGAAGAGAGGATAAAATCATGGTTGGGACTGTATTCAGTCATCCAAAGGCCCTGCAGCATTCCTCATAGGGCTGTTTACCTGGTTGGCCTACCCAGTTTTTCTCTCTGATTAAGTTCATGTTGTCTCTCATAAAAGTCTTTGAAAACACCTCTTTTTTTTCATTGCCCTGAGCTTAGTGAGGGGAGTCAAGTAACTTCTGATCTCCAATCTTAATGTGGACAGAGTTTTACTGAAGAGTAAACTACTGACTGAGTAAACTACTGAGCTGTTCTCTAGCCAGTTTACATCAGCATAAAATTGAGCTTGTAACTGTAAACATTGTGTGGCTGCTTTTGCTTTCTATGGGAATTTCCAGCTAGAGATCTTCAACACTTCAAACATTGCTTTCTTGGCTTGTGTAATGCTCCCTAAAGAGGTTATTATCTCCATTTTGTAGCTGAGTAGAGTCAAGTGCTGAATGGTCAAGCCCTAAAACTGACTAGAAAAAGTGTGTTTGGGGATGCATACTCAGTACCAGTGATTTCCACGCAGTGTTTGCTAATTTATAAGAAACTTAAAGAATGTACTATGACCCAAGACAGTCAGGCCAGGTTCTTTCTCCACTGCCCATCATCACCAGCAGAGAAGGCTGTGCAAACTAAATGAAACCTCCCAGGAATTACACCTCTGGTGTCGCAAACAGATGGTTTGAAATACCTCTGTTCAAGTCACAGCAAGGTCAGTGAGTTTGCAAAAGAGCTATTTAGGGCCTCACCTGCAGGGGGGATGGACCAAGCTGCATGTGGGAGTTTTGACCAGTCTGCAGGACTCTGCCAGTGGGCAGAGCCAGAGGATCCCAGCTTGGCTGTGAACCAGAGAGAGAGAGAGAGAGAGAGAGTGTGTGACCAGCACCACTGAAAACAATACATTACTTAAAAGAATCAGATGTATATGTAAATTAAAAAAACCCAACCAAACCGCCCATGAATACAGAACCACAAACATCCTATTTACTTGTTTTCTCAGTGATAATTTTTCTTCGCGTTTCCTGGCTAAAATCACAAATGCAAGCTGTAGCACTCAGAGCAGAACACAGGAGGGCTGGGACTTTCACCACTAGATACTATTCCTCCTCTCTTCTACTGACAGCTTTGGGTGGGAAATTATTTAAATCACACCTAGCCCAAAGTGTGATGTGCATCTCCCCATCTCCCAGGCTGGGGATGCAGCTTCCCTGCCACAGGGTACCTCTGTGCTAGGGAGCAGCAGTGCCTCCTGCCACCCTCCCCAGCCTCCTTCCCTGTGCTCTGCCTGATCCAGTGGCCATATATGGCAATGGACTGCATGGCAATAATGCAGGAGAAATGATATACAGGGATTGTCTTGGTTGAGTAAGTCAGAAAAGTACTTTTAAGGGGATGCACAGGCACTAAAGACAGGCTTGCTGACTGATAGTCTGCCAGAATCTCGTCCTCACTTTGCTCAGACAAATGGCAGTAAGGCAGAAAGATTAATCTTTTCGGGCTAAGGGTTGCTTAAGAATAATGTTTTCCAGTACAGAAGGTACGAGGGGTTTCTTTTTGAGACTTGAAGCATAGGCTATGATGGGAATAATTTCTGCCTTTCCTGCCTAGATTTTCCTCTAGGTAAACTCATTGGGGCATTTCTTCCCTGCAAAACACTAAGAGAGTTTTGCTGCTCTCCCAAGGAGGAGGGTATTGACACTAACATGCGTCGTATGAAACAGTCCACAAGAGAGAGGAATTGAGGATTTAGTCATGCCAAAATGACAGAGTCCCAAAAAGTCAGTACTCTTCCAGCAGTGAAAAAGGAGTGTTTCAGGCATGAGAAACACTGACTTATATCTGAAGCCAAACCCTTTTCCCTCTGCTGTGTTGTACTTAAGCAGATTTCAGCTCTGCCGTACTGCTATTTCCAGAGTTAAGTGGCAGAGCCAAGGGATACAGCCCATCCCATTTCTAGCAATTCCAGTGTTTGCGAAACATGTGGGCAGAGCGGGACAAGTGGGTGTGTGGCTGGATGGATTTCTGGCCTGGTTATGTAAAGTAAAGCAAATGTGCAGTCAGGCTGTCAGCTTTCTGTCTTAAACTCAATCATATTGAAAGTGTGAGCTTCTCATGCGGGTTCCATGAGAACACAAGACAAAACAAAATGCTGTAATCACATCCCTCTTGTAGGGACATCTGTAGCTTGAGCTCATCCATGGTATCCACCAGGAGAGTGGTCTGCAAGCTCCTCGAGCACAGGACAACTTTTAGTCCTACTCCTTATCAGGTCCCAAAGAGATCAGCCACAAGGAACTATCTACAAATGTACTTTTACTCAGAATTTGTTTGGTTTCTGTGTGGCAGGGGCTGACTGGAAAGCAGCCGGCTTTCTGGTTTTGCTACAGAGCCAGTGCCTTTTATCTGGAGCTTGGAACTTTAAAGTAGCCAGAAGAATCTAATTTACTTTTTCTGACTTTGCATGTAGAAAGAATAAATGTAGGGCAAGTATTTTGCCTCCAGTCCTGGTGTGTCTTTTAAAATAAGATACAAGAATTATAGAAATTTGTAGGTGAATGCAGGTGGGAAGTTTTTATAGTAAACGTTAGTGCCTCTAACAGTAGTAAGATAGTTTTAAAGAGAGAAATATTCCAGACACACCATGTGGCAGACATTCCACTGACTTCACCCCTGGCTTGGGGCAGGGAATCTTTCCAGCTTCTACCTCTGTGCCTTATGTCACTGCACTCACTGCCATACTCTGATATATATCCTGATCCACCTGGGGATTCAAGGTCTAAAGCCAGGTCTGATGAGAAGCAACTGAGGGAGCTGGGGGTGTTTAGTCTGGAGAAAAGGAGTTTCAGGAGGGACCTTATAACTCTCTACAACTCCCTGAAAGGAGGTTGGAGCCAGGTGGGGATTGGTCTCTTCTCTCTGGTAACATGTGACAGGGCAAGAGAAGAGGGTCTCAAGCTTCACCAGGAGAGGTTTAGATTGGATATTAGGAAAAATTTCTTCACTGAAAGGAAGAGGCTGCCAAGGAAAGTGGTGGAGTCAGTCCCTGGAGATATTTAAAAGACTGTGTAGATGTGGCACTTGGGGACATGGTTTAGTGGTGGACTTGGTTTACTTGGCAGTGCTGGGTGAACAGTTGGACTCAATCTTAGGGGTCTTTTCCAACGAAATGATTCTACAATTCTATAAATAAGGAATAATAATACAGTTCAGGTTGCAGAAGCTTTTTACAGGTCTGCATTTACTGCATTTTCTGCATTTGAAAGTGGCAGTTCTGAAGTCTGCTAATTGTAACATTGTAATGGTAATTGTGGTACTTAAGATTCTTGCAATGGAATAACAAAACATTATTTTAAACATACATAGTTTTGAGGCTATCCAAAGAAGTAAAAGATCTTCAGTTTTCTGATTACATTTGCTCATACATTTTAAATATTTTAGTAGATAGTCTGTTTATGATCTCTGATTTTCCTGGCAGATCACCCTGCGTGTGTGTGTATGTAATGTACAAGGGCATTTGTGGTGAGAAAAAGAGAATTATTTCCTTTCTCTAATGTGTGAGAAAACTTAAGCTGTTAATGGAATATTTGCCATCACAAGGTATTCTCAGTGCAGTCTTCCACATGATGCTGTTTTATTAAAAAAAACACATTTGGGACTTCCTTTTCTTTCTTTTCAAGTTTTGGAGCTATTGAGATACATTTATTCTTATTTTTACACATTTCATTGCAATGGATAAAAGTTTGCTGAACTCCCTTCCTCACTCTCACTCACAATTACTTTTTAATGAAAATAGTGATCTTTTGTTTTCATATGGCTCCAGAAGATGGAACATAGAAAAAACTGACAAGAACTTTTGAGTCTTGTGATTGAAATTATGCAAGTTGGCAATACTGGTGGAATGTTTTATCCTTAAAATTTTGAGCTAAAGCTATATGCATGGGAAAACCAGATTTATAATGGCAGCTGTCTGCAAACGTAATTATAGAGAGTGCATCCAGGCAACCATTATATATTAAAGTCATTTCATCCTGGTGAGCTGGAGAAGAATGAGTTTTATGCTGTGCGTTAAACACAATTATATTGCACATAGAAGGTGATGAGCAAGACTTTGCCAGTGAACCTTTTGAACTCACATGAAGTGTTGGACCCTTGAATATGCATTTACTTCAGATCCTGCCACTAACTCCCTTTTGACAATGTGTCATTTTTTAAATCAAAATTTAATTACAACCCAATTAAACACTTCAGCTTCTCCTTAAATATGTGGGGTACGATAAGAACCGGATTTACTTGAGTGCATGACTTTGCACATACTATTGAGTTAGTGCTGCCAAATCATTTCCCTCTGTTCTGTCTGTAACTCCCATTACAATCTGCCTTTGCCAAAATTAACTAACTATGTGGTGTGAGCAGATGCTGAAAACATAAGCCATTGAATCAGGGTCATGCAGGAGACAGAAATGAATGTTCCCAGAAACTTTACAGTCACATTTCTCTAGGAAGAAAACAGCAGTGTGTTTACACCATACAGAGGACCAGTGATTGAAAAAAAACAACAAGATGCATTAAAAAAATTCTTATGATATTGGGAAATTCAGGGCTTTGTTTAACTCTGACGTGCAAATGCTCTGTCACAGATATATCTACATTTTCTGTTACAAAGGACACCAAGTGCCATGAAATGCTGGTCTCGTTTCTGGAACAAAATATAGGGAAGGTTAGGCATTCAGGAAAGGATGTTGAAGTGTTTCGAGATTCTAGCTCAGAAATAAAAGTGTAGGTTCATTACCCAGCTTTGCTTAGATTTTTTTATGTGTCATTGAGTGAGTGATTTCCTCATTCTTTTGTTCCTGGGCTCTCCTTCTGTAAAATGGGGCTGGTGCTCTTCCTGTCTTTATGGCATATAATGCCTGTAATTTATAATGTGCTCCTGAGTAGCATAAGGGTCTTTGTAAGCCCATAAACATTTGATTTGTTTTAGCTTCACCCTTAAAGGGAGCTTAAGTGCTGGGAAAGGACTGTTTGGTGCCATCCTTTGCTTTTTAATAGTTTCCACATCAAAATTGTTCCGTTTGAAACTCAGCGTGAGTTTGAATCAAGAGCCTGTTCCCATCAGCACAAGCAATTTCAGGCTGATAATGGGCTGGTGGTAATCTCGCAGGAGATAAAAACCTTAGCTATGGCCATGGGGAATCATCAAACATCTTTGTTCACTGTGTATTTTTACATTTATATAGTTTCGGATTTTTAAGTTCTTCAAATTCTGTCAAAATATCAGTAAATTCCTGGTTGAAGATTTTTCTTTAACTTTTTAGGAACAGAAAGTGCCATTTCCGTTTTCTACGAACATATTTACAATTAGTTTGACCTCTAAGTTAATGTGCAATTTTGATACAAAAATGCCAGAAAATACCACTGTGCAGTATTAACTCTAAGTCGATCAGCACTTCATTAGTTCTCTGATAGCAAAAAAAGAACATCTGTGTGGTGTGTTATATATCAGCTCTTGTCCATTGTCTTGAGGGACCTTGGATTTAATCCCATTTTTTCATCATTGTAATGAAAGCAGTTTGGTGGTGTCAGCTGAGTTCATATTGGAAAATTAGCACATGGAAATCAGCAGTGCTATTGGTTTCTTCACTTAGGAGAGCCTTGGAGCTTAGTTTGTCTAGAAACTGAAACCTTCCACCTCCAGACATTATGTCTCCTTCAGGTCATACGTGAAATGACTTGGGGAGGGAGCGTGGAGAAGTTGTTGTAGTGTCAGCCTGCCTGACACCTGCCAACCTAGTGAATGTCTGTGTGATTCTCCTTCCCTTCTCCTTTCTCATCCATATAGAATTTCTCTGATTTTTATTTTATGAATAATTAATAAATTTTGCCTTGTCTTCTAAGGTTATAAAAGATGTGTGCAGCAACTGTACAGGAGCTGTAGACTCTGATGGGCCATTGTCTAGTTCTCCAGTACACAAAGTGGAGCTGGAAAAGGTAAAGTTATCAAAATGATGAACGCAAAATTCCTTATAATTACTCAAATAGACACTGGTAGGCACTGGATGTAAATCCTTGCTGCTTTGTGTTGCTGTTTCAGGCACACAGTCCCTGTGTTGTGTTGGTTTGCTTGGATATGTGCACACATCCTGCAGAGTTGAGGCTTCTGCCATGTCAGTTTGTTTGGCCATGAACAGCAGGCTGGCTCGGGTCCAGCTTCTCTTCGGCTGCAGAAGGGTGCAGATTAATGGGTCTGATACTTGTGCTGAGATGCAGAGATTGTCTCCAACAAATGCAAAGAGCGAGCAGGGGTGTCACTCTTGGGGAAGAATAGATGAAGATTATACCAAGATTTTAAGGGAAAGCCTCTTATTTTGGGGAATTTAGTCCTTGAAGAGCTCCCTGGGCATGCTGAGGTCACTGCTTTGGCAGACCCTTTCAAGCATTCGTGTCTCAATAGAGAAACTTGGCTACTTACATGTGGTTGTCTCCACTGCCTTGACTCAGCAGGATGCGAGAGCACGAATTGGGAAGGTGAGCAGCTTTGCAGTGAATGATTGGTGCATTACCAGCACCAGTTTAAGCCCCTGCTCCATTAAGGCATCCATGTGAGCAAATCTCTCTCCAGCCCCTGCTTAAAAATCTCGCTGACAGAGGTTTCATCAACCAGCTCCAAATGACAAGTGTCACCCCTCTGCTGGAAGCGCGGTGCTGCCAGCAGCGTTACGTTTCTTTATCCTGGGAACTCTTCCAGGACAGCCCAGACTTCCTGCTTTCACAGGCAAAAGCTGTTGTGTTTGCATGTTTGCTCACACGTGCACAGTGTTGACCAAGTAACTTACAGAGTTGTAAAAAAGTTTTTTCTAGAATACAAGCAATAAAAAGGTGTAATTTATCTTGTCATTTGTTCTTTTTTGGGATGATCTGCACATCTTCATGGCTTCGCCACTTCTGAGTAATATGGTCACCAAAACTGTGCTGTCATAATCTCTATCTGCTTCATCCCAGACCTCATGCACAACCATTACAGAATAATCAGTGCTAAAAATGTATTTCAAAATCCTCTTTTTTTGCAGATATTGAGTACGAAGCACCTTGTAGGAATGCACTATTTTCTGATAAGTTGTAATTGCATATGCATAGATGAAATATTCTTTTAAAGATACAGCTTTTACCTTATTCATTTCTGATCCATGTAATTCTTTATTGCAACATTTAGAGTCTAGAAATACATTAAAATATATTGTGAATTATGAATATTTCACTGTTTTTAATACACTTTCAAATATATACTATTTTGTTGTTTCTGTAATTTTCTAAAGTCTCTAAAACTAAAGTTTTTGCTATCTCCTAATTCTCTTCCAAGTGGATGAGAGCTTGAAAGGGTGTTTTATTTCATAGAAAGCATATATTTTAAAGGGACTTATGACACTTATTTAACGAAGGTGCAAACATTGTATGTCAGCTAATCTCTTTGCCCCTGCAGAAGCTGTCATTTGAGAGGCCGAGCTCAGATGGAGAAGGTGCTGTGGAAAATGGTATCACTACTGTGTGCAATGGTAAAGAACAAGGTATGTCTGGTGTAAGTAATGTGTGCACAGAGAAAGGAAATACCTCGCTTTTATCTTTTCAAAAAAGGCAGTAAAGTTTTTGAATGGTTTTACTAGGATGCAATTTAACTTGAAAGCTGAACTATGTCAAGAAGGATTCCTTAAATTTTGGCAGTAACAGAAGGCATTTGATGTTATTGTGCAGGTAAAATCAATATAATTAGTGTAAACAAACAGAATACAGAAATTTTGATTTGGCCTTTTCTGTGTTCAAAAGTACAGTTTTTCAGAACTTGGACGACCACTATAGGCAAGTAACAGGTTTTTTAGTAACTCTCTAGTGGCAATATAAATAGTGGTGTAAAGCTTCTAAGCAAAAAAGCTATCACTAAATACTAGAAGGAAAGAATCATGCATTTTTATATACATAATTTTTTTTTATATATATATGTATGTATGTGTATCCACAGATACCTTCCTATAGAAACTATCATATTACAAATGATTATTTATATTAACATAATTAAATATATATAGTCATGCAATATCAGTGAGTTTTTGAATACATATGTATATTATTTTGCATATGCTATTTTGGAGCCATGCATATTCTATAGTCCTTATACTCTAACAAAGGTACATCCAAAATCCAGAGGGAGTTCTGGCTGAGTTATATCAAATACACTCAACCCTTGTGCTCTCTTCCCCATCCCCTTCCCTCCTCCACAAAGCAGAAGAAATTCTGTGTCTTCCTTAACTTGCCATGCAGCAGTGGTATGGCTTAGATAAGACATTTTACTGCTGCTGTTAAATGAAAGGTAACATAAGCACAATGTCAATACCAGCCTCGGTGCCAGCGCTGTCTCGCCTTTTGACTCATTTCCCTTATCTTCTCCTTGGGTCATTTTCCAGCATTTCCTGGCTATACAGATCTCTGACATACCCAATGGTATGGGACAATGTTAGGGTTTGTGGTTTTCTGAAAGTCATGGTACATTTTTAGATTTCACATTTTAAAATCTTCTATTAAGCTTTCACAAAACTCTGAAACCTGTGGAGAATCATCTGTGACCCAAAACCTGTGTTGATCACGATGTCCAGAAGTACCTGGTGGCTCAAGTACCCCACAGAAGGTGTGATGATGCAGCTGGAAAAGCAGCCCAGCTTAGGTGCCTCAAGGAGGGTCATTCCAAATACCAGTGGCTTTTGAAAATTGACCTTCATTACATAGTAGTAAAAAAACCAGGCCTTAATGGCTGCAAGAAGACTGAAATGTCCTTGATGAAGTTATGCTATGCATTTTTCAAATAATGGATAGGAAGCAGTTAAGAGAGTACATGGGAAGGGAGGCTTCAGAGAATGATCATCTCCAGCTGGCACCAACTGCCAGCCTCTGCTCTGCTCTTAACCAGCTGCTTGCTTTGCTGTGGGGAAGGAAATGAGAATAAAAGGCTTTTGTGAAAAAAATCACTGGCAATTGGGCAATCAGTATATTCTTTAGACTCAAAAAGATTAAGTCATGAAGGCCTTATTTCTGCTGCCTCTCAGTTCTGCAGGAAAAAAAAACAGCAATGTGAAGGGAAGACAGGACAGAAAAACAAACACTAAAATGGGCTTATTCCACTGTCTGTTCGTGCTCGTGGGAATGATTCCTCTGGGCTTCTGTCTCACAGAAATGAGATTTTCTCAGTCTCTGGCTTTTTTCGATGCTTTTCATCTTCTGCCCCTCAATAGCTGCAGCTGGCCTTTGGCTGCTGCTGTGTGGGATGGAAACCCATCTGAGGGCAGGTGCTGTGCCCCCCAGGCAGGGGTTCATGAGCAGATTGGATGGGCTCCCTCCAACGAGGGAGCCTGTTGCATGTTTAGAGAGCACAGTATAAGCTGTAAACACCCTTCCCTTGAAAAGATAATTAGACCTGGATGTGTTGGAGTTGGCTGGGGGGCAGCTATTGGCACTTGCAGAGCTGCCTTTCCCTTCAGCACTGGCAGATTTGCACAGTCTTGGCTACGGATGCAATTTCTAAATAATGTTCCATGATTGCTAACAATTAAACTAAATATGACAAATTATCCCATGGTGAGTCCCAAACTGCTTCTCTATTTTCCATGCATTCTTCTTCCCAGCTCATCAATTCACACAGTCATTTTTCATATGAACGTTTTGTCCATTTTTTCCCTCAGTTTGTGCAAGTCCATAAGCACTAAGTGTTCCCTGTTGCAAAAGGAATTGATATGTCAGGGATAAAGATACAGCAGCTCAGTTAGTAACTATTTTAAATGTATTGTTCATCAAAATCACATATCAGGGCAAGTTGATGAAAATTTTTTCTGCCCTGTCACTTAGTAAAGGCTTTTGCTCTGTTGCCAGAATCCAATTTAGGCCACTGAATGCAATTTCTGAAGTTTATTTTGTTTGTTCTGTTTTGCAAATAAAAGGCCTTTTTTTTTTTTTTTAGAATCCGTTTAATCCTAGAAACTCTTCTTTTAAAAAAAGTGTTAGGATTTTAACCAGGTAGGCACTTTAGAAAACTATATCATAGTCCTTGCCATATCGCATTCAGCAGCTGAACATGCCTCAGCTCTGAGAGTTGTAATACTACTAGTATCAAATGAAGTTAGTGAAAGCATAGTCTGGATGTTAGCAAAATACCTCTTTTCAGCAGAACTTTTTCTTTTCAATGGTCACAAAAATAGCCAACTTATAGCCATCAGATATTCACACTGATCCCACTAATTTCTCTATAATGTCCATTGTGATAAGATCTCTTAACCTAATTGTACATAGCAGAAGTATTTTTGCTAAGCAAGCATATTCTGTCTCTTTTCTGTACTTAATTATTGAAGTATTTTAAGAAAAATGTTTAGGAACATTGAAGAAAACAGTGAAGAAATGTCTGACTGGATTTTTATTGCTGTGTATATGAGCTAAATTTATATGCAGGTACTTCAGTCCTACTGATAAATTAGGTGCTGATTGCTGTGGAAAGAGACTTGAAGCTTGATTAGATTAAATGAAGTTGCAAGTTTGATTTTTATTGTCCTTCAAAATGCCATGATTTTTATAACACAGAGGTTATTAGAGAGGGCATATGATATTTGTCTCATTGAAGTCTGCAACTTTGGTACAAGTGTTTGTCTTGCACGGGATATTTTTGTCTGAACTTCTCTTTTTATTCAGGTTCTCTCTATTGGTTGGTGTACACCAATTACTAAATACACACTTCTGCTTTCTTAATAGTGAAGAGGAAAAAAAGTTCGAAAACGGAAGCCAAGGGCACTGTGACTAAAGTAACAGGGAAAAAAATAACGAAGATCATCGGTTTAGGAAAGAAAAAGCCATCAACAGATGAACAGACCTCATCAGCTGAAGAAGATGTTCCAACGTGTGGTAAGTGATTTTTCTCCTTGATTCTTGCATGTGCATTGCTATTAAAACTTTATAGCATTCTAGCCTAGGAATTTCTCTAAAATTGCTTTTACTGCAATAATTCTTCCCCCACCATCAGAGGGATGCACCCAGACTGTAAGAGGAGTAATCAAGAATTTGTCATTTGCAAATAGGCTGAAATAATTTGACTTTTTAAATAAAATGGTATCACAGGCTCAGATATCACTGCTCTTTGCAGAAGTGAGGAGGAAGAGAAGTGTGAACAAGAAGCATAAAGAAACAAGAGCTGTTCTCAAACAAATGGTTATAAAATAAATGTAGGCTGAACCATGAAATAAATTCAGGCTACAAAGTAGAAGAAGGTTCTTGGAAAGTGATCAGGTCTTTTATAGTAGATCGTGGTTAAGGTTTTATGGAATAGCAGACAGCAGGCAATTGGCCTCAACAAAAGTGATTTGAGTTTAATTATGAGTTCCTAAAGGGATACATACTGGACAAAATGAAGTAAAAAATTTCTAGTAAGCTATTTTAGCTCTTAATTTTGATCATTCCATGTGATGGCTATAGTGCTTGGCTGCACCAAGGAAGTGTATAAAAAAGCATGCAGAAAATACTTGTCTTTTGTATCTTAGCTCTTAGGATTTGCTCACAGTTTAAGGCTTTGTGCAGTGCACTTAGCTGATGTCCTCACAGCTCTGCTATTTTAAAACAATGCAATGCACTTACATCTCCAGTTTGTCTTTTGATGCTCCAGTATTAAGTAACACTTCCATACTTGAATAAGATTGAACCCACTCTTCACCCAATCCCTTAAAAAAAAAAAAAATCCTTAGAAAGCTTTGAAGCAGTTGCACCAGATTCTGAGTTTGGATTTGACTTTTTAATTGACTAGAGAAACTTAGGGAAACACAGAAGTCTGTGATTAGGGAGCAGTTGGCAGTACTCATTGGAGCATGAAGTGTGATAGATGCCTGCCCAAGGTGATGGAAGCAGATTCATGGACCACCAGAGAGAGCTTCATAGATCACAGGTGGCTTTCAAGCCACACTTTGGGAATCATTTACATAAGCAAAGTTGGATTAAATAAGTGTATGTATATATGTGTCTATACATCAGCTAAGTACAGATGTGATTTATTGACCAAAAGAACAGCTGGGAAAAGCTGTGTCCAGCCAGCATTGTCCAAAGCATCTGGCCTCCATAAGGGCTCAAACTTCCGGGCTCTCATACTCCACTGATTACTCTGTATTGTATGAGAAGTCAACCACAGCTGTACAATCTAATTCCTCATATTTCTATCATTAGTTTGGATATGGACATAAATACAGATACAGCCATTACTATTTGCCTGCATTTGGCTCTACTCAACACCACTTGCAGATTTTAAAGGAAAATATATAAATGCCTAGGCTTTGGTCATTGCAGGAAATCTTTGCAGAAGCAGTTTCTCACCACCAGAAATTTGGCTCCGTTCAGTGCCCTCTGGGAGGCTGCTCCACAGTTGAAGGTTTTTACACTTTAGAAGGCTCTACCTCCCATGAACAAAGGGAAAATCCCAGCAGGGCTGCAGGTGTCACCCAGCTAGAGTGGAAACTAAAACCCACCTGCAAAGTCATGGCAAAGCTCTTCCCTACAACATCACTGGTCCAAAACTGCTGGGACTAAGCTGAAGTGCTAATGCCCTGAAGGAGAACTCACTCGAGGCATTTTGGTCATAACAGGTTGTGAAGGTTTAAGTAGAGATATGTGGAGGGAGAAGTGGGATCCTGTGTAGTTTGACTCTGAAGTAGGAAATTTTGGAAGAGCTTTTCTGAGAGGTTCACTGGGAGCAGAGGGGAAAAACTGTCTGAAGAAAAGGACTCTCACTCCAAAACAAGCCATATCTGGCTTGCATGGGAAGGTTTTTTTCATTTCTAGGAATTGTAATGCAATGCACAGTGATACAGGGTTTTGTTACAGGAGGAGGGAGAAGAGCTGAAGAGTGTGATTATCACAAGGAGCCAAAACCAGAGGATTAAGCACATCCTCATTTTTTATAGCACCTTCCAAGATGTGCACAATTCTGATCTGCTATATCCTGTTGGATCACACTTTGACATTGGAACCATAATGTTGGAAGGAAAACCCAGAAAAATGAATAATAAGTCATAGTTTTAATGAAAACCAAAGAGAGAGCTCTCCAACAGGATTAAATAAAAATCATGTCTGAGATAGAAGACAATTTTTTAACCTCACTTCTGGCTTTTGCAAGATATCATTTATTTCCCTCCTCATAGTCTGTTTGGAAGCAGCAACATGCTGAATTCATGTACCATTTGTAATGTGGAAGCAAAAGTAAAAGGCTTTGGGTTGCTTTTTTTTCCCAATTCCAAAACTATACTAAGGCAGGAAAAATGGGCATTGCTTTGATTGTAAGGTTTGAGTCTGGAATGATTGTTCCTCTGGCACAGAGAAGGAAAACCACACAACACTGCCTATTTAATGATGTTATATGCCTAGACACTCTATCGCTATAGAGCATGGTAAGAAAAGTGGGTGGTTTTAAAAGACAATTTGTTAATGGCTTTTTAATATGTAAGGATACTGTATCATATTTCCTTCTTGGATTTTAAAAATTTTTATTTTTATTGGCATAAGTAACAAAGGTTACCTTCTTTTACTTTCTTTCAAGTCCTGATTTACAAGTGTTGCAAACCAGATGCGCATCCTTCTTTCTAAACGGAATTACAACATAGAGCATCAACACTTTGTAGGTCTTTTAAACACTGCTTTTGGATGTTACAGAAGGTAGCTCAATACCTAATTATGTAATATGAGCTGTGATTTTCCTAGAAAAATTTGGTCAGCCACAGTTATCAGTCACTACCCACAGAGAGGCAGAGTGAGCACATTAGCTGTGTATGTACTGTTTTTTATCAGTGTCTCTCTCCCATTCCTACTGAAGTTCTGGGGGCCTGTGTGCTCCTGCACATCCAGCTGCTGCGGGGACTGACACAGAACAGCCATGCACATGAGCTGGGTCACATATTTATATACTTTTTCTAGGTTATTGGCACTGTGAAAGTTTTCATTAGAAGAAGTGGGACAGGGTCATTTACTTGTCTTCCTAAAATCCATCTGGACTTTCTATTAGAAGAGGAGCAAGTTATTTAAGGGCTAGCATTACACTGAGACATAAGTTTCTTTTTTTTCCCTTTTCAGAAAAAGTCAGGAGTAAAATATCTCACATTTCATTTTATTGCAGGATATCTCAACGTGCTCTCTAATAACCGTTGGCGTGAGCGCTGGTGCAGAGTGAAAGACAATAAACTCATTTTCCACAAGGACAGGACAGACCTGAAGACACACATTGTTTCTATCCCTCTCCGTGGCTGCGAAGTCATCCTGGGACTGGATTCGAAGCATCCCCTGACCTTCCGCCTGCTCCGGAACGGGCAGGAGGTCGCTGTGCTTGAGGTACAATAGCTGTGACTTTTAGGAGCTCCCACAAGCTGACTTAGAGAAGCACTTTCATACGACCTGTGTCTGTCCATTCAAAAAAAAAAAATCTTTGGAATAATATTATTGCAGAGCTGAATAATAAATATTGGAAGGAGAAAAGAAATATTAAATGTTGTAGACAAAGAAAGAACTGAGATTAAATGTAGTTCAGAAATCTTCTCAGTAAAATACTTTTCTCTGCGCTGACCTCCTCTTGACCTGCTATTAAAATATCCCTGCTCCTTCTCTAGGCACACTTTTGTGTCAGGGATGTAAGTATGTTGGGTAAATAACTTTGCAATGATTAAATAATGGATTACTGTTGATGGGAGCTCTAAAACTCTTAACTTTCATTTGTCTGCTGTTTATGCGAACTCCTTTTGCTCAGTCTGTGTCTGTATTAATACAATTGTGCATTTAAGAAAATGCAGTGTGCCAGCAGCCTGGTGTTCTCTTCACACTCCTCACGGGCACACACCTTCCTCTGTGTTAGGTGGGTCAGGATATTCACCATATTTATTTATTCATCATATTTTAAAACCTGAAATGAGAAGACACTTAAAGCCAAGTATAATGAGGATACAGGAGGCAACCTTTTGCTCTCAGTGGCAGGACAGGCACTTTGACTACTTTGGGTTTCTGGCTACAGGTTGTGTCTCCTGTCCTTGCAACCAGGCCTGTTATCTGAGAGCAGTTCAGAGAACTTGAAAATCTAGAAGATAGCTCAAAGAACTGTGAAAAGCAATGAAATACATAAAAATAAGAAATATAGGAACCGCTAAATTTGTTATTAACAAATTGTTGCCTTTCCCCCACTACCTTTATCCATTACTTGTTTTGCTACTGTTTAACTTTTGAATTGGTGACTTGAAGCAAAAGATGAAAAAAATTTAATTATTTTTGTAGTATTAATGCTTTTACTTGTGTCATCACAAAAATGAATGCCATCATCTAGACAAATGTAATAAAATTTTCCAAAAAGTAATGTTAAAATCTCCTCACTATTTCATTCCCTCTTCCCTCTTGTTTCTGTTTAGCAGCAACACTTTCTTCTCAGGAGTCATGCTGTCTAAAAATCTCCCAGCCTAACATAGGAAAATAATTATGTTAAAGCTTCCAATATTCTGAAGTCTAAAATAAGCATTACTTGAATCTAAATCCACTAGCCTTAAACGCTTATTTTTTCTTCTTTTTTGTGGATTGTCCACTTTGTATTACATCATAACTGATGAACACATAGCTTACTTAAAGTGCCCTCCTTCTAGCAAAGCAGATTTAATATGAAATCCTGGGGTTTTTAGGAGTTCAGCAGAGTGAAACCAGAGCCTCTCGTACAATGTGGTAGCAATTTGTCAACCAAGAAGAATGCGCGTTTTGCAATAATGCTCAGCCCAGTGGCAGAGCAAAGACCTGACCCACGTTCTTGCCCTCTCCTCGCAGGCCTCCTCCTCCGAAGACATGGGCAGATGGATAGGAATTTTGCTGGCAGAAACCGGGTCTTCAACAGACCCTGGAGCTCTGCACTACGACTACATCGACGTGGAAATGACGGCAAGCGTCATCCAGGCTGCCAAACAGACCTTCTGGTGAGAGGCGTTCAGCTACCCGGCTGTTTCCAGTGCTCCGAGAATTTATATCCATATGTTAACTCCACTGCCAACACAGCTTATCAAAATCCGCCTCCCCCTTTGCCAGATATTGAACCCCCGAAGTGTTTCAGCATTGCAGCATGTTAGATGTGTTCATGATTATCGTGTTGGAATCCTGCTAAGTTCTGTAAAAGATGCAAGGCACTATGCAACTTTACTCAAATCTTTACCAATTTTTTCAGTAAGTCCCCCCATCAAATGCTGTATTTTAATATTTTATTTTGCCTAAAGTCTTAGAACTATCCCTGGAAGAGAACAAATATTCTGAAACATGCAGCTACATAATTCACATTTATTGGCTGCATTTGCTGTACATAGAGGGAAATATACAGCATATTATTGATCAATATAGGCTGCACACTCACAGTGTATAGCAAATATAAATCTTGGATAGTCACATAATCAGTGTTTCCTTCTCAAGTTCTTTCTGATTAATTAAAAACTTTATCAAGCTCACCCCAGCCCAGTTAATTTCTGGGGTTTAATGTAGGAGATGGAAATTGGGAAAGTGTCGAGAGGGTGCAGCATGGAAACTGTTTAAATGGCAAATCGGCACAGTGAATTCCCCATTACTGATCCTGTGCTAAAAGGAGTAACGCATACTTAGCATATACAGTGATTTACATGTTCAAATCATTTTAGGCATTAAAGAAGTCTCTGGTGAGAAAAGACCATCATTTTTCCTTGGTTAGATGAGGTTTTTAGAAACGGGAGTGAAGAAACAGTTGGGACAGGGGGGTTGCCCTCCTGCAGTTGTTCCCCATGGTCAGAAAGCGGGTGGCCTGAGAAGACAGCTGGCAAAGGCATCATCCCTCATCCCGCTGCAAGATGACACTCCCCAGACTAATTTGGAATTTCTGTGACTTAATACATTAGAGAATCACACCCCATCTGCCCATCATGACTTTAAACAGATAGAAAATGAAGGAAAAAAAAAAGAAAAAAAAGTTTTGGAGTTTTCCAAAAGAAGATCCTAGTGCCATTAGCGAGGTGCCAAGAGTAGTTAACAAGGGAAAATGCCCAGCTTCAATCAGAGCCCAGTTTGAATGACTTTTGATAGAAATCAAAGTGATTCGGTGTTACCACAAGCCCAGTTTTGTGAAAACCAAATAATTTCGATAGAATTAAATTGCACTTATCATGCAGACTTACGTTAATATTTGTTTAGAAGTTAATAGGGCTCAAAAAGTTTATCCTGTGTTGACATATATTTTTGCTTCAGTCAGTATCTAGCAATAATCACATTTAAGAGAAATAGAATCGTAACCTTTTCCCCCTGACTTCTATGTGGCTTTCCTTTTCTGCACAAATGTGGTACTAATTGGAGCCAAGTGAAAAAACGTATGCAACTAGACCACATGTTAGAAAGGAATGTCAAACAACTTGCAAAATAGCAGAATTTCCCTATTAAGAAATAGTTAAAATTCATTGGGTGTCTTTAAGAGCCTGTAAGGGCTTGCTGTTAAGCAATAGAGCAGCTGTCTGCTGATTTTCAGCTACTGCTAGAAAATGAGAAGAAATTACAATGATACTTAAATGTTAATGAAATACTACATTTGCCCTTTTTAGAATGAATATCCATATTCCAAATTAAATGCAATTATCATTAAAGCTTCGTTTATCGCTCAGTCACTTTAGATTATTGGTTATTCACTTCCTAAGACTGATGCTTTGCAAAACTATCAGCTCCTCATTAACAGTCCCATCAATTTCCTTCGTCTAATCATTAGGTATCTAGGAAAAGCTGAAGGAAAAGTGCTTCCAGGCAAGTTTCTCCATTTTCCTTCTAGCAGTTTCCAAATACAATTAACCTGCCTGGATGCATCTGAAAACATGATTAAAGAGGATTACTGAAATAATGATTATGAATTGTTTGCAACTACTTAGATGAATCTTACCTTCCCTTGGTGGTGGAAGTAGTTACTACAGATGCATCAGATGCCACTAATGAACATCCCAGCTTTCAGACATGGTTATTGTGTATCACTGTAATTGGAGCCTCTTAACTAGAAAGAAATACAGCAACAACTCCAAGTGCAGTTCTTCAGACCAACCAGAAACACCTGAGAAATGCTCCTCTTCAAAAACAGTAAACAAATGTAGACCTCTAATAATGTCTAATAAGGTATGAGTTACGAGACAGTTAAAAAAATTTTTATCATGGAATTCTCCTTGGGGTTTTTGTTGTTAGTTTGTTTGAAGTAAGAAAAGCTTCTCTCTAATGGTTTTTCCACCCCCACACTGCCCTGAAAGGTTCACACCGAGCTGGGCAGGTTCATCCCTCCTGTGAGCCCAGGTCTCCTGTGGCTCAGGTGAGCCCCAGTTCTCCCTCTGAATGAGAAATTCAATGGACTCCGTGTTATTGCAAAGCCAAAAGAAAGCAACTGTTGAAACCACAGCATTCCTGAGCTCCTGCCAGTGCTACAGAAGACCCTCTCTGCTTTAGCAGTGCTTTATCATATTTTATGAATGTCAGCACAGACTCTGAATAGTCCCATTGTTTGGGATGGAAAACATTGTTTTCCCATTCACGTACACCTGAAACTATAGGAAAGGAATTATTTGAGATCTCACTCTATACCTTATTCAATTCCAGCAGTTGCCACAAAGGAAAACTTACCCTTGGGGTCATTATTGCTGTCAGGCAATGACTCTGCTGTTTTCTGCATTGTCAGATCTTTGCAAACCTGATGTAGTTCTTGATATCTCACATGTGTTCTGCAGAATTCCAGTAAAACAAGCTACAGTGTTGATTGGGACAGGATAAGGGGGAAGAAATTAAAATATATTATGTATATGTATATCCCTTTTGAAGTTTCCAGAGGACTTAGGTCCACCATGTATAACAGAGCAAGAATGAGCATACAGAGTATTTGCGTGCACAATTACCCAGAGAGAGTTGGGAAGCGTAGTGCCATAGCCAGCCAAAAGTTCTGATATAGAAAAGGAAAATTTGCAGGTTTCGAGGAAGTAATTATTCAGGAAATTTTGATAGATCTAACTTAGATTTCATTGAAATACCATGGCTTTTTTTCCAAATTTTTGCTGGATTTGATCCTTGGTTCTCTCATTTCCTAAATTTGCATCCTCCTGAGCATGCATGCACACAGAAACACCTGCTTCTCCCTAGTGCAGACAACAAGGGAACGTTTCTGGGACCCTGGCAGGCTGGTGTATAACAGAGATCAGCAGGTTCCCATGTAAACATGCCACTGAGCAGTTACAGCTGTTGCCCTCCTGGCCTTCACGCAGTCATATCCCCACTGTAAGAATGGAGAACAGTTGGATAACACAATATGTTGTGTTATTGGCTGTACCAGCAATGTGTGAGTAGCAGAGAAAGAAAAACTGCCCTGCAGAAAGCGAGAAGCTCTGTGCTTCCAGGCTACATAATCAGGCATGGGGAATATACCACTGAATCATCATTTAGGCTTAGGTTTAAGTGCTGGTTTTTATTATTTTTACTTTGCATTATCCAGTTTCATGAACAGGCGAGTTATATCTACAAATCCGTACCGGGGAAGCACTGCCAACGGCTACGCCTGTCCAAGCGGAATGGCACTTCATTACGATGATGTTCCCTGCATAAATGGATCGGTAAGAATTGAATGTGCACAGAACAAATGGTTTGCATGTGTTGAATGCGTGGACAGCTGAAAATCGTATTATCTAAAAGTCCTCACTGGGCAGTTTCCAGATGAACGCATATTTATTTGATTGGAGGTTGCAAACTCCTCTCACACCTATAGAATATACGGGCATGGGACATATTGTTTACATTAACCTGCATGCGAGCCAATGTGCTTTTAGAAAGCAGTTGCCTGCTGATGATACGTTGCCAAGTCCTTGAATATGATACTCACTTGAGGAGGTATTTTTTTAGATCTGGAATGGACAAAATTAAGGACTCAGTTACACCAGGCACTTTTTGATGTCTGTTGAAAAAACACCAAAACCCAAACACTTCTCAGTCCCTGCGGCTGCATTCCTGAGGACTGCAGGTGCTGCTCGTCCCAAAGGAGAACCACAGTGGTTCCATCTTCATAAATTGCAGAGCTGATCACAAGGCAGATGTGTAATAGGATTTAACATATAGTGGATGCTACACAATAGCAATATATGGCTCTCAGGAACATTTAAAGGGGAGCTACAGCCAATGTCAGCTCTTAATTTGTGCTATTGCATAAAGGCCTCACTAGGGGCGAACTCAAGAGAAATTAAGAGTTTCAAAGTGTGAAGTGGACCGGAGATTCAGTCCTCCAGTATGTCAGCAATGTCAGAAAGATGTTAGAAATCCCCTCTTGGGAACAGTGCAGGATCACTTGCGTGGAGAGCAGTCTCTGCGTAGTTCTCAGATGTGCTCACCAGTATACTGCCACGGCCGGGATGGGTTAAGGAAGGATATTTAGCAACCCAGGTTGGTTTCTTTTAAGGTTAATCAGATGAATCACTGGGGTACTATTGTTGAGCTTTCCATTTTTCTAAAAATTAAAAAAAAAAAGAGTTATTTCAGTTCTTGTAGCTCAGAATAATAAATCTCCATCAAATAAAATGGAGTGCTAGCATACCAGCAGCTGATATTCGTGGGGAAGACATGCAGCCTGAAGAAATTAGAAAAACGAACTAGAAAAACCCCTCTGGGCTTCGGATAGCTGCTAGGTCATATTACTTCTAACAACTCATGTACCAGATGTAATCCCATGGATTCATCTGTGTGAACTGTGAGTACCCCCGTTAACACAGTCTGCCTGTGCCCCCTTGGTGCTAGAGCTGCCAGCTGAAGGTGCAGTCCATGAAACAGTGAGGGCGATAGGTTTGCTAATGCTATGGAACACGCTTAGGGCTGAGGCTGCCAGCCATGGAATGACATGCTTGCTTTCCACACTGTGTCCTGCCCCCACTTCCTAAATATTAAGTGTAAGTAGTAATTGTATGCTCGCTAAGCACTGAGGGCTTGCTGGAGTCCAAAGCATCACTAATGTTTTAATTTCACTTAGGAGGTTCTGCATGGTGTATTGTTCACTAACTGTCGAGGTGTGTGTGTTGCAGTGGGAACCAGAAGATGGCTTTCCTTCTTCTCGTAGCAGGAACATTGGAGAAGAAATGCTTTATGATAACGCAGGCCTGTACGATAACTTGCCGTCTCCAAAAATCTTTGCGCGCTATCCGCCAGCTGACAGGAAACCCAATAGGTTATCTACTGACAAACTCTCCTCTAACCATTACAAACACCCTGTCTCATCCAATCTGTCTTCTGCTCAGTCTGTCACTAATACCTCTGCGGTGGGGAGGGGATCTGGCTCGCAGGTACTGTACTATTTAACACTTAACAAAGCTTTTTATTTGTTGGCTGTTCTGTTTATCTGGTTGTTATCTGAAGGGACTATTAAAGTCCCTTAGTGTTAGCACTGAAGTGCCTGGAGTTTAGTTATGAGCCCACTGCAAATGAAGCAGGTTTGCAAAGTTGTGAATTCCAATGTGGAAGTAGTGGTATTTGGGAAAGGCTTTCCCCACATGTTCTTGATGATTTACAGATTGTGAATAATAAGAAAAAAATAAATGGGACCTTCCACACTTAACCTGAATGCATGTCTAGCTACCTTCTGGCTCCTCAGGCAGAGATGTCTTCGGAAAAAAACCAGAAAAGATGGGTGAAATATGACCTAACTGTGACAGCAAATTTGGCTCTTTAGAATTGTGCTAATCTATATATCATGTATACTATGGTTATATTTTTTGTGAATATGCATATATATCACAACTTGATGCTATATATTTAGTAAATTATGTTGTATATATTCATGTATACTATCTCTATATTACTGCCTGTTATTTTTTTCCCCATAAAAAAAAAAAAAGCCTCTGTCTGCTGCTTTCTGAGGGTGGCTTCAGGCTTTTGTGCCTTAGCTTGAACATGAACCTACAGAGCAGGCAAAGTCCTGTGTGCTCAGCCTTGTAGCAGATGGGCACAACCCAGCAGGGGAGCAGAGCAAGCCTTGCTCACAGCCATGCCAGTAACTTTCTTAGAGCCCTTAGCCGGTCTCTGAAAGCTGGTCATTGGCATGAACCTGTGAATATATCACAGTGATGGGTGGTTTTCAATCTAATCTGACATGGATAAGTGTCAGATAAGTTAGATAAGTGTTTCCCCTGTATAAGGTACCTGTCATACTGCGTGTTTACTCGCTTAACCCTTACAAAAACCTCCTATTGGAATATTAGAATTCAGTGCAGTTGCAGAATTGGAGTGGGATGTGAGCCATAAATTACTGCAGCAGCAAGCTTCTCCGTGCACTCCCAATTCAGTCCTCACAAACTTTTGGAAGCAGTAGAACAGAGCATGGCACACATATGCCCTGTGCTTGGCTGGAGCATCCTCCATGGCAACACTACGATTAGTCAGGACAGGGTTATCTTCCCTGGGTTCAGTTCATTGCAGTGAGCCGTCTAAATGGAAACCCCTCGAACATGAAATGTTCTGTTCCTGGTAATCTTGTGAGACTGTCTCACCATTATAAGAGGGTTTTTTAAGTAAGTAAAGCTTTTAATTAGTAGCTAGAGATTGTATAAGGGGAAAACAATATGTTAACTCATAGCACTTAAAAACATGTCATAATTATATTGTTTAAAAAAAAAATAAATCCACCACACAGATGGCAAGGACATATAGTAAATAAGAAAGTGCTGAATTTTTGTATGGTAAACCCTGGTGGGCTTTTCTGTATGAAATTAGCTCTGACAAACTTGTGTTTCAAGAATCCTAACTGTAAAAAATTTTTCAAAGGTGCATTTTTTTCAGCCTTGCAATGGCTTTCCTAATATTGTAAATGCCAGAGGTCTAAACACCTTGGAAACCATGATGCTGCCAGAGACGGGGAGTTCATCCCCTTGTTATCCTGTGATTGCTGGCATGGGTCCTGCTGAGCAGGCAGCTCCCAGAGGCATCTCTGGAGGAAGCGCCGTCTCCAGCTCAATCAATGTGCTCTATTAAGGCTCTCCGAGCTAGCGGCTTTCTGTCAAGCTCTGCCCTTGATGAAAGGGTGAAAGTAATGCCAGTGGCACAGGAATAGCTGGAGCCCATTTGTACTTTTGTTTTCCAACAGTTTAAGGGCAAGAAGCCTCCTGTGACTACTAATGGGATCACCGGAAAAGCAAGAACTTTAAATAGCCAGCCGAAGAAATCTGAAACAGTTTCCTGTGTGAAGCGCACTGCATCCAGTAAGTATCTGTCCTCACTGCTGCCTCACTTGGGAGAGGAGTCAGGAGGGTACCCAAAAGACCTCTTGTCTTAGTAGACAAGATAAAGAACCACTGTGGTTCTTGTGTGGCTGAGAGGCCGAGGAGGAGATGCCACCAAGACTTTGAACAGGAGATACATTGGTGACTTAAATCCAGCCACACCACACAAGAAAAGAGTGTCATATGGGAGAATGATAAATATGAAATGTGGACACATGGCTGCAAAGTCATGAGGACAGCAGGGAAAAAAGGGAGTACCGATTCTTCATTTGTGGCAGAGGGGAATTCTGTCTTCCTGTTGGAAAAGGAGGATGAGAATCTGGTATAGATGTAAGAACACTGTGTTGCTCAAAAGCAGACTTACTAATGAAGTCTTATTTAAGAAGTCACAGATTTAATGGCAATAAGAGAAATTTGTGTTAGACTTTAGGACAAAAGTAGCTTCTAACTGACTAAAACTGGCTTAACAACTCTTTGTCAGGAATGATTTCATATCATAGAGTTTGCCTTCAGATATGCAACAGACAAAGTGATCTCTTAGCTGACCTATCTTCTTTGAGTCTGCAACTGGAGCAGAGGTATAGAAGGGGCTGTGATATGAAATAGACCACAAATACATGTAAGCCATGAAATGAAAGCATCTGTATGGGAAATTAAAAAAGAAAAAGAAAGCTGTCAAAAATCAAAGAAGTGTGAACATCTTTGTGTTCTCTTATGTCAGGTCAGAAAAGATGTGCACTTGAAGTAGGAATGAAAGCCAGGCAAAAGGCCAAGCAGGTAGTTTTTCCTCTCACACTTCCAATTAAAAATGAAGGGTTCGTAGCTAGAGAGGAGCCTCTTATCCATCTTCTAAACTACAGAGAAAGGCAAGGCCATTTTTCAGAACCAATGTTCTGCAAGATAACTGGTATTTGTCATCTTCCTCACGTAAATATACAGAACAAACTCTCTCCCATACTGTTGTTGTAGCTGTGCTGCAGAACTTGGCAGAAATCATGGACCTTGAGAAACAGCCAGTGGAAGAGGAATGGCAAACCTTTTTCTCAAACCATAGAATTATAGAATGGTTTGGGTTGGAAGGGAGCCTTGAAGATCATCTAGTTCCAACACCCCTGCCATGGGGAACCATGACATGCTTCATGTCATGTTTATTCTCAGGGAATAGTTCACAACTGTACTGTTAGTTTAAACCCTAATTTAAGAAACAATCTAACACATGCAGATGCAGAGCAGTACAAATACGGCAAGAATCGTGTGGA
This sequence comes from Mohoua ochrocephala, assembly GCA_013398855.1. Lineage (NCBI taxonomy): Eukaryota > Metazoa > Chordata > Aves > Passeriformes > Acanthizidae > Mohoua > Mohoua ochrocephala. Next base: position 56,877 of record VZTA01025931.1, on the reverse strand, counting down.
AGCAGATGCAAAGAGATTACAAAGCAAAGAGGAGGAGCTGCTAAAGAAAAAAGAAGCCCTCCGGAATAGGCTGGCCCAGCTCCGGAAGGAGAGAAAAGATCTGCGTGCTGCCATTGAAGTCAATGCCGGTATGAGGTGCTTTTTTGTGCTGAATTCTCGCCTGAGAATTAGGCTTAATTACCCAAACAGCTTTGTATTCTGTGCTGAAGACATGTCACCCTAAACAAGGTTTGGTTTTGATGCTGAGCAATACTCTGTAATGCCTATATGTGCTGTCTATATAGATACAAAATGTATAAGATAAAAATACCTATGTGTAAGTGCATGTACTTATTTTATATATGTGTGTGTATGTTTACACATACCTAAGGAATTACACCAATGAGAACTTCAGATAAGTAGAACATGGGAATAATTTTTTTGTGACTAGCTAATTATCTCTTTATGCTATGGAAAATTAAAAAATCAACACTGATTTGAAACCAGACTAGATATCTAGGAATGACACTTGATAGAAGGCATTTGATTTATGCTGCTAAGCTTTTTACATGAAAAAAATGTTCTATGTAAAGTACCTAATTTTTTTTCATCTCACTGATATGTAGAGACCTTGTTTCCTTACTTTTTAGAAAGAAAAGAATGTCTTTAAGTGTCAATTTAACCTTTTCATTAAAATAATAAAATTGCTGTGAATGACAGGCAGGAAGACCCAAGTGATTCTTGAAGACAAGTTAAAGAAGTTGGAAGAGGAGTGTAAGCAGAAGGAGGCTGAGCGTGTAAACCTGGAGCTAGAACTGACTGAGGTGAAGGAGAGCCTTAAGAAAGCCTTGGCTGGTGGCATCACACTGGGCTTGGCTATTGAACCCAAATCAGGAACATCAAGTCCACAGGTATGCAAAGCCATTAAACATGCAAATCCCAGTGCCATGGGCTAGGAGTGCTCAGCCTTCTCAGCTCCAGTAAAAATGAATAGGAATGAGAGTTTTATAATGGTTTATTAAGCCCAAGAAATAAGAGCAGAATTAAATGCCTTTCTGTGTTGTTTACATTTTCTACAGCAGCAGGGATCAGGTAGACATGGGAATCACAGGCAGTATGTGTTAGGATAATGTGCAAAAGCCAACACCTTGTTGTCCTCAGTGGCTGTAGAAGTGCAGGAACCGAGACATTGCTCCAGCCCAGGGAGATTGAAATGCACCAAGTCATCGTGCAGTGATGGAGACGTGCTTGTGCTGGTCCCCTATCAGCTGCTGTCACACTTTGCAAGGGTTGCATCTCACACATTCACAGTGGAACCTGGCAGTCCCAGCTTGTGCTATAGATCTGTGTGTGAAGCAGCCATCACAGAAGATAAGAGAGGGATACATCAGTTCCTCTGGATTATCCATAGTTGCTTAATCAGACCCATAGTTGTGTAATCAGACCCAGAGCTGTTTAACAGAAAAGAAACTTCAATTTTCATCATATTAACACTCATGCACATTATTTTTTTTCTTTTGTTCTAATCAGTTTTTCATTTATCCATCATTATTATGAATAGAGTTTCATTTTAAAAAAGTTCTGTAGTTGTGAATCTAAAGTAGAAAATATTATATGTGTGACTGCTTGGAGGAAACTCAATAGAGGCTTTTCACTCTTCATTAGTCTCCAATTTTCAAGCACCGAACTTTGGAAAACTCTCCAATCTCCAGCTGTGACACCAGTGATACTGAATGCTCCATCCCTGTGAACAGCGCAGCAGCTCTGAAGCGACCTCCCTCATCAAACAATTCTCCATGTCGAGGCCATGTCCTTCGAAAAGCAAAGGTGAGAGAACTGATGTCTAATTTTCTTTTTCTGTACTTTTTTGTACTTTCTTACAAAGTCTTATTTAGCCTTAAGAAGAGAATATTTAAATTATTTGTATTACTACATAAATACTGCTGGTTTGGGGAACCTTTTGCAGAAGAATTGGTAAGTAGTTTGGGAGACAGATTTGACTCTACTCTCATTCCATGTTTTTCTCTGTTGCTTTATAGATTTAATTTGCAAGGTAAGTGGTCTGTGGTGTAGACAGTCCATGTGTCTACACTACTACTCTGTGTAGCAGAGAAGTAGTTAAAAGAGCACTGTTATAGTAAGTGATTAGAAATGGCACAAGATTGGGTCTGATCTTTTCCAGCTAGTGCAAGAATGGAATAGATGCACATTATAATAAGTGACAATGTGTTGTGCAAGTATCCACTCAATGTACATTAAAAGTCACAGTTGAATTACTTTAATTTAGTCTTGCAAGTACCAGGCTGAAATTTGCTGTCCTCTTGTATTGCTACAGTCTTCTGATTTTTGTGGTTTAGTTTAAATGGGATTTGTATGACCATTCTTCTGGGCTAAATTTGCTGGCAACATAAGCATGTGGGCAACACATAACCAAGGGTGACAGTAATAGCATTGAGCCCAAGCTTTTGTTTATTTAGTAGTTCACTGCTAGTTGTAATTATAAATGGTAATAACCATAAACACTTGTTTTTCAAATGCAGGCGATTTCCTTTTTTCATTGATGTCTTCTGTATCAGGATTACTTCAAGTAACTTTTGCTACATGTATTCGTTGATTATCTACATTTCCAGTGTCTGAGCACGAGCCTGGAGCCTAGATGTAGTAGATACTGAAAAACCAGCATCTCAAAAAATTATTTTATTATGAAATTATCATAATAGAATTATTTCTCTTGCTATACCTTTTATGAGTGCTTTCTCACCCTTCTTCTATCCCCTTTCCATGGACATCAACTGCTTTTTCTTGCCATTCATTTAAATCCAACTAAGAATAATTACACTCAGCATAATAGGTTTCAGTTCTAATCAACTTTGATGTTTGCAGCTTGTGTTTCAAACCTGAAGAAGGATTTATGTGCTCTAAAGCTTATCTGCATATTCCAATTATACCCTAATTTGTCCCACAATGATATCATCTCTAACTGTACACTTTGTCTTGGATGTGGATGTTAGCTCAGCAATACTCAGGGAATGTGGTCTAGCAGAGGACAGTCCTTGCAAATGGGAGCGTGGATTTGTGCTGGACAGGCACATTCAATCCAGCCATCTAATTGTTACAGCTGGAGAAACCAGGGCGCTATAAAAATCTAAACGTTTTTGATGCAAAGAACACCTTCCAGCTGTAGTACATTTTTTATGCCCGGCATATACCATACAGGAAAAACCCTGCTGCGTTGTTTGGTGTCGGTATGCTTTGGATGGCACAATAAATTGGTCAAGCTTTTTATTAGAGGAATCTTGGACATAGGATTAGGTTAATCAAAAAGGATATGGAGCAACTAAGCGTATTTTTCCCATGCTGGGAAAAACAACTCAAAGTATCTGATTCAGCTTTAACAGCTTTTTCCTAAAACCTCATGCACTAAATATTAAGAGTGAAATTTTGCTGAATTAGATAGTGCAACCCAATCTGTTCTGAGCCCATTGGCAGCCACAGCTGCCATCAGGTGCACATCTGCAGCACGCCCCACGCTCGGGGGTCGCTGTACATGTGTGGGGGTGGAATTTGGCTCTCAATTCTTTTGGCCTTTTGCAGTTGCGAGTGAGCCCAGGCCTTGTAGATGTGGCTCAGGAAAGGGCGTCACACGTGAGTATCCCAGAGCAGAACTTGGCTCTCCACGCACGGGTGTCAGTGCAGTTTGTGGGAGTGAAACAGATTCCACGTCTGTGCTCGCGCTTGCATCTCCATCAGCTGGCAGATCTCCCGATGCTATGAGGGAGTTGTATCAACGTTCAGAATGTCAGGATATGGTTTTTTTCCCCTAGTATGTATTTGAATGCACTGAATGCCTCCTTTCTTGCCCTTTCCTTGCACGGAGGATGCTGAGCCTGTCACCTGCCAGCCTTGTGTTTGCAGCCACCGTCGTGTCACGGCCGTGCTCACCAGTCAGCAGCGCTGTGCGAGTGCTGGGGCAGCTGCTGCTGCTGCTGCTGCTGTGCCTCTGTGCCCTGCACAGCCCAGCCTGGGAGGGGACATCAGGCACCTGGGACAGCAGGCTGGAAAGCCGTGCCACCAAAAGCTTTCTCCTCTCAGATGCACTGACATTAGAAGGAAATACAGAGAGAAGCAGTAAAGCAGATCTAGCATTAAGGATAAGAACGAACAGCAGTTTGGGGTTTGGCTGTTCAGGACATCCACTATACATACACACATATGTGCATATATATATTTGAATTTTTTAACTTTTCTGTTTGCAAGAATCTTTAAATTTTTTTTAGAAAGTAATTATGCATATTTTTAAGAAGCCAGAAGGCATTTTAATTGCAATTTTGTCTAATCTGTACTTGGCTAGAAATGGAGACTGTAATTAAAATATGGAAAACAATATTCTGCGTTAGCAGTCCTCGAGAAGTAAAAAGATTAAAATATCCTTGCTGCACAACAATTATTTAAACATTTCAGATATTCATTTTACTATCAAATTAGTTTCTAAAACCAAATTGTTATGTGCAGCAAGGAAAGTGAAATTATTATTTCTGATTTGTTTTTGAAACTAGTGGGCTGGTGAATGTCAGCAGCTTATATTTTCCTTGTGTTCAAGGACTGGAGAAGAAAAAGAGATGTCCCAGTTTCCCAGCTCCCAGTCAGGCTGTCAGTATTGACTTAAACATTCTTTCCTTGGAATCTGCTGGAGCAATGGAAGCAAAGAAAAAGTTCCTTTTGCACCTGCAAAAGAAGCTTCTTCTTTCGAGGCTTATTTAACACTTCAAAAATTCTCCTCCCAGTTGCCTAGCCAAGGACTTCATTTAGAGCTTTGGTAGCTTATACATAGAGAACATACATCTAACAGAGTTTTAAAAGTAATCTAATTTTTACCAGTACTGTGTTTTAAATTTAGAGTTACCACAACTTGAAGAGTAAAACTGAATATTTAAAATACACCGAGTTTTAGTAAAAGCACCATTTAAATGAAAAAAACCCAACCAAACAAAAAACAGCCGACACCAGTTTAGAAACAAAGTAAGTTATTGTCTACCTTTAAACCCAAGGGTTTTTCTTCCTTATATTGCTAAAGCAGCCACCAACTGTGACCTTAACTGTTGTTTTACAGCAGCTGAAGAGGTGTCATGGTCATCCAGCTGTTCAGCCAAACTCATGCTCTTGCTGCTTTCAGCAGCAGAAACAGCTATTTACGTGCATAAGTAATGGTTTTCAGTCAGAGCTCTTAAAGGTTGTGGAATGAGTGTTAAATTCAGGAATTCAGGTTGGGAGCCAAGTCAGCAGGCTGCCTGCAGAGTGTCTCTGCAGACTAGATGGGTCAGAGAGGAATCTGCAGCCCCCAGTGCCTGGCGGGGAGCAGCTGGGAGGTTGCTCCATGGGGATTGCTGGAGCCAGAGGCCACCTTCTGTGGATCTTCAGTAGTTCCTGAAGGCTGTGAGGGTGTGATTCAGGGAGTAGTAAGTGTGGCTGTCCTAAGGTGAGCCCACCTTGCTTCAGCTCTTCTGCTCCTCTGTACTGTTAAAAAACGCTGTCGGTGTCATTCGATAGCTGCAGTTTTATCGAGCTGGGTGTGCAGCTGTAGCAATCTCAAGATTTTCACTAATGTGGCAGAAGAAATGGCAATACCTTGCTCTGAGACATATGAACAAAAACATTATCGATTACATGTTTTACTGTGCATGGTGTCCTTGTCCTCAGCTAACAGGTGGGGAAACTGAGGCACAGAAAGGCAAAGCAATTTCTTTAACTTGCCAAGCAATAGCTCAGTTTGGATTATCTATAAGGGAAACAAATGCAATGCAAATTGACTTGTTTTTCTTAACCCTGCCTGTTAGTCTCTCTGCTAAGTTGCTCTTTTTAGCCATCGAGTTATGTGCCTGCCATGAGTCTTATAATAAAAAAAATTGAAGAGCAGTAAAGCAATCACTTGTTGTCAGCTCTGAGAGATATTGAGGGCTTCCTGCTGTCTCACGCAAGTCATTTGGAGAGCCCTGTGTGCTTAAATCAGCCTCTCCCTTACTCAGGGAGAGCTGAGTGCTTTACACCAGCTGTGGGGTGCGAGTTGCTCCAGAAGTTCCCTTTGCAGAAAACAAACATGGCTTATTTGCACTGCACTAGAAAATAGGGTGCTGTATATAGTTGGGGAGGGGTGGATGCTGTGCACAGACTACCAGAACATACTTGTTAGCATTCCCTAACTAATTTGTGGGCTGAATCCAGCGAAGTTAATGGAAAAACTGTTATTGACCCCAGCTGTGGCTTAGCAGATACCATGACATCAGTGAAATATCCTGATTTCTTTAACATTTTCTGTATCTTTTTCCCCCCCTTTCCAGGAATGGGAGATGAAAAATGGAACATAAACGTAGCAAAACCACTCACTTTCCGTAAAGGCCTTACCTACTACAGACCAAGACATAGGCTGCAAAGGACTCACCTGAAAGGTCTCATCAAGTGATAAAACATAAGAAGTTTTATAACTCTGTTAAGTTAATGGTAGCTTGGCGCTAATTTGCCTGTATTCCCTCTACTGTATTGCTGTGTAACTATGTGTGCCCCTTTTTATTAGCTGTAACTCCTTGTTTCCAACTTCACTGGTAAAGAAAATGAAAACCAAAAAAACCCAACCATAGAAATTAAAAAGGAGCATAAAGTCACAGTTGAAAAGTTTACTTTGCTGAAATAGCACAGAACCAGCAATGTTAATTACAGTGCATCAGACGGCCTGACCACTGCTGAAGACTGGTGTGAAATCTTGGCTCTTACAGGTTAAAATGCCTTCCGAGCTCTGCCACGGAGCAGAGCTCACTCGTGAGCAGAGGCTTTGCTGGTGGCTGCTCGCAGGGCAGAAGAAAACGGAAGGAATGTGCTCCCAGAAGCAGCACTGCCTGCTCGGCCCAGGAGCTCTGCAGTGCCGCCGCCCTCCGTGGGACGACAGCGACTCATTGGTGAAGCGTTTCTTGGATACTTCTTAGACAGATGCTTTTGTCATTGGGAGATAAAAAGCTGCCAAACTTTGAGACAAATACGTTTTTGTACATTCTCTTTATTGCTGTTCTGAAGCACCAGTCATTTTCAAAGGTCATGTTCCTGATCCATGACCTTGTTCCTGATTTTTTTAAAAGGCAGGTTATTTTTAGATACTGCTTCTTTTCTATACATTTTGAAGAAGAAAAAGAAAATGTAATTGCAATTAGTCCTCAACAGGTAATGGCAACTCAGAATAACTTATGCAGTCAGTCTTGTTTTGTTTTTTATAATATAGTATTGTTAAACTTGAGGTATAGAACACTGCTGTACTTAGTTTCCTTCGTCTTTTCAGACCTCAGCTATAATTTTTGGGGAAGATGGACTGAAAAGGTGATAATTTTCAGACTCTTTTATAAACAGTTTAACAAACAATTGGGGATTTTCTCAAACAGGAGTCCATTTCTGTTTACTAGGAAACAGCATTTTAGTCTGTAAAATTATAAAAGTCTGTTTTTCTTTGTCTCCATCCATGTCACTCACAAGAAATTATATGCAGTAAATTGCCACTGAAGCCCTTCAAAATATCAAGATTGGTTTTAAAAAAACAGGAGGGGATGGGGGGAAAACGTATAATAAGATAGCTTCTTTTAAGTTTTTCTCTGTATTTTTTTTAAGCATTTGGAGAGCTTTCAATCATACTCTCAAGATTTTTTTCCTCCTCAACTGTGAGGAGTAGAAAATTAATTTAAATAATTAAAATACTACACATATTTTGAGATAATCACAGATGTTAGGGCTGGAGTCTTGATAATTAGTTAAGACTGCAATTAAAATCACAGAAATTGGCAAGACAGCAGTTATCAAGGATTACATTCCTTTATGGCCAAACCTGTAGATTATCTCTTGTCTTTAGGAATGGGTGTGTGCAACCCCTGAAGGGTACACTGGGATTCTCAGCTGAGCTGGATGCCAGAGGACTTCCTGCAGGAGCTTGTGGGATTTGAAGGCACAGAGCTATCAGAAACCTGATGATAGCTGATGGGAGACAGGGCTGTGTCCTGTTCCCAAATGCAGTTAGGGCCAGGGATCCCACTGACCTTAGCGGTGTAGAAATGGGGCCCAGCGTGAGAAAAGGCTCTTTGCTTCTTGTGACGGTACATGGTACAAAGTGCCACAGGAATGCAGATACAGTAGGAAAACAAGTGTCAGTGTGGTTTTCATTGAAAACGCATTTTTTAATGTTAGTTTAGGTCATCTACTTATTAACTCTTTAACTAGAGGGCACAATCTATACTGTATGACTATGGAGTAAACAGCGTCAAATTCCCATAAATAATAGCAGAAACAAATTTGAAGCAAAAGTAAGTTCATTTAGGCTTTTTATTTCAAATTAAGTTATTTATTTGTATATTTCAATAAATATTTAATTTATATCTGTACATATTTATAATGCAAATTAGGCTTCTAGTCAACATTTGCAATGATGTAACAGTTGCCATTAAGAAGTGGTCCCGCATCAAGTAATGCAGAGTAGTCAAAAGCCAAATCACTTGTTTTGTTTACCCAATATTGACATTGTCTCTTTCCACCCCCTTATCCCATGCTAAAAAAGAAAGAAAAATTCCTTGGCAAGGACAGGTTTTAATCTATGCCTGAGGTAGATATGTGCAAATTCGTGCCCAGGCAAAGAGAAATTGTATGGTGCTGGGGATGTGCACACAGCCCCAGCCCTGGTGGTGCAGCCTTCCTTCAGCTCTGCTGTAGGTGCAGATCTTCCTCAGCACCTATAGCACCCTGAGCCCCTATAGTGCCTGCTGACCAGGGGCTGCCACCTAAACTAAACCTCTTCCACTCTTCCTCCAGCAAAGGCTCCCCAGAGCCACCACCATCAGTCTATTCTACATAATGGCCAAGGTTTTGAAAGGAGGAAAACCAAAAAGCTTGGGAAATAACCTCTCTGTAGACCACAGTTGGTGCTGTGAAATGTACTCTGTTGCCTTGAATAGCACTATTGCTGCACAACTTTTTATAAAGAGCGACAGAGCTTGTATTTTCACCATTTTTAGATTTCAGGATCACCAGGCAAACTCAGCCATAGAGCAGCGTGACTTTTGTTTTAAAGGAAAACTCTCATATTTTGAACCATTTCTATGTCTTTTAAGAAAATGTTACACTTGTGCTTCCTCACCAAATGCCTGTTACTGTACCAGGTGCTTTTTTTAAATTGTCTGTTTGGTTTTGTTCTTTTTAATGGGTGATGCTTTTTTTATAAAAAAACCCAGATCATAACTTTGGGGGATCAAAGGTGGTTTTTTTTAATGAGATTATTGTGGCAATTTGATTTTTCAAATGGAAAATATTAATTTAGTATCAAGTTTTGTTAGACACTTTCAAATTAATTGGCCCAGGGTGTATGTTGTATGATAATGTTCTCATATTAAGAATGTAATTATTTCCTTATTGTATTTTTTAAAAAAACAAAATCATATTTAAAAAAAAAATCTCTGTGAAAAAAAGCATGATAGAAACATGAGAAAAAAGGGTTTGTTTTATTTTTGTTATTGGATATGTTGGCAGTGCCCATTATAATTGACTGTAAATATAGCCTTTCTACTGTATTTCTCAGTGTATTTAAGTTTTTTTGACACACATTCATTGACACTTCTGTTTAAAAAAAAAAAAAAAAAGTCCAAAATAGACCCACCTTCAAATGAGTGTCTTAGTAGCTTCAACTAACTTTATGCCTTTCTAGTTTATTCTTCAGAAAGTCTCGCGACGTGTGAAAAAAGACTGGCGCCTGGTAGGTGCGACAGATCCAAGACCATTATTAATAAAGTTACCTGTCAAAAAAAGGATTTGCATTGTTGTCTCTTGGTGTTTGTCAGTTCAAGAAGTTGGTGGCACCTTAGCAGGCCTCCTGCAATAGTCAGCCTCAGCTGACAACCATTCCCCTGTGCCAGTCAGTTGCAAAATGCTTGGACATTATCATGAGCATGTTTTGGTATCAGTTGTATCCCCATTCAACGGAGCGATGACCTTCTGCAACTTGAACACAGCCTAAGGACTCTCCTGGCAATGGAACGTGGAATTCGATGTGTTTGGAGCCCATAGCAGCACTTCCTGCTTGCCTGTTCCAGCTGCACCAGTTTGCTTAGATGTCAACTCCACTAATAAATTATGCAATGCGTAAAACATTAAAAATTACCTCTAAGAAATGAAAGTGGATTAAAATTAAACTGAGCTGATTATCAGGCTACTTAAAGATGAATGTAGCAATTTCTTATAGATGACTGACAGATGAGATTGAGAACTGTTGAGCTGTAATTACTCCTTGCTGCTTTTCTTAGATTTTGCTCTTGCTCCTTTTACACCACAATTATTGCCAAATTTACAAAGCAGAAAGCTTAAATAGAATATACATTTCATTCTCCCAAACTGAGGGAAGCAATATTCTAAAGTAGTTAATTGGTTTCCTTTCTGTAGTTACTGCCTCCAAGATCATAATGGAGTTATAATAGGTCCATGAGCTGCATAGTAGCAACAATTAAAGACAAAAAATAAACAAAAATTAACATAAAAACACAACAGGAAAAATAAAAACAATAACCATGCCATAATCCTGCGGTCTAAAATGCAGCAACTTTCTCTAGGCTTTGTCTGATTCTCACACAACTTGCAGAAGCAAATGGTAAAAAAAGAAGACCTCCTACATTGCTCATACCTCAATCATCTCCTTTTGGACCTATACAACATTATCTGAAGTCTGAGCACTAACTGCCATAAATAGATGAACTCTGTGGGTTATGGTACAAGGGGCACAGCAACCCCTCCAGACAAGGAAAAATACTATTCACATTACAATGAAGTTCAAGGGAAAAACAAAGATAAGGTCATTCCAGTGTGAAAAAAATATAATCTTGAGGAGGGAACTGTATTAACAGGTTATAAAAACAGGGAAACAAATAGTCCCTGCCACTAACAGCACAAATACTGAGGGTATAAAAATTAATGAGCAGGTTCAAAACAACTGCTCAGAGGTGCTCGCACTCACTGCCCAATGCAGCTACAGAACTTGTCACAGAATTTTATTGATGCTAAAAGCTTGTATGGGTCCATAAACAATAAACAAAATTCATGGCAGAAAGTAATTACTTAAAGCTATCAAACACAAAGCTCCCTGCTTCAAAGCAGAAAAGTCCAGCTCCAGGGAGGCTGGAAGTGTGCTCTGTTTAAAGTGTCCTTGTGTGCTTCCCCCTGCCCCCTTGACATATTGCTACTGATTAATGAAGCTGTTTTCTTTCACAGAAAAATATTTTTTTTTTTTTACCCTAGCAGTTACAAAAACATTCCCTTCTATAAAGCGATGTATCGCGTTCTTTTCAATTTGACTTCTAAAGCAAGCATCTGTCTTAAGATCAAGGCTATGCAAAATTATTCCTTCACAATTTATTAGATAACTGTAAAAATAAAATCTTATCAAGGATATTCCTCGTCAGTAATCTGATTACAAGGGAATAATTTTCCTGTTAAATTTTGTAGAACCAGTAAAGTCACAGCTACATGGTCCTGAGTTGAACATAAGCTTAATTCCTGGGTTAATTATTAGTTTTTAAATAGACTGTTAATTGCTGTGACTGAATTATTCCTTAGAATTTTTACTTTTTTAGCCTGCTTTTTAGCATGTACTGCTGATTTTGAATTTTTTTGAGATCAGCTTTTGGTATGATGTTTTAATGGCAGGAACGGATCCTTTTATCACTTTCAAAATACACTGAGCAGCATTTGTAGTATTTTGCTTCAGCTTTTGAAAACCAAGAGGGGCAGAGTACAATAACATTTTCTCCACAGCAGCTGGATCCATAAGAAAGCAAAACATCTTTCAAAGCATAAATCACAAAAAGAAAAAAAAATGAAAAGAAATCAGTGTCTTAATGGAAAACAGGAAAAAAATATTGGCTACTGTTTATGCTTCAGAAGTTCCATTATAGAGGCATGACTTATGATGATGTTGAAACCAGTTAAGCTTCAAAATAGTATAGCAATTAATATGACTTTGATGAGGACAGCAAAGGAAACAGAAGTGAAGCAATTCTTTTTTCCCCATGGAAATCAGTTTCTGAAGTAAAGTAGCCATTCAGGTTAAGTATTAGCAAATTTTATTTGATGTCTCATTTATGGGAACAGCTTGGCTGTGTCTGTTCTCACTCCTGACCTTCCAGTTCGGGAGCTTTCCTTGGAAAGAACTATTGGAACATCATTAAAAATAAGAGACTTTAGAATTTCTTTGAGTTTTGCTTTTATTTCTATCAGAGCATTAAATTTGGAAAATGAGATGTCACTTGAGATTCATCTGCTTTTCTAGAGATAAATTGCAGTTTAAAGTCTCAGCTAGCCACAATATAGGATTAGAGAACCTAAAATGACAAACAAATTGCAATGTTCCCTCGCTGAGCTACACAAGGAGGGGAAGCCTCAAGCTTCATTCCTGAACCCAGCCTTGCATTTATCCTGGTGAGCCACAGGGTAGGGTCAGACAGCCCACACCACAGAGTTCCTCCAGCTGCCAGGTCCTTCAGCAGGCACCATGAGAAAGGGCTGAACTAGGGCAGGCAGAGAAAATTCTGTTTACTCTTGTCTGAATTCTTTTTCCTTTTAATTATCCATCTTCAGATCCTCAAAATATAGCCACTCTGTGAATAAATAATCCATTTGTTGTCCTATTAAAACTTCATTGTAGTCTATAAAATTTCTATAGCTAATTAAAAAAATTGGTAGGTAATAATTCATGTTGCTGCTTTGTCCCAGTATGAGGTTTAATAAGACTTCACATTGCACATTCACAATCACAACAATTAGCAACACCTCTCTCTGTTCTTCCTGGTTGTGGGCAATAGACAGTGAAAAGATCCATCAAGTTTTTATTCTTCCAGTGTCGGACTTTCCATGGGAAGGTACCAAGCTACACAGCAGCAACCCCCTCTCAGCACACCATAAACTCTATTCCAACCCAAAATACGAGCTACACCAGTAGCAGCTCATCTCAAAACTTCGAAGCAGGAAGGAATGCACAGTCTGTAGGGATGCAAGGCATATTCTGACTTTAGCAATTCAGCGACCTTGGCAAAGACAGAGAGCACTTGCCAGGACCAGTAGGAGAAAATCTTTAGGACATTAGGGACAAGACTTTTTAGAAATACACTATATAATTTTGCATTTCATTTCCAAAGACTGTAGGCAGAGTGAAATAAATATCGTGTGTATTAGCTAGGCATGTCCAATGGGCATAATTCTGAAGATTTTGGTTTTTCTGGCTTTGTATATGATTGAATATATTTTGTAGCTCAGTTTTATTTTGAGTCAGGGCCTGATCCTTGCACACAGCTACAGCCAGCTTAAGGGCTAATTTTGACTTGCAGACCCCTCAATTTTGCAAAAAGAATGCAGCTTCTACAGCACAGGCAACTCCTTAGGAAGAAAGTGGGATAAAGGAAGGACAATTAATTAAAGAAGAAAAAAAAAAATAAACAGAGAATAAGTAGTGTGCGAAGCCAATGAAAATGGAAGAGATTGGAATAAAGGCAGGCGAAGGGCAGAACACACATAGCTTTGTTCTGTTGATGGCGCTCTATTACAGAGAGATCAAGGCTGAAATGTACGAATTCTTTAGCCAGGCAGAAGCACTCGGGCTCTGATTCAGTGACTTCTCGAAGAGCAGGCGCATGGTTTCAGTCTCACCACAGGGTGTCACCCTCCACCAGTTATACCGCAGCAACCCCACTCCCGGGGAAAAGAGAGGACTTTTCCCTTTTTCCCTAGGAATGGAGTCGAACTGCAGCGTAGGAGGATGAAGTGGAGCGGCTAAAGAGGAGGAGGATGAAGGTTTGCTGCAGCCTTTGAGCTCGGTGTTGCTGAGTTGAGTAGTTTGCTAACTACTGACAAAACACACACAAACTCTGGGGACTGGTTAAACCATTCCCCCTCCACAAACCCCATGAAAGGCTTCAAAAGAAAAACAAAGCAATCGATAGTTTAGAACCAAATTTTATTAAAGAAAAACCTGGAGTGCAGGTTCTCAGGACAAATGCATACCTTTGGATGCAGTGGAGTACACAGGTACGTATACAGTAGTTTGCCTGCTACATGTTTGGAAGCTGAAAGAGACCGTGATAATCTGTACTGCACAGTTCATCACCATTGTTAAAAGTTGCCAAAAACTCGCTTGTGGATCACTAACAGATACTTGGTTATGTGTGTGCACTACATATTGCACAAGACTTTTTGATTAAACTATTACTTGTGCAATCGAATCACAGTTAAGTGTTACGTCAAGCATATTCAAACATATATTTGTTTCTTTTTCTCAAAAACAGCACGTCACTACAAAACTGCCATTAAATGTTACATATTTACAAAAATATACAAATAACACTTTTCCCCATTTATGACAATGCACCAGTTATGGATTTATTTCATTCTTCACTTGAGCCCTGTTACTGTATACAAAGAAACCTGCTTAAAGTCAAGGTCACCTGAAACAAAATTAGGAGAAGGCATGTTCTGTTTTCACAAATACTAGAATGTGCAAAAGCAGAAGGAGAGGACTGTGTAGTCATGTATGTTAAAGGTAGGGGTTACAGCATACTGATGACTGCTAAGAGCCTTCTCATGGAGTGGAATAACCCCTTGGTCAAAAATCCGGTTGGATACAGTGCTAAGCATTTGCTGACTAAGCAGTCACAAAGAGTTCAAAAATTCAGTCCTACCTTGGTTGTAATTAGCTTACATCTACCCGAAGAACTCTCGTGCTAACCGTGGGAATAAAAATTACCATGGAAATCAGTCAGTAACCTGTGTAAGCACAGGTGCAGTGAGTAGAAGACTGATTTTAACCTGCAGTTGCTTTTCAAAGTCACCGTGGACGAAATTCTTCTGTAACACAAACCTGAATTGATAATGTCTGTGGAACTGCATGGCCATAAATTAGGGTAGAACTTGGCCCTGCAAAGACAAATAAATGATGTTCCACATAAACAACAGGGTAGCGAGAAATGCTTTGTGAATCTTCATTAGACATATGTCAAGTCTAGTTTTTATTTTATTGGCTTTCATATACTTACCAAGAGCTGCAGTTCTAATTAGCCACAAAATATGATTTAGGCTTAGTTAAATTACCATTTTTTTCTCCTTTTGTTTTCATGAGTAATGCCAGCAAAATCTATATTTAGCTGTCTGAATCAGGATTGAGAGATTTTGCACCCACCTGCGCTGGAACAGCCACGGATGCACTGTAATTCCATCCTTTACCCTTAAAAAGGAAAATTCTCTTATTCCGACTCTCATCTCTCCAAATATACCTCCAATCTAGGATGAAGTAATATTCCTAGTGCTGCTTCATAAATACAGAGCAATTATTATACTAGGTAAATTTCATTTAGGTGAGGAAGGGCAATACCTGATGCCTCCTAAACCCACAGTTGCAATGCACTAGGGTGGTATTCTTTAAAAGCATCCTCTGCAAAGAAACCTATCAAAGTTTAATGGAAAGGTAAATCACAGGAGCTGTACATATTTGTAAAAATAAGTGGTAAGTAAAACATAAAAAGTGGAAGCTTCCCAAAGCACTCTGCCAGATGAGCAAGTTCCCCACCCTCTTCCAATCTGCTATTCCTTTGCAAACTTCTTATATTTATTTTTTCTCAACCACACGGAAGAGGTTGAGAATTAGTTAATCACCTTTTGACATCGACCCAGTTTATTGGCAGAATGACAATCAGAGAAAAGCAACTCAGAGAAGACTGGCATCAAGAGAGGAGAATTCAAGTACTTCTCTATTTGATTACGTTTTCCCTCCAGAGCCTTCTGCACTGCAGCAAGCGCAACCCATGACTTTACACCCATGAGGAAATAAATCACAGCCTGTCAGTGACAAACGAAAAAAAGGATCTGTACTCAAAGGCCTGGTGTGTATACGAAATGGAGGAACTCTGTTCCTAAAATTAAAATTTCTAGTCACATGTTCAGTAAACTCCAGTCACTGGTGTTTACCCTCAGGAATGCTACACCAACTCCATTCATCTTCTTTAAACATTATAAAATTACAGTTCATAGAGGCATTCTAGCAAATTACATTTAAACAGTATAAATGCAAGACACAGACTCTATAAAATAATTCTTTTCCCTTGTCTCCTAGCTCAGTGCTGTGCTAGGGAGGAACACCATTAGCAAATGACCCACAATCACCTGGAGCACACATACAGGCATCTTGGCTCCGAAAGCAGCATCTTTTCCATGCACCTCAGGAATGCTGCTGCGAGTCAGACCTGTCTTAAATTATGGGCAGAGATGGTGATAATTTTGCCTGTTCCTCGTGCTGCATCAATTTAGACTCATGGTTTAAAGTCTCTGCATGCAACCAACAAAACTAAAAATAGTTGCCATTACAAATTAAAGTAAGCTTCAAGGCTTAAGCAAAACAAAATCAACAACGTGTGGTAAAATCAACACACTGGTAACACTGACTTTCTCCCCGCTTTTCCTTGTCCTGTTTAGTCCTGTGCTCCCCTCCCTCCCACATCTCTCTCGCATACACTCCCTAACACAGGCATCCCTTCAAAGATACCACTGAGCTTTTCAGTGATCTTATTCCCACTAAATTCTCAAAGCTCTTCCAGCATGATGATTCTGCCAAATCTATCTGGTGACTTTGCTTAAGTTTGTGTTTTATGGAACTTGAATCCAAGCCATCTTCCCTGGCCTCTAGGAAAGGTTTCATACAGACCCATTCCATAAACCTGTCAACTCAAATTGTTCCCGACCCTCTGTTGACTAAGGATTCTCTTTACTTCACCTATTCTTCAGCTTTGGGTTGTAACAATTTCTCTGAAAGGCTGTGTCTGAGCTTGGGTCTCAGCATTTCCCATACTGAAATACAAATGCAGCCCAATGGTCTGGCAAGGTGTCTCTACCCAGCTTTGCTGCAATTCTGTACCTGCCAGACTGC
The DNA here is from genome assembly GCA_013398855.1 of Mohoua ochrocephala. Lineage (NCBI taxonomy): Eukaryota > Metazoa > Chordata > Aves > Passeriformes > Acanthizidae > Mohoua > Mohoua ochrocephala. The sequence continues at coordinate 39,929 of VZTA01025931.1, read as the reverse complement.
AAGGCTGGCAAAGCAAGCCAGCCCTTGCTGTGCTCCAGGAAACTCATGGGAATGCCTTGTATTGGCCTGTAACCTGAAAGGAGGCAGAGGAAGATATCTGGGAGATAACAGATAGAGCTCTCTGCCAATTAAATATATAATTTCACTACAGACCGATGGCAAAACCAATATATACACTGGTGAGAGAGGAAATGCTGGTTTTTATTCTTTCAGGGAGTATAATACTCATCCACATCTCAAACTAGAAGCATGTGTTCTCTGGGAAGAACATCTGAGAGAAGTTCTTGAAAGGCAAAAGATAAGAGTTCCAAGAAGATTTAGAGAAAATGAGAGCCAAAATTAAAGCTGAAAGGATTAAAAGATACTAAAGAGGGAAAGAAACAGGAAGGATGGACTGCAGTGACAAAAAGCACAGGGATCCTCATCAACCCAGATAATACAGCAGAGCTTAGCAGAGAGGCAGGAATGGGGAAGAGATTGTGATTCTTCTTGCTATCAGTCAGGACATGGTAGGGTGCACATCCAAATAAAAACACAGACAGTAACATAAAGCAAAACAAAAAGCAAGGAAGAAAAAGTGGACTGTAGAGAACTGTCATATGGAGAAGCCAGGCAAGGCAGAGCCACAAACAGCAGCAATAGTGAGAGAGGACAAAAGGACTACAAAACAAAAAGGTGGGGGGGGAGCAGGGAAGAAGGAGATACAGAAAAGAGTGGAAATTCAGGCGCTTTTTTTTCTCTAAAGTATCACCAATTATTTGGAAGCATTAAACAATGCAGGTGACTTCATGAACAGTTACTTTGCTACTTCAGCATCTCAAAAGATTAACCCCAAAGAGAGGAGTGTATTCACAAGTAAATTGAGCTAGTGAATTCGGCAATTCCCCGAGCATCTTGTTTGTGAAGATATTCTGTAATTTTAACCATTTAAAGGCCCTGCTGTGAATCTGAGACATAGAGGTGGTGTACTAAAATAAAATATTCTCCTTTGGACTACTTTTACCATTTGCAAACTGCCTACGTGCATATTACTGATGTTTGGGGTTACGCTTCTTCTGCACAGTCCTTTCTATTCAGAATCCATAACAAGAATATCTCAAAAGCCACATGGATATAAGCCTGCTGTTTTCCTATATGAGCTGTCCTCATTAAAAAGTATCTCTTCCACCATTTCAGAAAGATTTCCTTTTTAAACAGTTTTAATCAATAAGCAGTGTGAATTAATACTTTTTTTAAAAAGCGAATAAGCCAATTCTTTTGCTTTGATCTGCAAGAGCAGACGCTGTCAGTAAGAACTAAATATAAGTATCAAAATATGGCTAAAATTAGCAACAAATAACATAGAAATATAAGACATGCTAAGGAAGTTATTTGGAACGCCTGGCCTTCCTGGTGATTAATATACTCATTATACCATTAAAAATACATGCAAAAAAGGCATATTATTTAAGCAGTGCCAGGTACCGCTGCTTGTATTATTGCTGCACATCAGGGCTTTATGTCCACTGTATTGCAATTAATCAGTGTGAAGATGCAAATTCTACAGAAACTCAGAAATCAAGGCTGATCAATACAGCTGAAGTTCGTGTGAAATGCAAGTGTTGCAAGGAAATAATATTAAGCAAAATTACTTGTGTAAGGGAAAGAATGCACTTCCTTTCTGGGCTAGCAAATGTCACTTCTGAAAGAAAATCAATCTGGAAGGAGAGAGAGGCAAAGAGTTTGCAATTAAGAACATGTATTTCTAGAGATACTATTAAAAAGCATTTAATGTAAACCGTAACAGCTCTTTGATAAGGATTTTTTCACACAGCTATGTCGTTGCACTTCAGAGTATATATTTCTATGCCTTCCAGTGTTTCTTATGTTAGATAGTGTCTTACAGAAGATCATCTTAGCTACCAGCACATAAACTAGCTGGAAACAGTAATGCTGACAAGCTTCACATAAGGAAAAAAAAAAGGGATGAAAAGAATGGAAGTCGTACCTGGCTCCACAATTCATAGTTTAAGTAATTTGCTACTCCATTTAACAGGAGGAAAAAAGCTGGGACTGAAGACTTACAGAAATGAGATCTCATATATTAAAAATCATGAAACTAACTTGCCGTACGTATCAATTTCAATGGAAAAATATTCCAAGAGGATGCATTCTTTAGCCTCCAGAACAGCCTGAAGTACCATTACAGGTCCTTCTTTCTACCACGATGCATCCTATCTGCTTATGCAACACATTTGAGAAGAAGGAGCAAATAAAAACTTTGTCTGCATGACATTCCCATCCAGATTTGGAAAACGGGCTGTTCTGGGCCGTCTCGACATGGAGCAACCCTTCTGCACCCCCTCCAGCCTGAGGGTGCACAGAGCCCGTGCTGCCGAGGTGATCAGTTGGGTAGAAGGGCTGGCTTGGGACAGAAGATTAAAAAATTGAGAGGGCACAGCTTGACATTTCCCAGAGACAGCAGGGTTAGGCTATTAATTGCAGAAGCTAACTGGGGTCCGAGTTATTTGTCACTTTGATGATTATAGTCTAAAAATAAGTCAAAAAACATTACAGGAATAAATATGCACTTAAATGGCACCGAGAGGGCAAATGCTAAGGTACTGAAAGGAAATATGGAACACGAAAATACAAACTTAACATTAAGAACATTATCTGAGCAGACCTTACTTATAGTCAATTAAATGCCATTCTAATGAAAGTTTTGGATTTTCTCAGACTAGTACTGGCTATGTGCCAGTCTCGAAGAAAGTTGTAGAAGCAATGTGCATCTGGGACTAAAACAGAGAAAATGAGCCAGGGAGCAGCTTTTTGGATGGACTTAAAAGACAAAACAAAATTTTGCATCTCAAAAATCAAGATTTATAAAGGTAAATGCTTATAAATTTCTTCCTGGGGGAAAGCCAATATTTTGAGAGAAACGGGCACTTACTTTCATCTAAAATGCTGAAATAAAAATGAAGATGGAAACAATACAGTGGTATCAATCAATATACAATAAAACAACTATAATAACTCCAACTGACAGGGATTGTGCAACGAAATAAAATTTTTAGTCTCTCTTTTCCCCCGAAGTCTCATTAATGAAAAATTACAAAACTTTTTAATAGGAAACATAGGAAAAATCTATGACTGAAATTGTCATCGATTCTATCTACTTAGAAACATTGACTTGAAATAACACTAGAAATTCAAAACTTATCAGAACCTCTGGTTCATCATCAAAAAGCTACTGCAACCAAATGCATGTATTCAATTTCGTATAAAGATTTTCTTTTTCCCACACATTTCTTTGAGCATGTCTTTGTGGAAGGAGGATGGAAACTACTGCAATTCCATTCGACTGACCTCTGTTAAAGGTACAGCAGACAGTGGCAGAGTCACCCCACTAAAGGGATGTCTCATTGGACTGGAAACACAGCTGACCCTGACAATCATGTCAGCTGAAACCTGCTTTGCACCAGGAACTACTAATGGCAAAGCACTGATTTGTCTTTGTCTGCAGGACAGTTAGTTAACAAATCATCTACTTTATATGAATAAACAGCTTGCTCCTCATTACACCGGTCATTGAAAGAAGAAAACTCATCAAGAAGGATATAATTCAATGAGAACATCATAAAAGAGTTCCAAGAAATTGGACGTGAATTGTAGATAACAACAACATCTCGCCTCAGGCTGGTACCTTCTTTTTCTTCACAGCCATTTCCACCACCCACTTCTACAGAGTATAAAAATATACACTGGTTTATATTGCTTATATTATTGAAAAATTAATTAACACTGTGTGCATTTTCCCTAAATGTCCTCTGAGCATTTCTGAGCACTTTATATGGATGGGCTGTTCCAAAGCCATATAAAACATTCAGTGTTGAAAGAGAAAGCAAAGATAACAGCTGTAAATCTTGATGGGTGTGTTAGAATGCTTCAGATCATACTGCTTGGAGCACTCTGAAAAGTACAGGGTGTTTCTGAAACTGCAAATACATCAGATTTTAAGAAGGCCAAAAGAGGCCAATGAGGCCAATATAGTGCCAGTTTTTTGGTTTCAGAATAGTTCAAATATCAGTGCTGAAAAATATCACTGTACCCATTTTTATATGGTTTCTGATCAAATAACAATGCAGAGAAGTGAGTTGGCAATACTAGTGTGTAACGGCCAAATCACAGCCAATGTTGCAGTGCTACCACATAACAGTATGTTCCAATAGCAGTGTTTAAATAAAATTACCTTCTTTTTTCTTTTTTACCAGTGATGAACCTTTTTTGGATTATGCATTTTTTACATTTATACAGAATTGCAGCTGGTTTCAGTAGAGTACTTTTAAGAACAGTGATAATTACAAGTAAAACAAAGTAAGTTAAACCATTAATAATTTATGCTCACAAAATTCTTTCACTCTGATGATCCTGAACAAACAGTAATTAATTTAGCCTCACAATACCCCTGTGAGGTAGGTAATTACTATAAGCCCCATTTTATAGGTGGGGAAACTGGAGCTCATACAAGCGAAGTAACTTGCTCAAAGTCTGGGTACAGAATCCAGGTATCTGACAGTCATCTTCTGTTTCTTAGCCACCACATCACCCTTCCCCACTAAAAAACGTAACTAAAATATGTACAAATATTGCGTGTGTGTGTGCACACATGTGTGACTAGCACTTGTGCATAGAAGCAACTCTCTGTTTCTGAATACTGATGTATCAGGATTTTAGATACATATAAAGGATAAAAAGTTAAGACAACATGGATGTAGTTCAAGAGATTTGAGAACTAGCACTACTGAGTCTTTTCATTTACAGATAAACCAACACACCATGAATGAGAAAATGGTAATAGTACTTTCTCAGCTTTAAAATAATTCATTTTAAAGTTATTCTTGTGAGGAAATCAAAGGCTTCCTTTATTATCTGCTGGGTATTATTAATACAGTTACGGCAATACCAACATGTCTTTAGAAAACAGTGTTTTTAAGACATGACAAACCAACCTCACAGGAGTGCTGCATGAATCAAATTAATAAGCGTAAGAAAAAATTATTACAGGGACTACATTGTGCTAAGTGTTAATTAGAGTACCAAGCAATTAAATATTCTACCTTGTTCCAAAAGACTCCTGTGATCAGAGACACTAATCACCCTGAATTAAATGTATAAGAGTAGCTGTTGAAGCATAAGTTAGATATGTGACCCAGTTCCAACGGAGTCCTTTGCCAATCAGACTAACCATGTGAGAACAACCCCAAGCTGGAGCTTCCATCCCATTCCTTGTCCATGAAGCTGGTTTGCCACTCACCTGCCCTAGACAAACAACTTATTTCAGATTTACTTCACAGGAACAAGTAAGATGTTTGCTATGCTATTTTATTTTCTGCTCCAGCTCGTTTCCACTAGAAAGAGCAAGAAGAGCTGGTGGGGAGGGAAAGCCCCTGGAGCAATGATCCCAAGAGTTTCCAATTCACAGCACATTTTGTATATGCACTTCTCTTCAAGAAACCCAGACTCAGATACATTTAAGACCTTGGATTTCCACAGTCTGGCATACAACAGTCAGCCAGGGCATTGCTTCTCTGTTAATAAGTTTACATGGCACTATACAACTAAATAGGCAGAAATTTTAGAACAATTTTCGTAATTATTTTCCTGAGCAGTTTGCAAGTGCTTTTCAGAATCTTCACTCTAACTTTTCCACTTAATTTCTCACAGTAAATTTATAATCTAGATTTTCTTGTGCTTTACATACATCCTGTGGGGTTTGTGAGAGCCTACAGTACTACACTGAATTACTACATCCCAATCTGCTGCATTTGATGATAATATGCTCTATATTCACAGCTACATGGAAGAATGATTCAATGCATACACTGATTTTAAGACAGTTCTTTTCTATTTGAGTAGCATTCATTATTTTCTGTTTGCATATTCTGGACGATGCGCTATCTGTATCCTTCTTAAACAAGGTGTGTGCCAGCTTGTCACTACCATCAGTATGACATTCAGTGAGTACAGGGTTATTTATTCTCTATCCAAGGCAAAAAGTGAAGCAACTATATAGGTTTCTGAGAGAAGCATCCTAATCCCAGGCAGCTGTGACACACAGGATGCCAGACATTTAAACTCACCACACACCACACTCGTTTTTCTACATGGCTAAAATAAACCAAAGAGAAAAGACAAGAGTGTGGATTCACCGTGTTGCCATTCCTTAGGGATGCAGAGGTCAAGACTAGGAAACTCTGACCCAACTCACAAAACTGGGATTAGGAAACAAGGGCCCGACTCACAAGCCTTTCTGCAGGCAGCTCCTCCAGAAGCCCTTCCCCTGCCCTCCCTGCAGAAAAAGGGGCCAATGGTGGTAGGACTGAGACACCCCGTGGAGATGGGAAGGAAACAGGAAGCCCTAAATCCCTTCCCATCATCCCCGTGACCCTTTGGATTGTCAAACCAACCCAAGCGGAAAAGGTCAGGTAGGGGTTTGCCCGCTCCCGCCAGCAAGGGCAAAGAGCCAGAGGAAATCCCTAACAGGGATGCTGTGGGAAGGAGATGGCAGTGCTACCCAGCCCTTCCTGGAGGAGAGCTCTGACCCACCCGGCACAGCTGCCCTTAGAGGAAGTTTTAAAAAAATAACCATAAAAAGAAAGCTACCTAAAAGAGGTATTTACACTCTCTGGAAATTTAAAAAGAGACAGGCCACCAGCCTAGGGTTTAACAGGCGGCAACCCATCTGGCAGCTGCCATCATCCTAGAGGGGCTCGCTCAGGAGAAAAAGGAAAGAGCAACTCAAATGACTGTCCGCAAGTGAAGGCACCTGGTCTGGAAATAGCATCAAGCTGGTGTTTTTCTTTCACATGTGGTGGGATTGGGGGAGATACTGGTGCTGATAGTTTGTCAGGACTTGCTACACTTACAAGAGCATTATTGTATATTATGAGCTATTGTAATTAAGATTTTACTTCCTTTAATCCTCAGAAGGGCCTAAGCCTAAATTTGTTAGATTGTCTCACACATGTTTAAGTTAAGAGCTTGTCTCAACTAGGAGTGCATTTGTCTCTCACTCAGTCCTTTCTCATACAGAAATACTTGGCCTCCTAAAAAAATTGTCATTGTGATCAAACAACCATCTGTTCTGGTCTAGTCACTTGTGTAAAAATCACCTTTTCGGGCTGAAGACTCCCAGCCTTCCGCTGAATACCTCAATTAAAAATATAATTAAAAAGTTACAGTCAATCATTCTAAAAATAAACATAAAGAAATAGAGCATATACAGAAAAGAAATAAGGTGGCATTGAAGGTGCCCAGGGCTACAAATTTGCTACCATAGGTTGAGTTTCAATTGTAACGAGTTCCCAGGCCACAGAGTGAACACAAGACATATTGTCCTTTGCCCTTGGTAACTGACGACGGATGTTTTTTCCACAGGACTGATAAGAAACCTCCTCTCCATCAGCATTTACAGCCATATTTGCAATTTTGGGACATCACCAGGGAAAAATAAAACGGTACAGAGAAGAGTCTTTCGGTTTTTCTGTTCAGCTGCAAATATCAGCTAACCAGGTAACTGTGCATCTCTCTGGAGTTGATGCTCAAAACCACGCCTGAGTGATTGCCTAGGAAAATATAGAAACAAAAGGCCAACACTAGTGTATTTCAGGTACTCCACCATAAATCCCCCTTTTATTGCAGGGACAAGTCAATTGCATAAGAGAGTGGCTTTATCAAACAACAGGTCAGGTGAAGGTTGGCGCAACAGCTCCATGTACCTACAGCACACTTTTGCACAAAGCTTTTGCTCATGGTGGTGGATTTGTGGTGAATTCCTAGGGTTTCTATCCCAGTGACAGCATAAGTTGGTTCTCTTTGTGGCTTATAAAGGTGTAGTTGTCTCGAGGGGTGCAGGTGAGGGAGGAGAATGGAACCTGAGGCGTCCATTCAACATGCCACTGACCTGGGACTGGACACTGACCGGCATCAGCAATAAGGGAACTCTGTAGCTGTTCAAGTTGCCACTTCTCCCAGAAGGAGTCACTGCAAGGTAATGGTGTTGAGGAGTCCCAAGGTGGGGGTTGCGATAAAGTAGGCAACATAAAATATATAGAAAACAAAAAAAGTGGATGGGTGAGTCTGGAAATACTGTACTGTGGAAATTCAAAAGTTATGAGAAGAGAGAGAACAAACAGAAACCCAGGCCTGTAACTCCCTGCTGCGCATGGAGCGGAGGCGGCTACTGACATCTCCCAAGAGGGAGGGAGAAAGCTCACCAGAACTAGAAGGGAACTCCATAGCATAGGAACCTTCTGCAAATAATGTCATAAACCAGAATTTAATATAAAGCAGGGATTATAACCTGTTTTATACTCTAAGCCAGATAAAATAGAGTATCATTAACAGGAATATTTTCTTGGCAGTACTGAGCAATATCGGAGCTAGTGGAAAGTATTGCAAATAGCAAAACAGTAGAGAGAGCAGGAGTGTAGTTTTATGTATTAAATAACATCTTCTGTCTAAAAACTGTACAGTAGCTGACAAATATGGATGACTATGATCCACAAATTCGAGCTTTTTACGCTCTCCTGGAAAGTCTGCTGCTGCAGATAAACTGGCAGAAGCACAAATCACCTCGAGATCACATTTGCTGTCTTATGTCATGAAAACAGCATGATCTTGTACTCTTTAACCCTAAAACAACGCTCTGCTCACATGGAAGATTTTTGTTTTCTCCGAGTAACGAGTGCAGGGCCAGCAGAAATTAATTCTAAATATGCTACAAATCAGGGTAGCATTTCTTTATTAGAACATCCCAAGCTGCTTTCTTTTAAATAAACCGTAAAGGATATTCTATCATTAAAAGAAGTTATGCTTTTGTACCTTACTAGAGGTGTTTGAGTGATCCACTTTAACAGGCATGCCCACAAGGACTTTGTTAGCATTCAGCTTCTCCTCTAAAGACCCTGGAGATGAGCTGACCAAACAATTTAAACATAGACTTTGTTTTTCCAGGTTTGTTTTTGGAACTAACTCCAGTAAAGTCAGGAGGGCAACAAAGGTCGTCTTGCAAAATCAGAATGAAAACACAGCGATACTCATACACAAAGTTGTCAAAGAAGAGCTAGAAATACACAAAGCAAAGCAAGAGGCTGGATTCTTCCCTTGTGTTCAAAGCTAACACCTCCAAGAACCTAGAAGCAGCACGCAGTTCAGCAAATGAAAACAAAGACATTGACAACAAACAAAAAGGTGAAACCCAAGATAAAGAAATCTCTCCTCTGACCGGGTTCTGTCTTCCCCAGGGTACCTTGGGTGCAGCTAAAACACATCTTCTTCCTTGAGGTTCATGAAGACATTACAGTTGCCTTTCATGCCATCAATCTACTGCTACAAATCCCAAAGGCTTTGGATCATCTGATTTATTTTCACAAAATGTGCCATAATGGAACTGGGTGTTTTTTACATTGTCCTACACTTTTCAGATTGCGACCTGAAAGCAGTCTGAAGACAATGTATTATAGATCAGCACTCCATGTTGCATTAAAAATAACCACAGGGTGCCAGGACATACACTTCCACCTGACACCGAAATCATTTGCACTGAGAGATACTCACAGAAAGTTTCCCTCATGGGTTCTTTATAACCGCCTCATGAATACTAGAAAATCAACAGCTAAATTAAGGAAGACTTATGATACTTTTTATACATTAATAAATTTAATGTTTCTGATCACAAAAGCTTTAAATGCCATTGGAATATGAAGGCAAATAAATCAATGGATCTCCATACAATCCATCTGAAATCACAGAAGCATTGACTCTACAAATCCTTCTGGCCAAAGCTCAATTTTCCACTAATTCAGGGGATTATTGAGTGAATTCAACTGTTGCAGATTATATCCCAGTCTACCAAATATAATTTATCTCTAAAATTGTCCAAGTCAGTCTCCTGACATTAAACTACTATCTCTGTACTCATGCTCTATATAGCACATCATCCATACACTAGCCTGTATCTCAAGAAAGCCAAAAGAAGGTGATTGAAATAATCCCTTGTTAGTGGTGTTACCATTTGTATCTTTTTGAGACTGAACAGAAAATGAAAAAGAACTAAAATGAAAACAAACATCAATTAAAAATCAACTACTTATGAAAATTTATAAACTAAAAACGAAGTTACCTCTTGCGTTACCTAGTGTTTGAGAGTCCAGATCATCATCAATAAACTCCTCACCCTGGATGATGTTCTGGGTGTCCTCACTGTGATTAACAGGGCTTGTCATCTCCTGCTCTTTTTCATTGTGCATCTGGGCGTAGACATTTCTGCCTGGCAGTTTCCTAAATGGGACAAGAAGAAAAAAATTTGGGACGGAGTTCTTTTGTGTCACACACACACAGAGCTCTGCTGGAGCAAAGTCATTCCAGAACAAAAAATAATCACCAATCCCATCCTTCTTTAATTTTGTGATCACAACCTAAACTTACCAACTCTTTGTTCTCTGTCGCAGTTTTACGTAACTGCCTCATCAAGATGTTCATACTAAGATAATATTTAAGCATCGGTTTCTAGGACTGACAGACAATGAACAATGTTGAAAAAAATTACTAAAGCCACAGAAAAACTATTTTAAGAATTCGAGCAATAAGAGGGCCCAGTGGGTGTTCATTCGTGGTCCCAGGTGTCTTCACATACATTAAGCTGGGTTGCAATCATCATCACATCTCCCTGAGGAGGTGGGCTGACATTGAAGTGTGATAGCATCAGATGGCTCTCATAGTCAATCAGAGTCAAGGAGAAAAAGTCAGGAGAAGCCCAGGAGACAGGGAATGGACAGGAGCAGGACCAAGGGGTAAGGAGTAAGACGGTAAACAGGCATTCGTAAGGGCACAAGACAGGGGAGGTTGGTTAAGTTAAGCAGGCAGCACTGAAGGAGACAGAGTCTAACGTTTGGACTGGGAACAGATGAATTAGACAAAACTCTCTACAAGAGACAAGAATTCATTCACTCTGACCGGAATCTAGAGAAACAAGCACCTTATTAAATGCCTCTAATGAACATGGCTGAGACTGGGAGGCTTAGGACTTAATATTGATAAAGGGTTCTTAACTAGATTAATTTAAATTAGACTTTGTAAACTCAAAGGGAAAAATCAGGGACTTCTAGCTTTGCAAGATTTTATGGTTTAAACATTTCTCAAGAGCCATACCCTTTGTGCTGTAGCTGTGTTCACCTGCAGTCTGCCTGGGCACATGGGGACATCCTTTCCCAAGCACCAAGCAGACACCTCAGATTAGGGAGCAGCAGGCTCTAAGCTCCATTTCCTACAGTGCCAGAAGCTGCTTGACAGCTTGATCAGCATGACAGCAGATCATGGCTGTCAAAATCTGTGCTTAAACAGATTACTGCAATGGGCAGACAATGAGAAGAAAAGAGAAAACAGGGTTGAACAGCTGCAGTTTCTGCTGAGCCCCTTTAGACAGTGAGAAAATAGAAAAAGTGACACTAATTTTTAGACATCTCTCTAAAAGCAACCATCTCCTGCCCCATATTACAGCGGCAGTTTGAAAGCTGGATAAATACACTGATTACTCTGTTTTCTCTAGGCTTTTGAAGATGATCTGTTTTAAATGTCATTTCACAAGAAGGTGTCTTTAGCAAGATCCACCATTTTAGTCTGAGATAAAAAGTTACTGCAGCAAACTATTCAGAAAGCAACTTCCATTGCATCAAAGTAATGAGAATAAATGGATATTACTAAGAAAAGAAAGATGACTGAAGATAATCTCCTCCCTTTAATCTGAACAGCCCAAAAGATAAATTGAGTCCTATATATCTACACGCACACACACACACATCTGTATAGGTATATGCATACACACACACACTCTTAATTATATCTTTAAAAATTAGGTATTTTATCCCATTCTTTATAAGCAGTACAAAACCAAATGGAAAGGACAAGGATGGAAAGAAGGTCTGATGACACAATGCTGTGCTATTATGATCGCTTCAACAGGTCTGAGGGCTCCTCCAACAAAAACACACACGTAAAGCCAAGCCCTGAATCACTCTCCTTTCATTAAATGGATAAAAAAAGGCATTTTGAAAGAGGGAAGGACATTCCTCATTACCAAAACAAATACATTAGGTAATTAATTTTGCTTTTTTTTCTCTAGGGCCAGTAACTCCAGACTGCTTCTAATGTGTCTGGTAATGAAACTGGTCATGTGGAAAACAATATTCTCTCAATCAGACCTGCATCAAACCTGTCAAACTGCTCACTTTCAGTCCACCATCAAATGCCTAAGGGAGACAAAACCCAGAAGAGTGTCTCTGTAACACATCTGCAGAATTAGCACATATGTTTCTACAATAATTACAATAACCTCCTCAGAAGGTTCCCTTATTTCTGACAGACTATAGAAGCATCAATGGCATTATCAAAACAATTTTGACATAATAAAAATGTTAAACATCTCAAACCCATATGGCACATCCGACCTCTGCAGCTAAGTGAAAGGAGAAGAGATGCTAGTGTGACTGCTGCCTGGGACCTGTATGAAACCAGGTCAACAAAGTGCGTGTCCTTTGGTGTAAAACCTGAGGCTTCAACTCACGGCTCCTGCACAAGTTACTAGTTAGAGATAACCATGAGCACAACACATTCTAGTAAACATATTCAGGAAGAATGAGGAAACCTCTCAAGTTCACAAATAACTATTAAATTTATTGTGGCTGAGAGCATTTCCTTCTGGTTTAAGAATAAAACGAGAAAAGGTGTGAGCTGTTATTTCTCACTCGCCTTATCCTGCCCAGTCCCCCTAAGTACAGATCCTTTGGGGAAGGTATAAAGCTGAGGTACTCCGTACTTCCATGCTTTCCTTTGCTCCTCACACTGACATGAGAAAGACTGTAACGCTGAATACGGACTGGAGGAAGGAGAATATCACAGCTCTTGAGGAGACATGTACTGTAGGCGTTAGACCTTTTACACACTACAGAGATTTCTCTGTGTTTCATATTGGTTCAGTTTTGCAAGGAACTCACTCAACCACCCTGAAGAAAAGGATAGTCCAAGCCTTTTCAAGAGGCATTTTTAACACATGTGCCGGATGTTCTGTTTACAAGACACAGCCACACCGTGGGATGAAATAGGATGTGGATACTGGATCCTGGCTAAAGATGGGCCTGATTCTGGCAATTTCCCAGTGCTTCTCACTGCTGTAACATGCAGGAAGGAGGCTGTTACCCCTACTTATACAGAGAAAAACTCTAGCGTACCCTGATGTGCTTTGCTCTTCTTCAAGAAGAAGTTAATGTTGGGTCCAATGTAACTGTTTGAAGCAGGCAGAGCTGAAATGCTTGGGTCTACATAAAAGACTACTGTGAAAACATGACAAGACACGAAATTTGACCCAAGAGATTTGTATCAGCAATATGAAAATTGAAAGCACATTTAGAAGAACAGACAAGAAGATTATGCAATAGTTTCTTTGGGGGGTTTACTCTTCATCTGCAAAATGCATGTGCTTCACATCCATCACTGGAGACAATTACCTCTGCTGAGCAGCACTCCATGGTTTACATTTTCAGTTCCTTTTGTTTTCCCTGTAGCATTTTATTTCAATCATGAAAAAGAAGAAATATTATGCCTGCTTTGAGGACCATAAAAATAGGAGCTAGAAACGTAGTTCTGCACAGCACTACTACAGAACATCACGGCACATGGTTTTCACCAAGCTCTCCAGGTCCCACACCTTTTAGAAAATATTCCAGAAAGTAATTTTTTTTTCCTTCCTATATTCACAAATTCTAATCAGTTCATACATCAAACTGTTTGCACTTAAAAATGTTCAGCAGGAAGGAACAGCAGGAGGGGGATGAGATATTGATTCCTACTCATTTAAGCTCTAGTTTATTTGGCTTTCAATTCCTTCTTTACGGAAAAAAATATTCATTCTCTTTTATGCAGCTTCATTCATTTTCCAGAGGCTTGATTAAAATTCTGTTTAGTATAAAAAATAAGAACATATTCACATGGCAAAGAATATGGAATAATGTAGCATTCTCTTGGAACTTAAATAAAAATAACAACAGTAATAATCCATTAAATTGAATACTTTATTGTGGTGTTGACTTTATTATGTTTGGATTAATGTTCAGATGGCTGACTTCTTTGTGCTTTAAGGCACTCCTGATATACTTGCCTCTTTCATTTCAGAAATCTTTTCTGCATGCTATTACTTTGATTTCTGAGGAAGTTTTTACAAAATATGAAACATTAAATTAGTGCTTGTATTTTTATCACTAAAAGGCATGGATTGGGACTAAGCTTGCTCTCATGGAACATAAAAGGAGCATAAGCAAGGTGGGGAAAAAAGATAGCTTTTCTTCAGAGACTGAAAATGAGATAGTAAGTCAATGAGGCAGAAAGATAACACAGCTCTTCTCCAGATTGTGGAAATGACCCAGGAGGGGGTTCATTTACCAAAATTGGTACTTGATAGTAGCAGGCAAAAAAGGAATACATACAAAATGGTATAAACCTGGGTGAAGAGGATTCACAGTGATTTGTGAAAACAATGTATGCAGCTTTAAGCACACCAGCAGTAGTTTGCATACAAATTAAAAGATGAAGATTTTCATTCTCTTTCAGAGAATAGAATTTGCTGCAATTAACCAGGTAAAATACATAAGCACAAAAGCCAACTATTTGCTCTGGTTTGGCTACTCTAACATCCTGCTGTTATACAGAAATGAAAAATAAGAAAAGGATGATTTCAGATCTTCCGCTAGTAACATGATGATTACATGGCAGCTTTGATGTGGCTGAAATATAATTTTCCTCTCCTCCACTTTGCCTGGTGCAGACAGTGCTATTTCCCTTCTCTATACTGTTGCCCAGGACCCCACACCATAAAGCTTCTTCTGAGAGGATGAAGAAGTCTTTTCTGGACGGCAGCTTGAAAACCACAAAAAAATACAAACACTGTTTCAAAGGGAATGGAAGAAGTGTGTTTTTACTGAACCAAAGTAAAGATGGTATGGTATAGAAAAAATATACGCAGATCCCAGACCCACATTAGGAAATAGCCCTGGATTTTTCAAACATATTTTCCAGCTGCTTCATATTGTTGTGGGCAAAAGAAGCAGCTGCAGTCCATTTTACCTGGATGCTTAAACAACTGGAGCATACTAGTGAGTATTGCAACACGTCGTTTGCTCGAGGCATCCACTCAGTGATTTCCATACTCAGGAAGTGAGAGCAGAGCAGAGCAGAGCAAAGGCGCTTTACTCACGGCTTGCCCACCACCCACATCTGCTGACGGCACTGCCCCTCCCGCACAGCTGCGGCCGGTTCACCAGCGAGGAATGACCCCTTGCTCCCTGCTGCCATGCTCAAAATTCCTCCCCTAAACTATCTAAACCAATAGCTCAGATAAACCAAACAGCTCATTTGTTGGACACCATTACAATTAGTTTTTTAAAAATCCATCACATTTATCATTTAAAATTTACTTGCCATTTACATAGTAAAAATAGCCCTAATCTGAAATCCTTATCTACTCTGATCACAAAGGATCACACTCCTGTGTTTCTCAAAACATTTTGGCTTTTTCCTTTTTTTTTTTTTTCCCCCTTTATCCAAAGGAACAAACCACACTTGGGATTGCCAGGAGTCACTTCATGAGCTCTGGGGACTCCAGCACCAGTTTTTTGAAGCGCATGTGGCAAGAAGTGGCTGGATGCACAAAGCAACCATCAGATAAAGTGGGAGGTGGCTGAGGTCCAGGAATGAGGACACGAAATGATAAATGCTTGTAATTTTACAGCATGTAAAAACAGAGGGCAGCAGTCTTCCTAGTCAATGCTTAAATTTTTGGGATTAGGGCATATCAGAACAGATGTGACCTACAGTCACCTAATCATTAGCCAGACAGCCATGACAGCTCTGGTTATCCAGCAGGTCATAAAATTTTAGACTTGATTAGAGCAGTGGGAAATTATACAATTTACATCTTTTCTATTTAATGGGCATTCCTCGAGGAGTGATGAGATGGCATTGGTTTGTACTATGCATATAACTTATCAGCCAAAATCCCACTACCTACCTCTATATGAATCTGCCTCTGTTTTTCCCCTACCCCCCTACCTAATTAGATGAAATATTCTTTCCATTTTCTGCATATGAAGCATCAGACTTATGCATGATTGTTATTTTTAGATCACTGCTCTCTCCCAAACTAATTTTGTTAGGTTTACTTCTTGTCAGGGACACCAATTTTTAGTACTGAATATCGCAGTTCTCAAAAAATGAGAAATTAAACAGGAGCAGCAAGTTTCATTACTTATGAAAGATTCAGGAAAAAAGAGGTATTAGATTAGTCTCTGATGTCTTGTCAACACCATCTTTTATTTCCCAGCTCAGTATGACAAAAATTAGTGTAAATTAAGACTCAAGCCGTTATGACATGAACTCCAGGAATAACTTGGGCAGGTGACCATGCCTGGGGACAAGGAGCCTCAGCACTCAGAAACCTTGGGGCAGTTCGGGCACATTTTGCCATTTTCTATCAAAGCTGTAGGTCTGCACAAAAGCCTCCTATTTTCTCTCCTTTTTTCATTACAAGTCCTGAACTCTGTCACTGCAAATAGACAGACGTGCTCTCGTGTATGATGCTGTAACCTCCCTGCCAAACCAGTCACCCTCTTATTTTGCAAGCCAGTTTTTCCATCTTGTGTCTTTGCAGGTATCAAACTTAACTTTGAGCCAGCAAAGAGAGAGAAAGAGAGAGAGAGCAGCCCAAGACACGGTCATACAATCCCTTGCACATCACCTGCTTCGCATGTGCTCCAATGCCAGCTGCAGGTCCTGTAGACCCCATCAGTGTAGTGATAAAACTAGGATCAATAGAAATTTCACTGATGTAGGGAAAAAGGAGTTTTAGCCCTTCTATTAATCTACATGAATGAAGGGAAAGCACCACTAAATGTCTCCCATCTCCTCCTTAGTTTTTTAAATCATACATCATAATTATGGACATATTATCATTTCAACACTACACATCTGTAATTTCTCAGTGGAATTAAATCGTATTTTTATTTCCCTAAGTTATCTGAATTACCATAGGCCACTGTAATTCTGAAATTATCGCCTAAAATTGAACATTTTTTGTTGCCTATGGCATTCTTTCAGCAAATTAATTTTTAATACCCAGCCATATAATATTGAAAAGCTGCCTTTGTGCATTATAACTTGCAGCTTTTATATCTATAAAGGACACTCATTTCATAGCCTCAGTCCCTGTGGACCAGTTTGTAAACTTATGTACTCACTGTACTGACTTTAAAGGGACTGTACTCCCAACAAGTACTCCATGGGGATCCAGCAATGCACCAACCATCTCCATAAACACAGGAAAGACTTTTCGAAAGGGATTAAAGATTTGGGCAGGACAGGAGTTCACAGGGAGCCCATGGGGAAAAAGCAATTTTTGAAACGTAGCACTGATTAGGTGCTCAATATTCTTTGAAGAAGAAATTGCAAATAAAGGATGCAACAAAAAAAACCTGTCATTTTTGAAGAGCTTAGCAGGAATATTTAAACATAATTCTTTCAAATATCTCAGAAACAGATAAGATAGAGACTAAAATTGAATACTACTGCATGGTCATTCATCAATGCCAACAGCAGTTTTTAGGCTACTGACAAACTTCTGAATATATCTTACAATACTCCTCACTTGCATCTAAATTACCCCCCAAAAACGTAAATGCAAATGATTTTCACAAATTATATACAGAAGTGTGAGAGACATTAAAGCTCACAATTTGGAAATTGTACTGTATTTTCCTCCTTAATAAAAGCGATGGTTCATTGGGCATTTTATAAAGAACTCAAGGAAGAATATGTTTTTATTCCTTTCTTGAATATTTTATACTTCTTCTACCATGCAGTAATTGTGTCTGCTATTTAATTGCTCTCATTTAAGAGCTAATAAAAGATATAAATCAGATAGCTTTTAAAAGATATCACAAGGAAGTTTTATGATCCAAACCACAAACAGAAAATCCTCCATTGTATTGCTATTAAAATAATATAATTACATCACATCAACCATTTTTATGTTTTTCCTTGCTTCAGGCACCTAAAATAGAAAAATGGATTTTTATTCCATTGTAGACAGTCTGATACAGTAATCTGTGCTCTATCCTTTAAAGCAATCAGTCACTATGAACTCTAAAAAACGTAGGTCCTTGAAGAAAAAGGGGGTTTTCTCTATTGACATAAAAATACTTTAGCTGAACGAACTCTTACTTAATGCTAGCTACATTTACTGCTGTCACAAACTTAATGCTGCTCCTAGTAATATAAATCTGTATTTATTTTAAACAAAAATCACTCTTCAAAAAATGAGGCAAATCAGTAGGAATCCTCACTGAGGAAGGACAACAGGAGTTGATGATGATGATGATGAAGGCTTGTTTCCAGTATGCTCAAACCCAACAGCTTGTGAATACCCCGAAGATACAGAATACCAGTAGGACAGACAATGATAACACTGTCCCATGAACAAGAACAAATTATTTAAATTGCACAGCAGCTCGGATTAAAATCAATTGCAGACTAAAGATATATTGGATTGTCCAAGGCCGGCATGGCTCAGTTTTGAGAATATGCTCCACATAAAGGCTGCTTGCAGAAATATTTCTTTCCTCCACACACCCTAGTGCCAAATTAACGCTAATCTCTTTCTGTCAGTCATTCTCCATGGCATTGCCTCAGCAATTAAAATGTAATGTGTGCAAAGAGAAGCCCCAGAGCACTACGTGCTTTGATAAAACTATGTTTTTAAGCAAATCAGCATTGCAGATGCACTCCCTGTCCCAATAGTTTTAGCTTATTCATAACTGTTAGGAGTAATGAGAAGGGAATTAATCAGGAATAATATTTTAGTTCAGTTGATTCTTGATGGTATTATTTAGACAAAATGAACAAACTCTCCATAGTTCCCATATTGTTGATATTTATCTTGGAACACAGCAAGTGAAACAAGCAACAGTGCAGTACCTTGATGTCTGAAAAGTTCAGAAAAACGTGACTTTCAAAGTGGTGTAATTCTTGCAATTCTTCAAGAAATCTTCTTTTCAAATAACAAACTCTGTCTTGCTAATCTATGGATAAATCTAATTCTTAAAATGAATATATTGATTAAGGTTTACTTGCCTTTTGAACTTGTAGAGGATGAAAGCCCCGACTGCAACTAGACAAACAACAAAGAGAACCACAATAGCCCAGTAACCACTGCCTCCTCCAATCCTCTGAGAGTCTGAAATACAAAATAAAAGAACAGTTTTGCATGTCCCCTTCCACATAAATTCACATTCTTGAGCATTCTTTTCTATTTAACTGTCAGGTCAAAAACATTGGTTGTTATTTCTGCAGCCTCTTCTTTTCACTCTATCTGTGGCTCCTTCACAAAGGCAAAACCATAGAATTAATTGGTGACTTGTTACTGAAGGACAGAGGACCCATTTAAAAAAATAGAAAGCAACAAACAGCAAAACCCAAGACCCTGAAGATTTAAGTATTTGCATACTCAGTGGTTGTTTGGGTTTTTTTCTGGGAATCTGAAGTTATCATAGTAAATGATCACACACCCCAAGTACATGCTTTGCAAAAGCAGGGCTGTATTAATTTCACAGATGGAGAAACTAAGGCTCTGAACAACAAATGAACTCATCAAGGTCATATATCGGTAAAGGCTGGAATGAACATGGGCTTCTTTCAATCCCTTTTGAGCTGGCAAACAAATGTCAGCCCGGTACATCAGACAAGGTACCACAGTGAGACTGTAGCACAGTTCCACATTAGCAACTAGATAAAAGAGCTTTGTCTTCTACAGAGAGCTGACAGAAAAAATACCACACCAGAATTTACATAAATTGATTGTGGCTGGCTAAAGCTGTTCTCCCTCAACACACTGAAATTAATAAAGAAGGATATATTATGGGAGATAATACACAAACAAAATTTACAGGACATTCTAATAAAAGATTCACGTCAAAGCTGAACTTTCTCATTAAAACATCATTTTAATGTCTCTCTGCTCAAAATACAAACATGTATGCACACATACTCTCTTCAACCAGTTTCCATCAACACAGTGAATCCAGGGAGGCAGGAAAGGCACACAACTCCTCCTGCTCCCGCCCCATTTCCATTTGTTTTAAACAGAGAAAAAACACCAATGTATCTCAGGACAGGATCAGCAATGTGGAGCCCTTACAGCAACCTTCCCATTAGTTGATTAGAAGATCAGAGATACACGGCAGAGATGCAGCAAGCTTGTGTTAGACCCGTAGAGTTACAGCAGCAGAGTTAATGGCTGATATAAAGGCAAAGAAGCTCTGCTTTCTTAGCAGCCAGGGCAGCCTAAAGTGCCTTTAGATCGCCAGATGAGTTTTTTGAAGTCTGATTGGCTCTTCCTTCAGGGCACTATTTTGTACAATAGAGGTATTTACTTTATGTTGTGGTTACACAGAAAAAGCAAGAAGCTTGTGATACAAATCACGAAGTATGACAAAATGGAAACATCAAAAAAAAAATTATTTGGTCATTAATAATGACCAAATGAAAATGTATACATATATATGTGTATGCGTATATATATATTAACATATATACATATATATCTAATGTGCGTTCATTTATATGTAACAAGTACCAAGTAAGTATATACATATGTGTTATACGTACACATACATATTGATATGAAGATTTTCTCCTTAAATTATTAGAACTCAAACAGGCATCCAAAAGTTGGTCTGTTGATAGCTTTTTTAATATATTTACCTGAACCGGAGTCAGCTAAAGTCACTAAGACCCAGTATCCTCCCCTCAGAAAGAAACTGATGTTGTGTGCATTCAGGGCCTGCTTTATAGCTGCTATTCTCTGAAAATACAACAGAGAGAACGTCAGACATCTTGTGCTCTGTTCCACTTTGAGACACTCAATTTTTTAAAAAGGAAAACCTCTGGTTCTTTAAATGGTGAAAGCACTTGTCACTGATGAGCTGAAATCTAAAAGAAATTCAATATTTCAAAATCAAGCAAAACTCCAGAAGACATAAAAGCTGAAAATGTCAAAATTTTATAGCCAAATCTTTCTTTCTGATCACCTAAGTCTTTACGTTTACCCAGTATGTGACAGACAGTAAGTAATTTGCACGGGCTATTGGGTTTACCTGGGTCATAACTCACACAATGCATAATCCATATAAAAAACTCCCCATTCTTCTAACCTGTCAGAAGAAAACCTGTGATGTCATTTTGGATTTGTTGCTATGAAAAGTAACTGCTATTTAATAATGAACTGCATGCCATAATTTACCTTACAGCCTTACCTATAATGGAATGAATTCCATTTATAGCTAATTTTTAACAATACTCCATAGAAATATATACTTTCATCCACGTGGAAAAAAAATCAGTATTCCTCCCATTTTCCTCCAGTGGATAGAGCACAGTGAAATATGGTCTCTCATATTTTTATGGAGCAGAACCATTAAATATACCATCACATCCTAACCCCAGGTGACAAATTGTCTGAATTATATCTTCTACTTGCTTGTGTCTTCAACATGGTCAATTTTCTAAAAGATCAAAGCTAGTTTTATACTCTATGCCTTATAATTTGGGACACAACTTCCCAGAGGATGCCAAATTAGAAATTTGCTTTATATCCATGAAACCTTCACAAGTAACTCCTTTTACGATATTATCAATTATGGTGCTCGTCTTTGACAAGCTTTTGAAGTATAATGGATTAAAATCCCTAGAGTCCCTCTCATATTATGGACAGACACTATACAAAAGTTCAAATATCATCATTCTTTTTGAGAAATATCTAACTTCTGAAGCCATTCCACTGACTTTATTAGATTTTTTTATGAGGGAATGATTCAACAGAAGAGTGAAGTGAGCATGGCTTCAGTTATTTCACAAGACAATTACAGCAGATATCTCCAAAGTATTCATCTTGTTGCCCAAAGCCTGAAAAGATAACGGATATGACAACTCTACTGATTAGGATGCTTTAAAGTGATGCTGCTATCAAGGAAATAAAGTTTCTTTGTATCGATCCAAGTTCATTCGTGTGTTCACGGCGCACAGTGCAAGAGGGACAACTACTTTAAATTAATCTGACCCACAGTAAATGAAATTTCTGAGCTCCACAACTTTTGACTCCTCATATTTTCCTGGCAGGCTCCTAAGGAACCCAACATTTGCCGTGGTTTTTGCTTAAGTGATTAAGACTTGTTTGATTATTTAACTCCCCACTTCTGGGTTCCCACTCAAATCTATATGAACAACATGTCCTCGGGTCAAAAATTTGAATCTCATGTGAATCCATCCAAGGTTCTGGCTTATTTATTTCACTGATAGACTGATGTTTTTCCAGTGCTCGTGTTTTAGGGTTTTTTTCTGCCCCAAGGTATTTATTGACCATGGTGCTGCCACCTCTCCAACTTCTTAAAAAACAAATGCAGTCTTTGGAGCTCCTATCTAGACTTCCTGAGTTAAGGTTCTTATACCAGCATTTGAATTTTCCATCTTATTTTTCCACATCCTTTACAATGACAATATTTGAACACGTGAACACAATGGCTCCTACATTTTAAGAAGGTAAAAGAATGAAAAATAATGGCACCATTCAAACTTCTACCCACTTACACATTTTGGGTTCTGACTTTCCCTTTTTGCCAAAGCAACTCACTGGGAATTTTCGTGAAAATTAGTTTGTCGGAGTAGAAATCTTCCTCAGAGCCCCTGCTTTCCAGATTTTAGTTTAATTGCACTTTAATTGACTCTTTCAACTGGGCTCATCCCACCTGACATTAGACATGTAATAGATGTGCATAAATTAAGCAACCAAGTCTTCTCTGGAGTCAATAATTAGAATGGAATACTTTTGAAATTTCTGTGCTCTCAAAAGCAGGTTAAATCACAGTCAGCTCTTATTTCTTCATGTATGTCAGAGTGGGACCAAATTTCAGAATTTTCCAAAGGGCTCCTCCTACTACACTGACAGCTTACTTACCATCTTTGTTATTGATGGCTACTTTTATGTAATGATTCCTATTCTATATGGCTAACTTAATAAACAGTATCACATCCCAACACTCCATGTAAAGCACCAATAAAAACTCCAGCAAGCAGGCGTTCTCTGCCTGAACAAGAAATTATTGCCTTTAATCTTTCTGAAATAATGTAATATTCCCAAATCTAAAAGGTTTTCAACTGAGAACAAAGAGGTTCCCTTTAAGGGAAGACATTTTATAACTATGTCTATGTTAAGGGTTTCTGGGACACCTCCTCCAAGTGTGCAGAAAACATTCTGCATTGCTGAGTCCTCACAAAAGTGTCACATTTTGAGAACCGGCACGAGCAGCGTGACAAAGCACATCCTTCCACTGACTCATAATAAAAACCTTCAAGATTCTCTTCTAGTAATAGAAGAGAATGTAAGGAATCTTTAAACGTGTGACAACACGAGTATTTCCCTGTTGACTTAACAGAAGCTATTGCTTCTAAGTTTATTTACCTAAGGGTATATCTTCAGGATATTTCTCAAGTCACAATCAATTCTGATGTAACACATTTTATAGAAATTTGTGCCATTCAAGTCTAAATCAACAAATTTATATGCACATATCAATAGCTTAAGCAATGTCCATTAGCAGTAATACAAAAACAGAAATGTAGGCAGCCGTCACAAGAACATCTGTACATTTCTACAGCATTTCACTCTACAAAACAATCGGTGTTGAGATGTGCAACTGGTGCACCTGACATTTTTTCACTGCATAGCGTAGGCTGCTATAATTGCTCCCGTCTCCCTTGTTCCTGCTCCAGCTCCAGATACCACGGGTCTGACCTGGTTCATCCTAACAATGTCAGAAATGTACATCTATTCTCAAGATTATACAATTACTTTCCCCTTTCTGTGCTCCTCCAGTTCCAGAAAACCTTTGCAAGGTCTTACTGGAGAACTAATTACAAAACCATGTCCTGCTACACTACTGTGACATCCCTATAGCCCCACTGAATGGAAGTTTTTCCAAATCATTTGCAGCATGTGGTTGATCCTCTTTATGCTTTAAAGTAACTCACATGATGTTTCATACACAAACATGAGAAAAACCTTGAGAGAGCATTGATTTTAACCGATGATACTCTTTAAGCTGCCTTGAAGCACATCACCAATATAGAAGTTGAGCTCTAAAGGGAACTAATATGCATAACACTTTGCACTTTGCACTGAAGTAAAATGTTTGTACAACCAAAAGAATCTGTCACCACTAGTTTCCTTAAATTATTAAACATGTCCGTTCCACACAGGCTCAGAATAAGGAATTTCCTCTAGAAGTTTCACCTTGCTTCTTCAAAAAATGGAAAATTTCAAATAATTTTGAAGCGGTAACATTCCCCTGGCTGAAAGCCTTAGTTCATGAATGGCCCTCTATGAAAAAAACCAACCTGCTAAAATTAACTATTTCCTGCAACATGATCAGGAATTCAGACTCCCAGGAATTCTCACTGTGATTACATGGGAGAAAAGCAAGGATTTCTGCCAAAAAAGCAGAAAACTTTGTGCACTCACACCATAGTCTGTGCATTTGAAAGCTAGACACCCGTTCAAGTACTTGGACAACTTCAACATACTCCTTTGGACCTTCCAAAGTGTATCCCATGAACTCCAAACACAATCTACTGGGTTTATGTTAATATGAAGAGCTCTGTCTTACCTACTTTTCCAGGTCTTTGGATACCATGACCTTTTCTTAAAAAACTGTAAAATGCCCTTCAGAATTTAGGGTACCTTACACTGAGTCTTTGTAACTGGCAGGACATGAACTGCAAGGTACAGGCACAGAGCTAGGATCTGTTTCTTCTCTATCACGGCAAAAGGGCAAATACAATAAATTATAAGTGCCAAACAGTCTTCTGGTTTACAACTGGCACGAGGTCTTTTACTATGGAGGAAATGTGGTTTGAAAACAACCAGGGAGAGACTAATGTCTGATTTTCATTCCTGTGTTCACTATATTTGTTTCTTATCACTTTAAAAGGACATTTTCTTACAATGGCAGGAAATATTTGCTTGATGTTCTTTACATTAGGGGTCAACTGCTAAGGTTCTGGGTTTGTTTGGACCTGAAATCTAATTTGTTTCTGAAGACAGTGCAGAGACTCTTTGCTCTACTGGATCTTCACAGAATGACATCCATCACTGCTGTTTCTGTTTAAAAGACACACCGATATTAAATATTCTTGAGAAATACACTAACACCAATAAGGAGCAGATTATGCTGGTCTGTACACTGTCAAACACAGCAAACATAGCTGCTGTCGCACTCACGTGTATCTTGTTAGGTGGGAGCGAGATCTGTACACAGGTAGGGATCACCTCTTAATTTCATATAAAGACAGTGAGAGTACAGCCACTTATTGCAAAACAGGATGAAGACCGTCCTAGGCAGATGTGCATTGCTCTGGTTACCTTATCGCTAGTTATGCTTCTCTTCTTTTTTGGTTGATTTGCTGGTAGTAGCACGTGCAAGTCAGCAGCTGTGGGCAGGCCAGGCTTCACAACTGTCATGAGAGTTTCTTCAGGTATACTGGTCTCCTGTGAAGACAACAAAGGCATCTGGCAAATTACAGGAAAACGCACTTTGTGTTTTATATAAAGTACATAAGTAACTGCACATATGGCTTTTAGACTTGGGTGTTCAGGTCCTTAATATTTAAAGGGGATTCCACTACAAGGTGAAACATGAACAAAGCCAAACATAAACATACTGAAATGTGAGCTGCTCTTTGAAGATTGGAAGAGCTAAGTGTTGTTATCACATTAAAGTAATTCAGTGGCATCAAGAAAAGAAGCAAAATGAAGAGGTTGTCAGGTTTTATCAAAATTCTGCAATGGCTGAGAACTTCTAAGGTAACATAAAAAAAACAAACAAGGGATTTAGGATCTTTTGTGAGCCATTCAGACACAGTGTAGACTTAGAAGTGCATATTCATTACAGCTAACTTCAGCTTCGGTAGGCTACTTAGGAAGGTGCTTAATGGACAGAGAGAAGTCTTCCGATGTGAGACTAAGAACACTGAGGGGTTCGTGAAATTGTAATGAATACCTTCGTTCCTCTGATGAAAGTCAAGTACATCCCTTTGCAAAATAGTTTGTGCAAATTTGGCTTTTAGTACCAAATTTCTCCATGTTTTGTACAATGCAGCTGCAAAATTCTAATGACCACACCCTGGGCACTTTCCTTAGCCTTCCTCAAACAGATTCCGAAACTCCCTTAAATTGTTCATATACTTTGGCAAATGATTTAGTAATTAATAAAATGCAAGAGCTATTTTATAAGGGAGTAAAATATTTTTTGACCAACACTGGTTATGGAATGAGTTTAAGTTGATAAAAGCAAGAAATTAATTTGACATTTGATAAGAATCGCAAAAAAAAAAAGGTAGGAAACTATATAAAGTCAAAAAGTTTAGAACCTGATTTGCACGATTGCAAATCCAGGAAAAGTAAAGTGATTTAAAATGGAAATATTTTATAAGCAATATCAACCTGTACCTCAGTGCTACTGCCCTCACAAAAGCCAGTGTGTGCACCCTCAGCTGCCGGCAGGGTGTGTACCTGAAGAGCCCAGCTCTCGAGCTCAAAGTTTCCATGAGGTGACCTAATGCCACAGTACTACTGCATAGCTTTGTCTTTGATTTAACATATAGGATTCAGCTGTTCCCAAACTGCATTTCTTTTGTGAACATGCTCCAAAAAACCAGTTGTACAAACTGTGTGTCTATATATCATACATAATTTTCAAAGTTACAGAACCAGCACAGTAAATTCTTTCTTTCTGCTTTGTTTTTACACAAAGATGGTGTCTTTTATATTACACATTGCTTAGCTTCTAAATCTATCACATTTAAGCTACTTAACTCTTCCTGCTTTGGAGTCAGCAGTATTTGCTAATATGTCTATCCCTAATCCCAGGGAGCAATATTTAGCGTTAATTGCCAATTAGACCGTGTTAGACCTAAACTGTCTGTGTTACAATATCATCGTCTACAGCTTGCACTTAAAAGTGACACTAGGCTCAAACTTGCTTGAAATGTGGCTCATGAGGTTCACTTTATTATTTTGCTCTGCCTCCATTTCTAAATACCTTCTAAATGAGAAGGTATTAACTTAACCTTCAAGCTTTATGAGTGGCGAGGGAACGTTTTACAACCAATCTGAAAGAGCACCTTTGCAAGAAGTCGTGTCACTACCCGCCCTATGTCTTCCCTCCACTCCGGTATGTCGGGGTTGTACATGTCCAGGTGCTTAGTAAACTTCAGAGGAAGAACATGAAAATGATCTAGAAAAACAAAAAGAAACAGCAAGAAATTAACTAGATTGCAAAAGGGGTTTGGTAGAACTAAAAGCTAAAAATCTGTATTTAGCACTTTTTGCTGTGCAGCACTGCAGTGTCTAGGACCCCCACTGCTCTCTGTTGTCAGGCATTCAATTTCCTTCTGTATTTTCATCAACATCATCAAATTTGTGCCTAAAAACTAAAAAAAAGGAAGAAGAAAAAGAAATAAACAAAGCAGATCGACATACATGTTTTGGGGTCATAATGTTCCCAAAAATTTTCCCTTAGGTCAATAAGGGAGTATTACACAGAAGTGGTTGGTTTCTTTTATTTGAAATGAGAACGTACCAACAGATTTTATTCTCACTGTATCATAAGCATGTGGGGGTTTGTCCACTGCACACTTCTGTTTTCCATATAAAATGAATATTTTACTTCATAAATTAGATACAAAAATAAGACAGAAACACATATCACAAAGGCTAACTACTGCCCTCTTCAAAAAAAAAAATAAAATAAAGGTACAGCCGCAATATTTCTCTGGATATTGTCAAAAATATCTGAAATACCAGAAGTGGGTTGATCCTCAGAAAGTCGTCTCTCAAATTTTCCCTTTCTCCCTACAGGCTCCTTTGATGAAAACCTTGGGAACGTAATGCAAAGCAGAGGTAGAGAACCTCTGGAATGCACGAGACAAACCTGCCTACCCCCAGTATTTCCAACAGAATTATATTTTAATGTGGCTTTCTCTTTCAAAAGTTTCTTTATGTTCCTTATGGCCAGTACTTTCATGCTCTTGATATCAGGATTGGCAAAAGGATCGCTGGAATGACAAAGACATTGATGTAGTCACACTGAGAGGGTCATACTTCTGAAGACTTCTAAAAAAGCTGATACATTTATAAGTGGTGGCATAAATGTTATATCCATTTATCTCAGAAAAGGAGAAGGTTCATAAAAGCTCCATTTAGCATAAGTGGCATTTTAACCATTATTTTAAATTAATAAGTATACTAAAAGCAAAAATAACAGAATCTTCTTCAGACAATAGAGATGTATCACATCTTGTATTGCATGATATCCAAAGGCTTTTAGCTCTGCATTAAAATAAAAGCTTTTGTACTTATCACAATTCCCACATGTGACAGCACAAATACAAATGCAAATAATTTGCCAGCACGACATTTTCCCCAGTATATTGTGCCTTGTCACCACATTATAAAACACAAAAAAGCCACACCAGGGCACAGCGTGGAACAAGAGCTGAAGGGTTATTTAATAATTACAGCAGAGCTATATTTGATCCAAAATCTCAGATAAACATCAAGGTAACAGTGACATATTGTGATGAAAGGCAATTATTTGACATTGTTTTCAATGCTGAGAGCATAAACACAACTAAATATTCATTTTTTTCAGAGGTATTTAGACCACTTTACGTAGAAATGCTGGGAAACTTTCTAGTCACAGGCCAAAATACTACTAAAACACTTTACATATAGCATTTGGAAACCACAGTAACATTTAAAATAAGCAAAGGAAACAAAATGTTTGAGATTAAGCCTGCCATACAATCCCACCGTTCAGCTTTGTGGAGTTACTTAGTGACAGTTCATGTCTCTAATTTTAAGAATTAAATCTGGCATTAGATATAATTTTACAATCGGTTCAGTTGTGCCAGGGCTGGTTTTAGAGGTCCAATAATGAATACATATTAAACAAAAAATGAAAAAGACTAATGTCTCACCAAAAACGTGGACAACTTTTGAGTCCTGAAGCATAGAGCTCCCACAGGAAACTTGCACTGTAACTCTGACATCACCTGTTTCAGCAAACTTTGTCACCAGAAAATTCTCCAATGTAAGCAGTGGCTTTAAAAAAACAAAGAACAGTTGAAACCAGAATTTCAGCAAGAACCATGAGAACAGTGCCTGAAGAGCCTGTTGATAAAAATATCCCCACAAAATTTTCACATCAATTTTAAACGTATCAATGTTTCATCAAATTGATCAATTACAATTTTCAATATAGAATTTGTCTTTCCCCAAAAGGATCCTTTATAAACAGAATAGCAGCCAGATGAGAATATCTCTTTTAGAGTAATCAGTTGCATATTAAGTTTTCAGTCAGATTCCACTAAAATTAATGGAGTCTGAGGGAGACTCAACAATCTCTACAAGATTGTATTAAGCAAGTCATTTGCCTCAAAGAATGTAGGGTATGTCAGGGTCAAAAGGATTAATGCTGTCAACTTAGAGCACCAGCCCACAGTAACCTCTAAGGTGGAGCTGAGATACTCTGTTCCCTGAATTACAAAACCCTTCACAAGACCTGCAGTGCCTGCTCCAGCAATGGCAAAGTCAATAATGATGAACAGATACAGGCTGGGATTATGGTAGACAGCATATTCACAAGAAGAAAGTTTACTGCACTTATTTGAAGCATTCCTCTGCCACACTCAGTCTGCCTCATAAAGAAAATATTTTACTTATCTGTTATTGAAAGAACTACCTTAAAAGAAATTAACCCAACTACACAATAAATATTCCCAATAGAAATACTCGGATATTTAATGCTCTAGGACATGTTTACATAGACTTTGATCCCCAAATGAATAACACTAGATTATTTGAGTTTTCTCAATGTTTTGATATCCTTTAAGATATCCCATTTATTTTCGATATGACAGTTATTTTAGACTCCCAAAAAATATTTATCTAAACAATGAAAAAAAAAAGAATATATATATATACACACACATATCTTTATCTATATCTATATCTATATCTATATCTATATCTATATCTATATCTATATCTATATATATCTATATCTCTATCTCTATCTCTATCTCTATCTCTATCTATCTGTACGGCACTTTAGTTTATATCACTCATGTTATTAGCTTGGAAGTGCATAAATCCAAGTTTCATCATTCACCAGTTATGATCCCAAATTCATTCCCCTCTAGAAGCTGGTTTTTTTCCACAAGTAATGAAGTAGAATAAATTGTTGTTTCCCCCCAAAAAGTAAACAGTTTAGAAATTGAAAGAAAGGGACAACCCTTATTGTAAAGAGATTAAAAATAATCTCAGTCAAAGCCATTTGTGTACCTGAAGATTGTTTCCTATCCACCAGTAGAAAACTGTCAAATTAGGGTTCTTAGGCAGTATGATGGCTGTCAGGTTCACCTCCTGGTTTCTCCCAATGACTGGAACCACTTCTAAATTTAAAGCCTGGAGTGGAGCTGGACAAAGTAACAAAGATATCATTGAAGAAGAATCCATCAATTTATTAGCACCTCCTTCCCCAAAAGCCTCTCACTTGTTCACCAAAAGGTCCTGAATTTATTTTTCCCTCCCTTCCTCCTCCTTCTACATTCATGTTGAAAGCTATGGACATAATTGGAAAGACCTCATTTCAACCAAAAAACATCCCCCAGATCAGCCCAAAACCCCTCAAACAAAATCTTAAAGCAATAAGACAGATCAACAAAATGTGCTACTCTCATGCCCATTCTTTCAATTCATGTTCAATTCTAGAACACGTAAGCAAATACTCCAGTTAAAAAGTGGAAACGGCAATCTCAGCTTTTTTTTTTTTACTTAGTAACAAAAGATCAAATGAATAGAAATCTAACAAATCTCAAATTGCTATGGGAAAAGCATAAAACTGAAAAAGAATGCTGCTGACTACTCATTTTCATTATAAAATGTCAGCTGTTAGGCTCACACCACACAAAAAATCTCATTAATGCATGCTTTAAAATAGACCTGTACATCAGGGGAGCATTTATTTGCAAATCAAAATAGATAACCTCTGTACTCCAAAATGTGCCTTAGAGTAAGTTTATTCCTTTCTGAACTACCAAAGCCATAAACATAATTATTTGTTTAAAAGAAATGCATCATTACAACAGTTTTATCTGCTTGTAAGTGTTGTGTTTATTAGCGTTGTGCTGTTTCACAGTACGCTAACTGTGTTGAAAGAAAACCTTTCCCTCAGAGGTTTCCCAGTATATCTTTATCAGAATGTCTGAAGGTAAAAGCTTTTCAACAGTACAGTGTGATAACTGGAATTTCTTAACAACTTCACCTGCACCAGCTACCCAGGATACGAAACCACTGTACAGCCCAACATTCATTCATTACACAGGATGAACACTAACCCATCCATTTTTGTTCCATTCTAAATATCTTTTAACTCATTCAAAGGTTTTTCATCTCAGTGCAAACTTAAAGGTAATTAACACTGTTCTAAAGTATTCCTCTTATTCTGTATCAGGAACTGAGTCATTGCCTGTTCACTTCTAATTCACTTTGACTAAACTGACAGAACTTCTGAGAGCAAGTTGTCCAACTTCCTTTTCCACCTCGCTTCATCTTGTCTGGGTGCTGCTTCATGCAAATGTAAGGCTCTACTTCCACTCTGCGTTTTCTCCAATAACTCCTTAACCACCTATGAATTCAAGACATGTTGGGTGCTTTAACAAATTTCTTCAGTAGCTTCCAGAGGAGTAAAAATGCTTCTCCTGTTGCCAGTGTCTTGATTTTTTTTTTTACTTAGTAACAAAATCTTGAATTCAGAAATTCATTAAATTTGTTCCACCTAGAAACAGATTTTCCTTCTGGAGGGATCTGCGAAACTTTTTTGCTTTTGCCATAAATTTGTGCTTTCACAGAGGAAACTGATCACTTTGAGATGTGGTTTTGTTCCTGAAGAAGATTACTTTATTTTCTAAAATTTTCAGAGGCCAAGTTGTTTGGTGCTTGAATGACAACTGTTATTTCAAGTTTGCTGTTTCTATATATTAAAGAGCTGAGAATAATTACTGCAAATTCTTCTGCTCGCCTGTGTCGCACAATTCCATAATGCATTTGAACAAGCTTCATAGCACCCTTAAGTGTGTACAATCGAGACTGAAGTTGGCTTATATGATTTATATTTAATTAAGTTAAAATTTCAGCACAGTTTCTGAAGTTCCACACTATAAAGGTCATGGTTTCACGAAAAATAAAATGTATGCAGCCTATATATTAATGTATGTAGCTCTTCTTCAGTTTTCTTTGTTCTGAGTTCTTGGGCCTCTACAGTTGCCTACTCACATTTATGCTACAAGATTGCTCTAATTTCTCTTGTAGTTCATTAAAAAGTTGTAAATTGTTTAATCTGGATCAGAAAGCATGATTTTGATGACAGGCCAGAATTCTTGTAATTGTCCTGCATTACAGAGTATCCCATAGCAACCTGGCAGAAGTGAAAAATATTTCCTCTACCATCGGCCTCTGAAAAAATTCCCTGGGAATAATACATCAGCTGGAGACTGCTGACTCCTGAAAGCAGGATTCTACAGAGATTCCTGCTTTCATGGTACTCCATGAATTAATTCCCTTAATGGCTATTAGTGTTTTGCTAAAATGTAGAAATTGCAGTTTAATTAGTGCCAACTAATTTCCTCAAATCTTGTAATTTACCTAAAAAATTTAAAGAGAGAAAATCACATGGAAAGCATTTACTCAAGCAGGCTGTGTAACACACTTCCATGAGTCTTCTACTCCCCGTGCAGCATCCGTGGGCAGGCCCAGCAAGGGATCACATTTGCTTCAGTGCCCTGCTATCTCTGCGCTTCAGCACCAAAGTCATTTGCTTGTGTAAAATAATTCTGATTTCTGCAATTTGAAAATCTGATGCATATTAGAAAATCAACATCTTTTAGTTTTAGTGTTTATCTTAACATAGGCCATATTAAAAACACACTTTGAGAAAGTCTTCTGCTTTCCATCACGGCTTGCTACTGCTTGTCATTCTCTGAAGGGTTAGAAGTTATTCTTGGAGAGAAGGATGTCACACAGAGTGTTTTCCTGTTCATTGCTTGTACAGATCTACTATTTCTCTGCCTACTCTACTTCTCAACACCTAGAAGCTTCTAAAAAGTAACAGTGAAGCCCTAAGTAATTTATCTGGAGCTGTAAAATGATTTAAAAAACAAGCACAGCAAAGAAACAGATAATGAAACTGAGGTGTAAAACTTGATTCCGATTCTTCCTGCTTGATATTAACAGGAGATCGGTCTTCAGCATGAATGTATTTGGCTTCATCTGCTAATCAAAGCAGAACTGGAAACTCTGAACTCAAGGATGCTGACTAGCAAAATAGATAATTATCAGCAGTCACTAGACAAGCTGACATAAAGCACATGGATCTGTGCACAACCTGGTATACGGCTCCAGTGATTTCCGGTGCTTTGGGATTAGGATGGAAGACACACCACTCACAACAGAGGGAAACAGACACCTGAAGACTGCAAGATGAGTATCTTTTCCTTTGATGTTACTCGTTTCTGAATTTTTGACACATCTGAAAATAGGCAATAGCTGTCTTGAATCTCAAAGGAAGAGGAAAAATCAGTTTCACTTTTGAGTTTTCTCCTTCATTTCAGTTGTGAGATGACTGAGGTACATTAAGCTTGCAATGGTAGATGATATTCCCTGGGCCGTGCTATTCTTTATTTTATATCTGCTTGATTGGGTTTTTTTGGTCTTAATTAAGGAGAGGAAGAGAAGTACCAATCAAGTAATACCGCCTGCAAACATGAAGTTATATCCAAGCACCATTTAAAACTCTGTGAGAATGAACTACCTAAAATTTAGATTTAGAACCACTGAGATTTTGACTATTTTTTAAAATCATACAAGAGCTCCTATGTTTCCCAACACATCTGTTAACTTGCTTTACACTGCACCTGGAAGCTTTAAAAAGACATAGCTTGAAGTATTAAATTTTAGCTACTGAGGCTGACAAGGGGTGTTGAATCAGGAAGATGGATCAAATGTGAAATTTATACTGAGGCATGCTTGCTATTTAAAAGATTAATAAACCATCCTCCTGCCAAATCCAAACAAAACTAATTCTGACCTCCTACTGCATTAGGTTTATAAGCCTCTGCATTAACAACACACAACACTGAGAGGATGCACGAGGATATTGAAAAAATGTTTTTTCCTAATTGTGACTAGTAATTTTCTTTCCTACTTCATAGCTGACATGAGGTTTTTACACAGTGGCAAAAGCAAGAAAACCAAAGAGCTGATTTACAGTTGACTTGGACGAACACCACAGCCTCGTCATGCCCAGCCACATTTTCAGCCTTCACCGACACACGGTAAATCCCGGGATTCTCATAGCGGTGACGGATGGGCTCTCCAGTCATTGTAAGGTTCACATATATCGCCTTAAAGCCATCTCCAAGATCTACCTGGTATTTGGTACTCAATACATCACCCTAAAACGAAAATACATCAAAAATATTTTAAATGGCCAGAACCAAAACAGACAGAACACGTTTATAACTTTTTACGGAATCACAACAGCATTTTCAGCCCCAGCCAGACAGCTTGACACAGTTGCAACAGCTGCAGTACAACCGCTACAGCCATGGCAATGACATTAGTGCAACCGACGCTGTGTGCACTAATAGAGATAGTACCAAGTTTACAAAGCAAGGTGCTACCTTAAAATGAGATACCCCAGACCACTAACCAAGTTGTATGGCACAGAAACCATCACTCTTCCCTTAATGCAGCTGGACATTATGTAACATAATGTTGTAGGGTAGCCCCAGGTTCAAAGGTGATGCTCATG
Source organism: Mohoua ochrocephala (assembly GCA_013398855.1). Taxonomy (NCBI): domain Eukaryota; kingdom Metazoa; phylum Chordata; class Aves; order Passeriformes; family Acanthizidae; genus Mohoua; species Mohoua ochrocephala. Next base: position 4,863 of record VZTA01025931.1, on the reverse strand, counting down.
TGATTGTAAGCAACTGAAGATTGCCATTTTAGCAATTTACTACTCATCCCACAAGCTTCTAGCCTTTGCAATTCTAAAATAAAGTTAATTGGCTTAGACATTCTTCACAGCACCTTCCAGCCACACCTTCTGAGTGTCAACCACGTGGCCTTTAAGACCCAAGCTAGGATCTTCACACAGAGTTGAAGAGTGTTACACTGAGCTACCAGCATGCCAAGAACTAACATGCTCTAATGCAAAATTAGATGCATGCTTAATGAAGCAGATCGCTGAGCTGAGTTTGGGAAATGGTTTAAAAGTCCAGCCAAATAATTCTGTCATGTCAAACATCTCATGGAATTTATAATTCATCACACTTCTGCTAAGTGCTCCTTCAAATGACACTGTGTTCCTAAATTCAGGCCTAAAGTACCACAAGACTGATACCACTGTCAGAGGACAAACATGCCCATCGCTCATGTTGTCATGGTGTAGCTGCTCAAGAGAGAAATCAGGCCTGTGCCACATGGACTGGCGATTTGGATGCAGTCAAAGGAAAATGCGTTTTAGCTGTGAGCAGCAACGTTTTCTCAATACTACTGGCAGCACTGCCTGAGTGAGCGGCCCTGCTTCCTTGATCTCCAGCAGTGTGGATGTTCCTGCTTGCTTGCCAGAGCACATGGCCATCACAGCCATGCAATTCAGACAGGCCACAGGGCCAGGCTTTGTAGAAAAGCTCTTTGTTGTGAAAACACAAGTATTGATTTTAAAAACTTCCTTGCCTCTAGGAAAGGAATGTATACACCCATATGCTGGTCAAGTGACATGAAAGGCCATCAAAGCAGAAAAGGATTGACACTAAAGCATTCAAAAATCACTCAATTTCTCCAAAAGCCACTCTCTGAAATTGCTTTATTTCAAAATTTAATCCTAAAAGGCAGCACTAATGTAATTCTTTTCACAATGCCAACAATCACCGATTGCAATAATCTCCCCAGGAAACGGGTGAATTACTCAGAGTTGGACACTTCTAAGATTCAGCAGAACAGGTCCTGGGCATCTTATCTAGCCTGTGCTTTTGCCAAGAGAGGCTGGACCAGATGATCTTTGAGGTCCCTTCCATAAACCTGTCAGTTTATGTTTCTACGATTATTTGAAAATCAGAGTAGGTATCATGCCTAGAACTTACGTACCCTGCCATTACAAAAGGAAGGAAAACATACTATTATTCCCTCCTTTTATCATTTTGCAGTGTGGATGATTTTTTTCCATGTTTTATCACATGAAAGAACATTGCTTATAATGTAAAAAACACCCATAATAAGGGACCTGTAGGATTATCAAATAACTAAGCACTATATTTCAAGACACATAAAGGACTGTGAAAGCCTCTTCACTGTGAATAGTTTTTTTTCCAAATAACATCTTTCTTTTGATAACAGAAGAGTAGAATTTAGCAGAGGAGATAATATGTTATTAAAGTTTAAAGCAAAAGAGATATCTCCTTGCCAGCAATGTGTTAGTAAGTGGAATCTCTTTAGATGACATTAGCTTGCATACAGTTCTTGTTCATTCTTTCTTATGCTAACAAGTATACATGCATATTTTTTTCCAGGTGAGACAGAAACTAGCATTGAAAGACAGTAGGGGAAGGTTCTCTTAATGTTTTATTCTAATAGCTTCCCTCCTGAAAAGATGAGAGTGCTGTCTTCAAAACACCAAGGTATTTCTAGTTTCTGACCAGTAACAACAGAGAGAATGGAGAGACAGCAAAACAGTGACAAAGGGAAAAGGCAGATAAGTCTATAAGGAATTGGGGCTTCCGCTTCCATAAAATATAGGAGATTGTCATGACATTATTTATTAATATATTCAGCCAACAGAATTTGGGGGAAATGATGATCATGATGACGTATTTCTTTATTATTTTTATTTCTAAGGACAGCTGAAAACTGCCCAAATGTATCAGAAACCTGCTTCCTTTACTCCCTGATGTCTGGTATTCCTGCACATAATAACATGCATTCACAGAAACTAGTAAATTAATTCTGTTCGCCAGAGAAAGTGGTATGTTTTGGTTTGTTGTAGTAGAGCTATTTCTTAAACTCAGGAATCGTTATGAATTCTCATTAAATTTTATCATACAGATTAAGTCCTAAGCAATGTTCAAGACATTTGCGTTTAAGTATTATTCTTAGCCATAGAGGGCACCAAACTGCTACATTTCTTCTAAATCTGTCTTTCTCTGATGTATGGAGCAAAGACTTCACCAAAAAACACAGCACAGGATTCTCTTCAAGATCCCTTACTTCTGAAGATTTGTGAATAATTTTAAATGGTTTTCATATTGCCACAGAGATTCAGGAATGCTTCAGCAGGAAAAAAGTCAAACTGCCAATCAAAATCATTCGAGCCCAAATTGTAACCAAATGCTCTAGGCTTACAAAAAACATTTCCAAACAAACTCTAAAAAGAGAAGGCGGCGGAACTTGCCACACAAACTGTTGGGGCATTGCACGCACTGGGACACAGAGCCTGCGAAGTATTAAGCAGCCCAGTGTTCTGCACGTAACCTTCTTGATTCTATTACAGAAATAAATCCCAAGTTGCTCAATTTATATAGCACAGGTTTGCCAAAATGTGTGAACTTTCTTCAAGTTCTTGCAAAGCAGCGGGGTTAGCCAGGATGTACAATACTCCGGTAACCTGAGCAGAGCGGTTATAGCCGAATGCTAAAAAACAAGCATAAGAAAACAAACCCATGGCAAACAATTCCTCCAAAAGTTACTCGCTGCTGTTGGTCAGGGCCTTAGGGCATTGTCTCTCAATAAACAGAAAAAAACCCATATCTTTGGCAACACAACTAATATATAATAAATATTCTTACCCTGTACTATTTGCTGATTTCTGTAAAGCTTTGCCTCATTCCTTTCTGAAAGGCTGATTCTCAAAACCACTTAAACCTGAATATTAAATGTTCTCTGCATTTCTGTTCTTCTCTGATAGAGCAGTTGAAATTTTCAGTTCAAGAACACTTTGGTCAACCAGTTACTCTGACTTTCCAAGAAGCCAGTGCTGTTTCTGCTGAGGAGACAAATCCTGTTCAGTGGGTAGAATTTGGAGGTTCACTGACTTTACTGGCTCGTCTTATTCACTTGAAAGCAAGTTTCAGTGCTTAGAAAGCTATTCATCTTTGTCTCAAGCACAAATTAATCTTCATTCAGCAGCAGAGCAGGTAGGAATGAAACTAACCCTAAAATCAGTGATTCAACTTCCATGTAGCCAATGTTCATTACTACCTGCTCTTGTCGGACAATGAAGGTGATGTCTTCCCCAGGCCTAACAGCCAGACTTTCTTCTCTGATGCTGATCTGAAGTCCCTTGGGAGCAATCAGTGGACACATATGGTGTGCTAAGTTCTGCTGCAGGTCTACTCCACCTTCACACACATTAGAAACAACTTTCCTGTACCTGCAAAAACAGTAAGCATTGGACACAGTGAATTGCAGCAAAGGCACCAAATGCACGTGTGATTGTAGCTACTGCCTTTTCCTTGGGTTCACGAACAGACAAGACTGCAAATGATCAAAGACAACTCACAATGCAAGTACTGTGATTGGGGACTTTGCCCTTACTAGGGGAAACCTGCTGAAGAAAGGGTGTGGAGCATGATGAGCATTTCACTTGCATGCCTTGGAAGAGTCTGTGTTTTCCAACTTCGAAACATGCTTGACCAGCCCTCCAGGAGCTAGACAGTCTGCTGTCCTCTCTGCCATCCCCTTTTCTAGCATTCAAGTCTTCAATGCTCTAGAGGTCTTGGTTCAAACCCCAAAGATCAGGAAGAAATTAGACCAAACAGCTTCTACATTAACCCACAACTAATTGCTTAACTGCTGCTTTCAAATCTATTCATTTCTTAAAACACTTAAAGCATTTGTTTAATATAACCATCTAAAAGACTGAAAGGACTAACACTTTTAAAGTGCTAATAATGAAATAGTTGGATGTGTACAGTAATTATTTACAGATCACTTTCACACAGGTATGTTCTTTTTAAACATCCTTTAAAATCAGAGTCATATTTCAGTCTTTTGAATTCCCTTTCTGTATAAGTATCTATATATAATACTTATATCACAGCTGTCAGCCACAACCCAAAAGGCAGCATTTTCCTCAGTAAGGTAAATATACACAGAGACCGTGATTCTCTTGCCAGATTGGACATTTCAGCATTTGGTTCTCATCTCCACAACTGACTGTGATGGTGTTATGATAAGCCAGAATAGATGCCAGCTGCAAGTTATTCTCAGCACAGACGTCAGACTACATTGCAGTGTATATTCTATGCAGTATTGTTTATAGTTACTAAAGCTTTCCTTTGATTCTGAGTGTCCCATATGGTCAGGAAAAGAATTTATTCTCCACAGAACTCCTTACCCTTATGGAAGTGAGAAACTTGGAAATTCTGTGAGATGTTGCCAGTTCTTCAAAGTAATTCATTGGATCCAAACTGAAAATTACTCTGAACCCAAGCAATGAACTAAAAGAAAATGCTCTAAATGAAAATTCCTATCAGAAGTGTAATAATAGATACAAAATATTACCAAAAAAAATTATAATTCTGAAAAGACAGTTCCCCCTCTTCTCAAATGGATTAGGTTTTGACTCGCTCTGAACACGCAAAGTTGTATTTTTCTTTCATTAGTCTGTAGGAAGCTTCTGCTCATGCTCGAAGTCAGAATCAGAACTTTTCCATTTCCCAGTTTTTACAATTTGCCTTACTTACATTTCATAGAATCATAGGCTGGTTTGGGTTGGAAGGGACCTTAAAAATCATCTAGTTCCAGCCCCCCTCTCATGGGCAGGGATACCTTCTAATAGACC
>VZTA01025930.1:0-16056 GCA_013398855.1 Mohoua ochrocephala | reverse complement strand
AACAGTTTCCAGAAAAAAATGTTAAGACTTGTGTTTTTCAATTTTTTTTTTGCAAGCTGACTGCCTCAAATGACAGCTAGAGAGATTCCACCATGCTAATTTTATTCATTAAAAATGCAGGCAAATTTTGAAGAACTGTTTTCAAATGCTTGTCTGGGAGGATTCAAATGAAAATTTCATGATGCCGTATTATGACAGCTGTACCAACCAATAAGCCTTCCATCTCCTTGATGACTTGTCATGTTTAAGAAAAAGTCACAAATAGTTGAAGAAAATCCTACAAGTGTATACATACACTTATGGAGCATTTTTATTGCAAGCTGTCTTTGAACCATGTAATTCATGGAAGACAAACACGAGGAAAGACAGGAAGTGTTACTAGTGCTATACTGTGCGAAAAACAATGAATTCTTTTTGTCAAAAACAGTTTAAGAGAAAACCCCTAAGAACTGGAAAGGGCAGAGGGTTTTGTAGGGATGGGGAGGGAGAAGGGAAAAGAAGGTGGTTTATAGCTGAATACAATATATCACTTTTTTTTTTAATTAATCATTGAATTTTGTGTTATGCTCCCAAGTATGGCTGTAATTAAACTGGAACTCTGCTACTTAATCTGAAAACAGATTTCCATAATTTTTTCCCCCTGCATTGATTATGCAGAGACGAGACTTATCCTGTTCAGCCTTATTTTTGGTCAAAATAGTCACAAATACACAATTTACATTTCCCTCTTCACTCTCCATTTTTACCACATCTTTAAATGTTTAAGCTTTCAAAAATGGTAAAATTACACTCTTCTGGTATACCACCTAGATATGATTTATATTTTAATACAGAATCCTGCACTACTGAATGCAGCAAAATATTTAGAAATATCACACCAAATCCTTCTGGTTCCTGTGATTTGCCCTTAAATTCTCCGGCAGTTGTAGCTATTGTAGCTATTGTAGCTATGCCTTATTTCCAGTCCAGGAAGTACTTTACTACAGGCTGCCCGATCGAGGGGAGCCTCATAACGAAGTCTTCTTGCCTGGGCTACAGCAGGCATTAACACTTGCTGGCTCCCGTCCTCCTGGGGCACTTCAACTACCCCGACATCTGCTGCGAAAGCAGCACAGCAAGCTGCAGGCAATCCAGGAGACTCCTGGAATACATGGAGGAAAACTTCTTGAGCCAAGTAATAGCCCTACTTGACAGGATGTGATACAGGATCTGATGGACACCAAGCTAAGGGAGTGAATCAAGGACACCAAGACTGGAGGTAGCCTGGGCTGCAGTGACCATGCACTGGTGGGGTTTGCAGTCCTGAGGGATATGGGTCAGGTAAATAGTAAGGCTGGGCGCCTGAACTTTAGGAAAGCAAACTGCCAGCTCTTTAAGGAGATAGTGGGCTCTCCTGGGAGACTGCCCAGAGGAAAAAGGAAGTGGAACAGAGCTGACAGATCTCTAAGGAAGTCTTCCACAGAGCCCAAGAGCTGGCAATCCCCAGGAACAAGAAATCGGGCAAGGAAGGCAAGAGACCAGCATGGCCGAGTAGGGAACTACTGGTCAAACAAAAACAGAAAGACGCAAATGCACCAACATTTGAAGCTAGGCCTGGTGACCTGGGAATGACATAGAGATGAAATTAGGGTGTGGATGGGGTGAGAAAGGGCAAGATGAAGCTGGAATTGAAACCAATAAGGGACACAAAGAAGAAGAATAAGGTCTTCTATTGCTATGTCAATCAGAACAGTTAAAGAAGGTGTACATCGCCTTATAAAAATGCTGGAAAACTGGTAACAATAGGTGAGGAGAAGTCTGACGTACTCAACAACTTCTATGACTCAGTCTTCAACAGCAACCTCTCTTCTCACACCTGTAAAGTGGATGGATCGCAGGATGGGGACAGGGGGAACAACATCTTTGTAAGAAGAGATCAGATCCCTGACCACCTGAGGAAACTGAATGTGCATAAGACTATGGGACCTGGTGACATGCACGGGGAACCACTGAACCTTGATCTGAGAACAAGAGTTCTGAGGGAACTGGCTGATACAGTTGCCAAGGCGTTCTCCATGATATTTGAAAAGTCATGGCTGTCAGGTAAAGCCCCAGGGGGCTGGAAAAAAAGGAACATCGTACTCATCTTGAGAAAGGAAGATTCTGGAAAGTACCACCCTCTCAGCCTCATCTCTGTGCCAAGGAAGATCATGGAATGATCCTCCTAGAAGCTATGCTAAGGCACATGGAAGACAGGGAGATGATTTGCAGTAACAACCACAGATTCACCAAAGAGGGAAGCCAACCTAGTGGCCTTCTACGATGGAGTGAGTCTATCGGTGGACAAGGGAAGGCTACAGGTGTTATTTTTGTGGGCTTCTGTACAGCCTGGATTCACTGGGTAGACTCTTGGATCATTAAGAAAGTAGCTGGATGGTCACATCCAGAGGGTATGGTCAAAGGCTCAGAGTGCCAATGGACATCAGTGACAAGTGGGGTCCCTCAGGGATTCGTATTGGGACCAGGGCTTTTCAACATCTTTATTAATGCCATTGACAAAAGGACCAAGTGCATGCTCAGCAAATTTTTAGAGGACACCAAGCTAAGTACTGCTGTTGACACATTGGAAGGAAGGGATGGCATACAGAGGGACCTGGACAAGCGTGAGAAATGGGTCCATGAGAACCTCACAAGGTTCAACAAGACCAAGTGCAAGGTGCTGCACCTGGGTCAGAACAACCCCCAGCACCAACACAGGCTGGGGGATGAACAGATGAAGAGCAGCCCTGCAAAAAGGACTCAGGGATGATGGGGGGTGAGAGGCTGGACATGACCCAGCCATGTGCACTCCCAACCCAGAGAGCCAAACGTGTCCTGGGCTGCATCCAAAGCAGCGCGGGCAGCAGGGCCAGGGAGGGGATTCTGCCCCTCTGCTCTGCTCTGGTGAGACCCCACCTGGAACTCTGCATCCAGCTCTGGGGTCCCCTGCACAGGAAGGACATGGACCTGTTGGAGCAAGCACCACTGAGGCAATTAGAGGGTAGAAGCAGCTCTCCCATGGAGAAAGTGTGAGACAATTGGGGTCGTTCAGCCTGGAGAAAAGAAGGCTCTGGGGAGACCTTTTTGTGGTCCTTCAATAATTGAACAGGAATCAGAAGAATGGGGACAGACTCTTTAGCAGGACCTATAGCAATAGGGCACAGCATAATGACTTTAAACAAAAAAGGATTAGACTAGATACGAGAAAGACATTTTTTATAATGCGGGTGGTGAGGCAGTGGAACAGGTTGCCCTGGAAACATTCAAGTAGGGTTGAGTGGGGCTCTGAGACACCTGATCCAGTTGCAGATGTTCCCTGCTTATTGCAGGAGCATTGGACAAGATGACCTTTAAAGCTCACTTCCAGCCCAAACTATTTTATGAGCTCTGATTATCATAACACTGATAAAAAAAATACAGATAAGAAATATTACATCAAATCTTAAAGGACAGTAAATACAAAGAAGAAAGGATTTTTTAATTAATGAGAGATATATTCTGAAGTACAAAGAATTCAGAATAAACCTACTTCAGGCTGAGTTTTGCCTAAATGCTACCATATAGCATGATAAATAATGTGTTCAGATGTTACCTTTGAAGGTTTTAAGCAGCTCTTGTTTCTGTAATGTTGTTTCAGATTTTTTTGTGATTCAGAATACCACGTAGTACTAATTCTTATGACCTGCTCAAGAGTCACCTTTGGCTATCATTGTATTGTTGTATTGCTAAACTGGATTTTGCCTCTTGATTAAAATTCAAGCCAAAATGTTTCATGTTCTTGTGTGGAATATATAATTTTATTCCATTGATTAAATTTTAAATTCAAAACCAGTTTTCAACTAGCAATGTTTGAACAACATTTCAGAACTGCTGTATAGAAACCGGTTCGGTCTGATGAAGCTGTGCTTTTCTGATCAAAAATTGTGTCAAAAGAATTCTTTATCAGTACAACTACATGATGCACCTCAGGCCTGGCCTCTTTTTTTCTGATTTAGGATTTCTTTTGATCTTACAAATGATGTGTAGCTTTATGGCACATAAAAGGAACAAAAGTACGGTATAGTCTTCTTTGTTGCGGAGACTATGCAGTCTAATGATTTGAATGAAGTTTGGAGAGGAAAGACTAGAGATGGTCTTTCTTCATAGCAGAAATAAGCCAACATAAAGGGAAAGAAACCATTGTCATTTGTAACAGTATTCTGATTACAGCAGGGATTCAGTGTTTTCTTCTAAATTTTAAAGAAAGTACTTACATATCCCTTTCCTTTGCTTGGATAACACTAATCTTACTAGCATTATGAGTAGTATCTACCAGAACACGTATTAGTCATCTCTTCAAAAGCTGTGGTTATCAACACTAACCAGAATCAAGATTTTACCACAATGTTTTCATACTTCCATAACATTTGTATTTTTCTATAACCAAGTCTGTGATGGAATTGCTTTTCATTTTTATTAAAAAAGCAACTTTAAGTACTGTAGCAAAACCCACTTTTAAAAACTATTGTCATCCATGTCAAAATGTATCTTTAACTGAATTTATATACATTAATGACCATCTATTCAGCTAAGGTGATATTCAGTTTATTCAAGTTCATGATAAACGTTAAAGATTGAACCTGATTCTCCATTAGCAATATCCTATTGCATATCTATTATCTTCTAATCTTAAATTATCCCCTAATGTTAAATCATCTAAATTTTTCTATCTACTTAAAATAAACTTGCCAGTCAAGTCAGTAAATAAGTACAGTAAACATCCAGCGTTTCCACTGTGCATTTTTGGGTAAATAACCTTGTCATCTCCACATACTTTTATCTGCATCAGCTTTGAATTTAGATCGCTAATTCTCTAGGGCAGTTTTCATATCTTTTTAATCAAACAATATTAACAATATTTAGTCAAACAATATGAAATATTAGCAAAAAGGTCTAACACAACGCACAGAAAAGTGCTCTGGGAAAACAATCAAAACAAAAAAAAAAAGATAAAAACCGTTATATCTTTCTTAGGAACTAAACCTCTTAATCTTGATATTGAGCCCAGTGATGCTAAGGTTAAAATATAGCTTTAGTGTAACTAAATGCTATAAACTAGATCATGTTTGTTGATTTTACACGTCTTTTTCTTAATTTTACTTGATTCTTCAAGCCACTGAGTTCAAATTTGATATAGGTATACAGAGATACTGAGAATAAGGTTCTATCATTTGAAACCATCACCAGGTTGCCTGTACAGATACAAAATATTTGCTGTAAAATAGGAACATGTAATTCATAATGGTTTTGATGACATTGCTTGTTAAAGTCATAGATTTAGCATGGCTTGTAGAGAAAAGAAATTTGTGTACATTTGTGCAGCAGAAAGAATGAGTGAAGGGTGTATGAAGCGTTCTTGAATTGCATCTATAATCTGCATCACTGTGACGATGTGGAGTGCTCGTGAGCAGTTTTTTCCTGTATCCTGTTTGCAGTGTAGTAATGAGGAAATAAAATTGTAGAGAATTAGGACTAAAAAAACTTGATATAAAGAAAGTAAAACAGTGTCAGCCCTACTTACATTAGCGAAGAAAGTTATTAGAAATAAAACAGCTAATATGTTAAAAGATCATCTAAGGCTATATTACACAACTACAAAATTAATAGGCACTAAATACTCTCTTATTAATACAAATATATGACCTTTCAGATTAAATCAGGTGTGAGTTGCTGAGAGGCTTTTTCCTCTGAAAAAAGAAGAACCTATGACCTGAAGGAAAAATTAGAAAATTATCTTCTAAAAAGGAAATTTGGAGATGCACAGTAATAAATTGAATTCTGAAAACATGTGATTTTTGGTTGGTTGCTTGGTTGGTTTTATTAAATTAAATACCATGTGCATTGAATACATTTATTTAAATACTATAAATACTACTCTCTACTTCATATATTGAAGAGGACTTCAGAATTCTCATTTTATCAGGTGTAGATCGATAACATATGATCCAGGTATCTTCCAGCCACCAATCCATCCAGCTTACTATCCAAAGTTTATAGTTCCAGCACAGTAAACCTGATGATCCTGTCTCTACAAACAGTATTGTCTCTTGTATTTTATCACTCACAGCATTCCCCACTTTCATGAAACGTGAGGACTGTAAGCACAACCAATCCAACAGATGCTCACCATTTCCAGCTTTCCCTGAAATAAAATGCTCATTCTGACGGCTTGAGGGTAGACAATGTTTTCCAACTTAAGACTGTTTCAGAATGTAAATGATTAGCTGGATGTTGTTGCATTTTAATTTTTATGCTGTGTCTCTACGTTGTTGTTTGGATTTTTTTCAAGATGTTCAAATCATCTCTTAGCAGTTCAATACTTTATGTTTGTTCAAAAGTTATAAAACTGCAAAGACATTTTTCGTATCTATTTAAAGATGATGCAAAATTAATATAAATGTATCTACAATGCTTTAGATTTTTATTTATGTTGATGTAGTATAAGAAATATGCTTTTAGTGTTTTCTACTCTGTGGCAAAATAAGCATATCCACGTGCTGTGTTTTAAAATAGGCTATTTAAATCAATATTCACTTTCAACACATACCACGTACTGTAAGATACAGCAATCTGTGCCCTCATGAACGACACACAGTGGCATGCTTGTTATTAGTACAACTAGATACTTTTTTGGGAAAGGTCATCTGTGAGGTGATACAGAGTATTTAAAAAATGAAAAAGTTGGGCTCTAATTCCATCCTGAAATGAGCAAAACGGTCTAGCAGAACTTCAGAAATCAGATCACAAGAAAGTTTTGATCAAACGATTGTCTTTGAATATGTGTTACTATGGATACCTGGTTACTAAGGTTACAACCAGATCTGTAAAATAATAAAAGATCATGACAGATGTGGTAACTCAGAATCACAGTAGGAATCTATAGTACTTTGATTTGAACAATGATTTTCCTTCTTTGACTACCACTTCAGCCTTTTTACTATTATCCTTTTCGTGGTGGTTACTCCAGCTTTTAAAAAAAGAATGAATTTGGAAGGATGCATTTAAATGTATTATCTAACACTGCCATTTGTGATAATGAATTCAATCTCTAAAGAAAACTGTACGGGCAAAAATCTATGCAGTGCCTTGATAGATCCTGGCAATAAAGAAACATATTTATTGTCAAGACCAAGTAGAAGCCACAGACACAAGGAAAACAACTTTGGTCTGTTGTTTAATTTCATTCTGAAAAACTCATTTTCCATCCTTTACTCTTGAGATTTACAGAATTGTGAAGTAGGTGCATATGCTAGGGTTTGCTAAGCACTGCATGCCATTGTGCTGAAAAATTGTAGAACCTTAGAACCGTATAAAACCTGTACGGAACAGTGTACACCACCAGTTACCCCACCCAGGAGTACCGTGGAGAAGTTGAAACAGATGCAAGCACTGGAACCAGGCATGCCCATAGATATGGGGCTATTTCTGTCATCTTTCTTCAGGGATTTCACAGGGAGCATGTTTTAAAACCTAGCCAGATACCTGTATCAATCACACCCTTTGAAATGCCCAAAGAAATTCCTCACACAGACTTGCCCAATACAAAGCCATTTTCATTATCAAAAAATGCCTATTCTCTCCAGGCAATTTTTACATTGCTTAGGGCCCACTGGCAGGAGGACAAGAGTGACTAGATTCCAGAGCTGTTAGACATTAGGTATTAACTCTGTTAGACATGAAAGGCTCTGCTGCTAGTCCTACACCCACTTGCATAACACCTGTCAGTTTGGAAAAGATCCTATGTCTCTCCAATCTCTTAAGGTCCCTGGGGTCAGCTGTTGCATTGGCTGAACCAACAGCGGCGGTCACCAGGGGGCCCGCAGACCCCAGTGCAGAGCTGCCCCGTTGGTGGGCCAGCTTCCAAGCATAAAGGCCTTTCTTATCAAGTTTTGTAAGCCCTTATAGGGATGTAACCTAACCCCCTATTCCCCTCTCTCCCTCTCCTTACTGGCTGATTTTTGTGTAACCACCCCACCTTGAGACCCCCTTTTCCAACCGGTCCCGAGAGGCTCTCGCTCTCTTCGCACCGGGACTCCTTCGAATAAACACCTTCTGGGATCCTCGTACGAGAGCCACCTCTCCATCTCTGGTGGCGCCTGAGCTCGTCAGCTCCACGTGGGTTGGCTGCGTGTCACACCACAGAGGCGAGAAGGGGCACGCCAGCGAGGCGCTGAACAGCACTGCCGGGGCTCCTTTGCGAAGGAGACCCCTTGAACAAGCGGCTCCCTGTCCGCCCAGCCACCCACGTGCGTGATAGTCAGCCAGTCGTTTTATCACCGTGCAGGCACGGAGGTGTGTGCGTGGGCATCCATGTATCAGTATCTTTTTCAATTGTTGTTCTTAATATAATTTAATAGGAAAGTTCTTTTTTCTGAACTGTAGGTTCTTCTGAAGCTAAAGATCTGGTGTTCACCAAGGATGAAGGCCTGACAAGTTTCACAACACGTAGAGAAGAAAAGCAAGGTTGCTCTCATTAAAGAAAGTTGGACAAATTTTCTGGGACTAAGTAGAACAAAAAAAGTAACAAGAATAAAGGAAACACTTTAAAACTAGGAGTTTGGTCATCTACCCACAGCGTCAGGGAAATAATCCTTATATGAAAATATTCTAATTTGAACTGTAACAGTTCAAACTGTTCATTTTTAGGAGTCCTTTATAAAGTCTGAGCAAATGTAAGGTCAATTTATTAAAGTGAGTTGGAATTTATTAAATACTCTTAATCATAATTAAGCCTTAAAGGACATGTGAGATCAATGCAATTGGTAAGAAAACATGATAAATTGCTGTATACTACAGCTTAGATTTTTAAACATTGGTAGCCCACAGTTTTATGGAACAGTAAAGACTAATTACCTGGGAAAAATAAGTATAATATAGCCTTGCTAGTATATATAGAGGGGGGGGAAAAAAACAGGAAAACAGAAATTAAGTAAATTACCATATCCTATTAATGGAAAACAAACTGATTATTCAAATCTCTGAAAGAGAAATTGTCAAGGAAAAAGTAAATTTAAAACTTAAAAAAATCCAAAGCAACTACACTTTAATGGGAACATGATGAGAACTTCAATCTGAGCATTTGCCCCTGCTCAATAGCATGCTCAGCTCTGAACTAAAAATCAATCTCTATTTGCGACAAGAAGTGATTTTAGAAGTGAATAAAGACATTTAGCATTATCTTCATAATCCAAACTCTCTGGAAAAAAAAGCGGTTTTTTTTGTTGGTTTTGAAGACCGACTCTTTAAAGACTTAAAAACATAGAATTATCTGGCTTAGATATCTGAGTTTCAGTTTCCAGTTCATGATTTTGTTTCAAAATGAAAATTTCTATTAAATAAATTATTGACGTATCATAATTTTATTTTTGTCTTCATCTGAATTCAGAGTGACAGTTTACAAATATTCTTTGCCTCCACTTGAAATCTACACACGTAGTCTCATGCCTAGCTCTGAGAGAAGATGATGAAATAAAAAAAAAGTCAGAAAGGAGATTGTACTTCCAGCTCCTCTGAAAGATGTTTGCACGACCCAAGCAAAGCACAACTTCTCCCACTCTTCTATTTACCAGTGTGATCCGTAGAACTGAAAGGAAAACAAAAACTGTTTCCAAATCCACATGAACTCCCACACACAAATTGATTATCTACCCTTGGGCAGCTGCGTCTTGCTCCAAATAACATCTGTGGAGAACAGCTTCTCTGGTGGCCGTGCCAACCCAGACAAGTACCTCAGACGTAGATATCTGTGTCGTAAGCACCTTGAGTTTGGTGATGTCAGTCTCTCAGGCTCTCTTCTGCTAGAGAAAAAGCATTTATTTAATTTCATTTATTCATTCACTTGTGAAAAGTAAATGCAGGTTTGAGGTAGTTTCCTTGTGAGGAAGACTGGAAGTTTCTCCTCATGGGAAGAAATTCAGTTTCCACACATAAGTCCTTTTCAGACAGTTTGACAAGACCGTCAGCTTCAGGAATTATACAAAACAGAGTATTTTTCTCTTTGTTCAAGCAGATTTTAAAATTTTGACAAAACAGTACAAAAGTAGTGTAATTATCCAAAGTCTCTGAAGTGATCAACCTTTTGATGATTTGTACGTATACGTACAAAGTCTTTAACACACTTTCCACTCAGAAACCTACATTGACGTAGTATACGAAGATTGCATATATTGTGTAGTTTACTTACAGCAAAACCAATGCTAAAAAATATCAATTTGACCTCTTCAGCAAGGAACTGTAACTTCTACAATGTGATTGAAAACAGACTACTTCAGAAAGACACACGCAAGCAGAATGACTTCATAAATTACCACACTTGGTTTCCTCTTAGGAAAAAAATCAAGTGACTTTTTAGCAGTCATTTCATAGTACAAGGGGCTTATCTCCAATGAGCTTTTAGTAATAATAAGTATTTTTGAGCTGATCCATTTCCTACTTGTAAAACACAGTAAACTTCTATTAAAATATGCTGCGAAAATTGGCTAGGCAGTATTATTGGAAGATTCAGAAGGTGCTGTCAGTAATACACAAACTACCAAGCTGTAAGAATACCCTGAGAACCGTATTTACTGCACTGAATGCCCAAAATACGGACAAATCTAAAAATAAAGCTGCACAAAAGATTTTAAGTTTATACTACAGAGATTAATGAGGTAGATCGGAGTCATCCACTGTATTTAACTAGCTTGCTTAAAATCTTTTACACTGAAAGTCCTAACATTAAAATCTTGCTTTTATCACTCAGATACTAATTCTACAGTAACACTTGAGAGAAAAGGAAAAAAAAATTGAAGCAATTTGGACTGTCAGAGTTATTTAACTGATATGCTCCTCATGTGCCACCATATCTTTTGTTTCCTGCCAGTTAGCCTCACATTAAGCTTTTGAATATTTCCTCTTAATAGAATGGCAGGATAGGAGCAGAGGGGGGCCAGCTTGCAGGCAAACTAATACATATCATTAATGGGACTGGCTTTTGAGCATTTTTTCCAGTGGTGACCAAATTTGACAGTGGAATCAACAAACAGAAAAGATCTTCTTAGAATTTCAGACATCAATTCCTGTCCAGAGGAGATATAAAATTGCCAAAGTAAATATTGAGACCAGCTTTGAGCTCAGCAGCTGAGGAAAATGAAAGTAGAATAATCCATACTCTTTAGAGATTGTAGAGCTGATAAACAACATATGGTACTGCACAAAAAAAAATCTGTGCTTATGTGTTTGGATCGTCATTTCAAGGTGCACTGAATGGTCAAAACAATGCTGCATGTACATAGAGAAACAGAGGGAAGAAGTAAATTGGAAGAAGAATGGTAAAGTGCTTCCATCTTGTCCCATGTTGAAATGCAAAGGGCTATTTTCCCTCTTAAAGTGCCAATACGGTATGTCAAAAACCTAGATTGTAGCTATATTATCCCAATAATTGACGTACTTCAGTCAAACTTTAGGTGATGTGAAGAGTGAGACAATAAAAATCAAATTTTTTTGTATTCAAAAAAGGTGCATTCCTCCACCTTGATGTTACAGCAATTATTTTGGGCCTTGCCCTGATACTTTAATTTTCACAGATTCATTACGAGTGGACAAAATTACACAGACATGGTAATACACATCAGATACTCATTTAAGTTTTGCTTTGGGGGAGAGATGGATTTTATTCTTCACTTCTGTTTTATTCAGTCTGGTGGTCACTGATCTCCATAAAACGTAATCAGTGGTTTACAAATAGTCTGTGAAAATTAATTGAAACACCCTATTTCAAAATATCAAAATATCAATATTTATGATGATTATCATAAATATGCAGCTCACCACATAAAGGGGTGAGGAGCTCAACTACTTTGACACTCTTGATTAAATCAAAGTTTATGGTTCAGACTTTGGCAGTTACAACATTTCCCTATGCCAAACCTATCCTAACGTGATTTAACAAACTTTAATTACAGATGTAGTTTACAGTGCTCCTCAAAATATTATCATCCACAAAGCATGAAACTCTGAAATTTGCAAATATCTTAGCGGTGCTTGGATAATGTGACCTACTTTCTTCTTATCAGAGACTGTTGTGATGCTAAATGTGCCCTTAAGCATAAGTAATTTCTAAATATCTAACATTTACCAAGAAATATCCTTTCAGCAATGATTTCATGGGCAAAATAATTCTATTTTAGAATAATCATAATCCTACAAATATATCGTGATTCAAAGTGAAGCACAAAGCACCAGTAAAACCAGGAAATAAGCCTTTTACTTGACATTGAAAAAAGCCAGTACATAACTGCACGAGAGAAGCAGAGCTAATGTTACAATTTTCTACACTCGCTAAATCCCAGGAAATAGTAACAACAGCAAAAGTTGATTCTGCTGTACAGATTTGAACCACCACAGTGGTCACCTGCATGGCCTTTAGATAGTGTATTCATGTGTATGGAATGTCTTCTTCACATTTTACCTGAACTGAGATTAACGGTATAGGCCCTACACTTAAAATCCAGTAATCTGGTATTTTGTCTCTCTCTTACCATTTGTTCAATCAGAAGCTAAATATTATCACTTCACAAAGGTAGGCTTCTGCTAAGTGAGGCAATAGAAAATATTGTTAACAGCTAAACATTCTGACGCCGCATGATAATTAAAGTTTCCAAACCTCAGACACGCAAATATATATACACACACACAAAGAAATAAATGCTGAAATCAATGCACGTAGATTAAATGGATGCCAAATTTCTATTTTCCAGTATTAAAAGCCTCAGCAATGAAAGAAAATCCAAGAAAAGCATGGCAGTTTTAGAGAGAAAGATCAATATTTTATAACACAGACGTTTAACACAACCAAACACAATAAACACATTAAAGACAACTAGACCTATTAATTCCAACAATACAACCTATGCTCATCGAATTAACCTACACAGACATGACAAACTGAACTTTGCCCTGTACTGAAGCAGTCTGAATCAGAACAGTGCCATTTAAAGATGCAGGAACTTTGTTAAGTGTATGGAAAAATATCTTAGTCATAAACATTGTATGTTATTTCTTTCTTTATCTTAGAAGGTTTCCTTAAATAATCTTATAATTAGTTACATAGCCATTATCTGATCACAACAGATTATTTACGTTCAAGTCAGACCTAGACAGTGGTTAAGAACACACTGACTTGATATATTCCAGAGAAAATGAAATTCAGGTGGAAAAAAACGTTACCATCCAGCTCAAATTTGCAAAGGCAAACACTAATAATCTTCAAACATATGCAGATTTCCAGTGCCATTTTAATTCCTTCTTAAGTATGTGCACATTATCTTGCAATCTTCTTTTATACTGTTGCACATAGCTGTTTTATTAAGTTCTGCCCTTTCAGTGCATAGGGTCATATATATCCCAAAAAGCTTTCCCCCTTTAATTCCAGGGAGTAGCTCCTAGACCACACTACATAAACTCCAAGGCTAAATACTGACAAGAAAAAAAAAATGTTTCTAAGAGCAACTTAAAGTGAAAAATTGAAATAACAATTGTTTCTCAGGAGTCGCCAAGTTTCAAATTCAGGGAAATATGCAACGGAGAAACAAACCCATATGGTGGAAGAAGAATCAGGCAAGATGGGCCCAGGTAAAATCTTCATAAAGCTCAAGGAAGAATATAGAGAAAAACTGACAGTTACAAGGAAAACTAAAAGATCTCAACACAAAGAGAACTTAAAAAAAAGGGATTTCTTACTCATAAACTTCTGTAAAAGTGAATAAACTGGGTATGTCACTTGAGTGGCTCAGCTGGTTTTGTAAATGGCCTTTGCTGAGTTAATGCACACAGAATACTGCCTCCCTCAACTAGCCAAGACCAGTATAGGAAAGTGTACACATAGCTCAGTCTAAAATGGAGTACTAAAGCCACAAAGAAAACCCCAACAAAACCAAACCAAACCAAACCAAACCAAACCAAACCAAATAAAGAGTCCACAAACAAGCAAACAAACAGAGAATGAAGTTTAAAGAGACAAGCAAGCAACAGACTTGAACTGACTTCAACCGAAGCATTCCTTCCTGAGAATTGAGGATGTTCGGGGTGTCCCGAAACACCGTGGTGAGCAGGTAGAGCCAGGAAATGGGAGTCACACTCCATAACAGGAAAATTCTGACCTTTATAAAACCAGTGACAGCTTCTTACAAAACATTTGTTTAGTCTTTATATTTTAAAGTCTTAGATGGCTTCATCTCAACAATTTACATTTTCAATCCACTCTCTTTATCCTCTTTTTTTTTTAGGAGTACATTAATAGTATTCAGAGCACTAATTTTTGCAGGAGAAAAATCTGCTTTTAAAAATAGCAGGCAGCTTTTCCTGCTGGAAGTACAATACGAAGAAGTAAAATATCACAATCCATTTTCTTATTTAACCCCGAGGTACAAAGTTGATTTAATGTTAAATTTATAAATGCATTTTGCATAAAGTTTGGCATGCAGAATACAAACGCCAATGCCAATGGCATCAAAATGGTAAACACCATTAAGTTTTGCCTAAGTGTTTGTTAAAATAGTACAAACACTTGCAAGGTTATATATTTTTGTTTGTTTGCTACCAAAATTTAAAATCAGCATAAAAGAGCTGTTTGTATGTTTACAATCAGAATGGGTTTTATTTCATGATATTTAAATAATTCTAGCAGTTCTTGAGCCACCAGAACTAAAAGTGAAACATGAATATTAATAACAGCATCTAGAAAAGCAATATTAATACAAGTTATTCCGCAAAGACTCTGACATAAATCCGTTGCATTATTAGATTATATGAAGTTATTTCACCCAAGGCATAACAAGATACCAACTCAAATTAATAGTCTAGCAATAGATATTTTGCTACCTATAAAAATAAATTAAATATGAGCCCCACATATCCTGTAACTCAAGAATACAGGACTGATTAAGAGATAAATGTTTATTTCATTCTTTTTGACATAGTATACACAAGTTATGAAAGAAAATAAAAATGTCCTTCCCTCAGATTTTGTCTTCACTAGAGAGACAAATGTGTATCCAGCCCCATCTCTCAAACACACAAGTCCAAGTGAGCTCACAAGTAAAGCCTGTGGACTTGCATCCCACTCATTTCAAGACAGTGTGGATCTCAACATGTAATTTTGCTCTTCTACACAGTCCACCTGATGGTCTCAGAATATCAAAATACTTTAAGAACACAGCACTAAAAAGAATTCTGTAAACTTTTTCAGTAATGCTTTCAAAACAAGGGTGTATTTCCACCACAACTGGTTACGGTCTGTGAAGTACTTCTTACATAAATACATACTCATCTGCCATAACTTCATATCACAACATGAATACTTAGCACGCTAAAGACATTCTGCTTCTTTCTGTCTTGAGGACGTCATTCTAGTAATCATTTAACCTGGCAGCGAAATGAAAATGTACTGATTTACGTATTTACGTTCACTTAGTCCATTTTCTTGTTAGCGACACACTCAGATGATACCCTACGGTTTTATATTTCTAAACAAAAACACTACAAAAACTCTTGAGCAGATAACAAATTAAATTAATTATTTTAGGATGTTTGTGTAAATATAGTTAGTTTGTTATCTTCAGTCTTGTCACAAATGAGTTTTGAGGGTTGGCTTTCGTAGTGCCAGAATGCCAAAGATTTCCAGAGTTCTATGTTTTGATTGTTAATTGTTTAATGAAAAGTTCTTGTTAATTGTTAAAGGAGTGTTCCATAGGAACACTCCTTTAATTGTTTCATATCTGATTGTTAATGGGAAGAGTTACTGTTAGAGCTTATTTGGGTTAATAAAATCCAGTAGTCTAAATAGTGATAGGTTTGTCATATGTATTAGTGTTAGAGGGCAGAGTTGATTGACAGGGAAGGCATCTTCTAGGAGAAGGGTGTCACCAAGGTCTGCTATAAAGAAATAAAGCAAGAACACAGATTGGACAGGGCAAGGACCAACCACTCGACACCCAGCTATCACCCCACCGACACGAGCCA
>VZTA01025929.1:0-59188 GCA_013398855.1 Mohoua ochrocephala | reverse complement strand
TTCTGGATCCCCTTTTTTTAAAATTACTTGAGCCAGAGGTTCTCCCTCAAAATTTTTGCTTTGAATCAAATGAACACTCAAGAAAAAAGAATATATTCTTTTTGGCATTGTTTATCAGACAGATGGAAAGTGTGTCTCCTCAGTTGCATGCCACCTCAGTTACTGGACCACACAAGGCTTTTCAAGGCTTGAGCTGTCTTCTTACCAGCGCTCTATAAAGTTTAATATAATGTCTCCTTTCATAATCAGTACTTAGTCGTCAAATATATGTGCCAGTCTGGTAAGAAGTGAATAAAGCTGATGCAAAACCTATTTCAAGTGGGTATATACAACACTAAATGTCACATTTTACTGGTTGACAAATATTATCACTTCATTTCACAGTACAGTAAACAACTCATAAGTCACTGGCTAATTTGATTGACAGTAGCCTTGGGCATTCTTTAGAAATCATTTAGTATACTGCACTGAGTCAGACTTTCAGGGTAATTGACCTCAACAATATGAAAAAAAAGTCCTATAGTCTGCTTAAAATGAAGGGAAAGGGGGAAATCAAAAATGTGAGAACAATAAATTATAGAAATTTCTCATTTGAGTAAGTAACAGCTTTAATAGCTTTCTTTAAGAATTGAGTGCACTCAATTGAACATCTGCTTTCCAGCTGTGTATATTGATATATTACCAGGGTTTTATCCTCTTCTATTTTAAATATATCCATAAGTTTTTCAGAGCTCCACTACCTGACTTTCTGACAATGCCTTGATTGTGAAAGATATAAAAATGTCAAAAATTCTGTAGGCCATTTTATGCCCAGGATATTATTTTTCAATCGAATCCAAAGACAGATGTCTACGAACAATTAAACCATTCTCCAATCACACCTTGTTCCAGCTGGGATCATAGAATTAAAAGGAAATAAGCCATCATGATTCACTTATTGCCGGAGTACCTAGTGTTTCCTGTACTGCTGATAGATTCTTATTAAACAATTCTGTCGATGGAAAATGAATATTGTCCGCTGCTTGAACTTCTAAAGTTAGTTCTTTGATATTAAATTTGATTTTCTTCTCTTATAATAATTCATACACTTAGTGACTGGCTTCAGAAATTCCCATTAGATGGAGATTAGGTTATCTAAAGCTTGCTAAATCCCACATCAGGTCTCAGGGAGTTTAGCTGTAAAGTAGAACACTGAAAAGACCTGCAGTGAAAAGAGGAACTTGCTAATCAAAAAACTGTAGCCTGGTGACTCTTCTGTTGAAGGAGATGTGGAAAATGTTTACTTCTTTCCCCCCACCTTAATATGAAGTTACCTTTTTCAACTCCCTTTGCCACTGCTTCTTGCTTGGCAGCCACAAAGCTCAGACTTAGTAACTCTAAAGCAAGGGGGCACATAATATGTGCCTGTGAACCAAAATATCATCAGTACGTTTACGTTTTAGTGTTTCAGAACAGCTATACTTCCATTCATGTGGGGAACATTTAATTTCTAGACTGTGCTAGAAAGGTTGCTAATAAAATATTTCTGCACTTTGTAGATAGACAGTTTGGGATCTTAGGTTATATATTTTGAAAGAAATACACACTCTCACCATTTCCCCTGGACACAATAGAGCAGACATAAGCAGCCTTTGTTTCAAAAAGATGTTATAAAATTGAAGGGGAAAGCTACTGATTGATATGTTTAATTTTATTAAATGGTACCAAAGAAACATGATCACATCTTTCAGAAACACTAGCAATTAAAAGGATGTGTTAAAGCGTGTAAGCAAATCTCTCAGGTTTACTAGGTTGCTAGGTTTTTGCAAAAGATTGACACACATTAAACTTCTGACTATGGAAATTACAATCAAGTGAGAAGTTATTGCCTTTAAATGTTGAGATTCTCAATACATCCGAGGAGACAATTGAAAGATAAATCCAAAAAGACAGAGAGCTGATGCAAATGTGTTTCTTTGTACCATTGCAGAACTGTACTAGGTCCACTGGTTTATATTACACACTTCTTGCAAATATTTATGCACACTTAACCTGAAAAAAAAAAATACAAGGTCAGCTTCTGCTCACAGGCCCCAGCCAAGTAAGTCCTTTAAGCATGTTCTTAAGTTCAGCAGAGGAATAATAACGTTGACATCAAGAAAACTCCACATATGTTTAAGTGATTTAAATGTTCACAGGTTCAGGGCAGTTTTATTTAGGATCTATTCTCTTGTAGCAGCGAGCACTAACATGACTTTCACTTTCCTTCCCATAGACCCAGTGTTTATAACAGAAAAGAAATTCATAGAGCCATGCAACTCTTTGCATAAGTTTATACAACAGCAGTTATCCCTTGTGTCCATCCCATCCCTCCCTGTCTGTGTTCCCCTGCTCTCACTCCCTCCCTCCCCCTGACTTATTGCATTTTATGCAACAATGCTGGGACACACAGGCTCAGATATGTGTAAAAATCAAGAATAACGTAAACATGTTATTTGACCAAATGTATGAGACAAAAGTTGTTCAACATCTGTCCTGCAGAAAGAAGTACTGAAGTAGCACTTCAAGGGAAATTAGATTCAGAAGAGTTAAGAATTTTTTTCTAATTTTTTTACCTCTTTAATATTCCAGTTTATGAAAGGAAAAATGCTGATTTTCTTTGTAGGTACACCGGTTGTAATTTTTTTCGCTATTGAATTAAGGATAGGATTTAAAATGAAAAAAAAACTGGAACAAAACTTTTAAATTCTCCCTGTTCACTTCATCTCCACCTGGATCCAACTGGAGTTTAGTATTTACAATGCTGCTTTTTAAAAGCCAGTCAAACTCAAATGAAGGGTCATCATAATTATATTGAATACTTCCATCCAGAGATTCTTGCATTTATCATGGACTGTGTGTGGAGTTGTGGGGAACGGAAATACAGAAAATTAAAGCAAAGTATCAACATTCACACAACATATAAATGGCAGAAAACAGAATTTCAGAATTCCT
Source organism: Mohoua ochrocephala (assembly GCA_013398855.1). Classification (NCBI taxonomy): domain Eukaryota; kingdom Metazoa; phylum Chordata; class Aves; order Passeriformes; family Acanthizidae; genus Mohoua; species Mohoua ochrocephala. Next base: position 56,215 of record VZTA01025929.1, on the reverse strand, counting down.
GAGATTTTAAAACACATACTAAACCTCAGGCACTGCTTCAGCTCAAGCAGTTCAGCTGAATTTAAGGCTTCAGAGATTATACCTGGATTTTCAGTAGATTAGAAAGTTGTTCTCTCTAGATATGAAACACCTGAAAACGTCTGCTAAATGTGGAATAAATCTTCCTGACTGATGAAGGAAAGAATATTTTCTTAAGCAACTGCTTATTCTTTCCTCCAGATCTGTTATGTGTGCTGAAAAGAGACATGATATTTGTTGTTCAATCCTCTGAATTACCTTTCAGGCTTTTTTTACCCCTCCTCATTTATCTTGAAAAATAAATTCAGAGATATGGTTGAAAATCAAGTCCTTTATAACACTTTCAAATGCTAGTAATTTGTGCCCAGTAATGGATCTTCTTGTTCCAAAGATATAAAAATTGCATTATTTGTATTTTACGAAGTGTATTGTGAGACACAAGGGTGGAACATGCACGCTTCAGACATAAGTTGCTCTAAGCTTCCTCTGCAGAGTTTTTTTAGTTGAGTAAGAGAAATTTCCCCATGGATTTACTGAGAGCTTAGATATGTTCACTCTCAAGTCTCTGTGCATATTGCAATGTTATCATGGTGGACCTAAAAATCTTTCTTAAAATGCTAATATAAAGCAGAAGCTTTGTCTTATTTTAATTATTCTACTTTCTAAAAATGTATTTATTGAACTATTAGCATTTCAAGTAATTTGTCCTCTCTCAGCATTAAAAGGCTCTAAATTTTCAAAATTAGCATCACTGAATTATATTGTTTGCAAGATCTGTCAAGAAATCATAGTTGATATTGATTTGGATTACTGAGAAAATGAAATTATATGAAAAAAACATAGATTTACATTGATCTGACTGAAAAGAAAGGGTCTGACAAGTTTTTTCTAGTTTAACATCTGAAATCAGAACGGTGACATCCTAATTGGCATTCAAAGGAATACAGAGGTAGAAAAGTGTTGCTGCAGGAGTGAATGTTAACGGTGTGAAAGATTTACACTTACATCTGGGAAAGTCACGGCACATTGGATGAGCTCCAGCAGGTAAGAAACCACTGTGTGGGAAAGGCAAATAATTGTATGTCACAGGATCAAAGGAGTTCTCGAAATGTTAGAGGAAATTACTACACGAGTTTAGAAGAAAGGTTTTTTCCCTCGTGGAAAGCTTGCGCTGGCTGTTGTATGCGGCCAGTGAAGGAGAAGACTGCGTGTCCTAAAAACGTCGGGAGGCTATTGCCGAAGTGATTAGGGAAGCAGGTTGCAGCACAGAGATCACACTGCGCTTTGGCATGTGAAGGAGACTTACAACATGAGGTTTCAAACCAAAGAAAACTCCCACAAGAGCTGAGGGCTAAAGAAAGATTAATTTATTTTGTGTAGTTGTAGGATAGGGCTTTTTTTAGCAAGTGGTTCGAGGTCTGCACCATCAAAGCTGGTTTTTGTAAGGGGTATAGGAGGATGTTGTTTACTGTCTTGCTGAATTTTTGCAAATAAAATCTGATTTGGTTAAGATACCTCTGTTTCACGATCCATTGCTTCAATAGTCATACCCTGCAGAGAGTTTTAAAAAAAAAAATAAAATAAAGGTTTCAAATGAAACTAATTCTTTTATACCCTGAGATAGTCCAGATGTTGATTAAACTGCCTTCAACATGCCATCAGGTGTTAAATTTAAGGTCTACGGCAAAAGCCAAATGAAAAACTCTTCCTGCCTCCAAATGTAGGAGCTTGCCAGGATATTTATCAAGGTAGCAAAAGTCAGGAGAGCAGGAACTTAAATAAAAATCAAATAACAACTTCAGGATTTGGAGTTTTGAAATTCCTTGAGATTAGACTCTCTTGGTTTCCCTTGAAATTAATGATGGCAACAGAATTGATTTAGATGAGAATGTAGTGAGCTTAGCCAAGAGCAAATCTTCAAATCCTGCTCTATGAACACCTAATCTTGAAAGATTAAGTTACAAAAAGCATTTGTAGTATTTTTTTTCAACTTTCTTCCCATGGAGCTATACCCTAACAAAACAAATAACCATTTTGCAACGATGAACTTGTGAAAGAAAAAATAGTCTCATTTTCTGTTGTGCAAATTGTCCGCATACTTTAAAACTGTGGTTTAGATAATGATTTTATGCGTTACTACACAACTAGCACAGAGTCTGTGTAAGGTAATATGCACATACTCACTGCAGCAGAAGATGCTAATCATGTACTTTAATGAACTCCTGTTGTTTTTAGAGGAATTGCAGCTAACTCTAACCAAAGTATCCTGTCTGTGAACTCATTTATTTGGTTCAAAATATGAAGATTAATAACTACCCAGCTAATATTCCTCTAAAGAATTTATTTAATGATCACAAATGTCAATCACTTAGTGAGCTTATGTAATTAAAAATACTTTTGAAAACTAATGTTGACCCATGCCTCCACTTATCACAGCGTGTAGGATATTCAGATGAGAAACCTGGAAGGGACCTCAGAGTTGTTTGATAGTTGACTAACCTGCGACAACACGTGCCGGGTTCCGACCTTCACCCTCAGGGCCAAAGGCTGGTAACCAATTTCTTTTATCTGTTGATATAGATTACATTTCCTTCCAGGACATTACAGACCTTAATGAATTTCCAGAAGATATTTTTGAACAAAGCCAATCTATGACTCCTTTCCTAACATCTATTATGTTTTGAGAGTGAGAAGACTGAACAATACAGTTGCTCCTGCTTTGTGTCCGAATGCTACACACTGCTACACTGATCTTATATGATATTTGTTGCTTTTAGTTGAACTTTTTTTTTCTTTTTTCAAATAGGCATTCCTGATTATGAAGACAAAACACTGTAAGTGCAGGAACAAAATAAAGTTTTTCTCAAGTCACACCTTTTCCCTTTATCTCAAATAAGTTTTCTGAATTCCAAAGCAGCACTCTCTTTTGACAATGGCATCATGTTTAGAGTTACTACTTCATCTGTCGTGCGATATTAGTCTCGACACCTTTTTAATACTTTCTTAAAGTTTTAATTTCTGACTTCAATTTTCTGTCTCTTTTTGTAATGTGCAGGTTCATGGCTAAAGAAAAGGAGACTTTGGCTGAAGAAAACCTCATGGAAAGAGGTTGATACTGAAACCTTACGGAATAACGCTAACACAAAATAAGAGAATTTAGCATACTAAATGATAACAAAATAAATCTGTCTTCTTCCTCTCCTTCAATAATTCAGTGTTTATTAGATAGTACTTACTCATCAAGCTTTTTAGTTAAACAAAGTAGGTACATTCTAGTTATATCACATTGGAAAAGGATGTTTCTGCTACCTACAAATTTCTGACCAACTGTGAGGTATGCTCATTTTACTGGAAATGAGAAGTGAATATTTTGTCTGTATCACTTTATTGTTTACCTGGTTTTCATTATATGTTCTTTAGCCTAAAGAAAATTATCTGAAACAGTGTTTTTGATAAGTTCTGTCTCCTTAGCAATCAATGCAGAAAATGGGACTGAGAGGAGGAACCATCCAAGGTAAAAAAGGAGTTTTAATATGAACAAATTCACTCTCCACTCTTCATGTAACTAAAGAAATAGGAGAAAAGGGAAACATAAAGAAATAAAATGCTAATCAACACTGAAGGTAGAGGTGTGTATTTTGTTATACATGAAAGGAAGAAGTATAAAAGAAGCAGTGGAAATGATGAGGAAAGTATAGTCTAGTCTTAAGTCTGGGCTCCCTGTCAGAAAGTTGTAGTGTTTGCAGTATTATTGAGGAAAAAAAGAGCTGTTCTATAAAATTACCCCTGCAAAGTTAATAAAGAATTGGAGGGGGAAAACCTTTCAATCTCTCTCATTTCCATTCCCTGAAGTCTTGAAATAGGAAGTTTCAACCCTTGTGTCCTGTGATTGTTCAAAGTAAGCGCAATTCAATACACCAGAAACCACAGTAGAAAACACACTCTCTCCAAGTTTTCAGCTATTTACAGAGTCAACAGATGCATAGAAATATTCTTTATCATTTTAAGAGCTTAAATGTCAAAATGGCTCATCTGTTTGGCTTCTAAAGTCTCCTTTTCCTTGGCAAACCTTTTCAACACAACCACAGCATAAATAAATGAGAATGAATACAGAAGGGTTAACTTGGAGCAAGCGAATGTACTTTGTTTTGAGATTCACAGTGCAAAATTAAAAATAGTTTTCATTTCTATCCCAATTAGAGCATAATCCTACAAAAGCTAAGACTAGATTTCTCATGCTTGCTTATTTTTTCCCCCCAATTTACAGGGTGCTCTTTTATAGATACCAACCATAGAAGCCCTTTTTTATGTTGATGCTTTCACATCTCTGTTCACACATCCAAGGTTTCAAAACAAGCTACCTATAAACAGGAGTAATTTTTTGATGATAAAGTAGTTACATAATGCTATCAACAGTTTAGGTTCTAAATTTGATCATTAAATGCCCTATATAATATATTGCAGAGCCAAAGAGACATTCCACTTTAAATCTTTTTATGCTTTAAAAATAGAGAAGAACCATCTACACTTTTCCCCTTTACCCTAGTTCCCAGCTAAAGGCTCAGAGTAAATTAAGTGTGGTTTCTTGATCTTTTTCTTTGCAAAGTGCCAAAAAAGCGTTTAAAACTTTTTGAACTCTTGTGAATGCCTCTAGAACCTTTACCCTATTCACTTCAAATATGGTAAAAAAAAGGTTCAACGGTATTAGCCGTGAGCTGCTAACTTTGAGTTCAACATTGCTTTACTTGCAAACAAAACTCCAAAATAAAATGCAGTTAAGAAGACATGTTCCTTTACAAAGTATTCTGATCTGCCCCTTTTGTGCAATGTTCTATACCTGTGCTTCATGTACACTTTAAAAAACAGCTGTGACAACACATGAAATGTATCTGATATTTTTAGTTCTACTTACCTCTTGTTCTATGTAAACACCTTTCTGCCTCTTCTGAGATAGTAATTTTCATATTTGACATGCACAATAGCACCTCCTGCTTTGGTATCTAATATGCTATATCTCCTGTAAACCTTGTCCCTCTTATTAAAGCCTAAAATATCTCCCAGCCATTGTTTTGTTAAGTGTTCTCTGCCTCTGGAGTCTTGATGACATAATTCAGATCTGCTTTCAAGATCCTCACCTTAGGCCAATTACATTCTAATTGCGTGACTTCATGATTTCTTGGGAAAGGAGAAGTAAAGCATTTCATATTACATTTTTTAATAGTTTGAGGGGGAGGTGACATGCAGAAGATACAAGCATTACACGCTAAAATTGTGTGGACATTTTCTTTAAATAAATGTGACAGCACAAAATCAATGTGTACTATGCATAATGGATACTCAGCGAATCGCTATTAAGGTTTTTAAAAGTGCTATATTAATTTAAATATTTTGTTACCCTTTGTCAGGATGTAGGTTTGGGAAACTGTTACTGAAATTAAAAAAAATTTTTTGTAATTATTTTTTGTTTGATTTTCACTTTAATTTATAGTGCTTTTATAAAAGACAAGGTTTTAAAGTAACCTTGTGATCAGCACAGAAATACTGAGAAGACATTTCATAAAAGTAGATGTGTAGGAGGCAGAGACAAATCCTTATCCTGGAAGAGAAAACAAACAGATTTAAACTGCAAATAAAGTGACAACTGCTCACAATAAAGGTTATAAGTGTAATAAATCTTCAGAGCAATTTTCTTAAAAGCATGGCAGAGTGTTCATCCTCTCAAGTTTTTATATTGTTTCTAAGGGTCCTTCTAATTGCCTTCAGTTTACAGTTGGAACAAATTGTAATAGAGCTGTGCTGACTTTGCAAACAGGGGTAGAAATATGCCCTCAAACATTTTCTCTGATTATTAACAATCCCTACCCTTGCTGTGAACCCACCATGTATGTAATAAGACGGAGAAACAATAGAAATTGAAAAACAATCAAGCATTTTTATACATCATGCTATGATTATAATTTCTACTCTTTATATGTCTTAGAACATAAAACAAGACCCTTTCTCTTTTTATAATTTTAAGTGTTTGGATAGAAACACGGTTCTTTTGTTGTTATCTTTAAAGCTGTCCAAAATGACAAAGTATAATTTTTTTTTTTTCAATCACATATTCAATTTCCCAGTTTCTAAGATTTATCAGCTTAAAAAAAAAATCAGAAATTGTGAAAGGACATCTCTACATTGCCTTTGAAAATGTTCCACGTAAGCTGTATTCCTGGATAATGAAAGAAAAATTTTCATCTTATCATTATTATGAAGGCAAAATCAGTATCTTCATTTCAGAATGCATAACTCAAAAAGTTACTTTAATTAATGCTCTTAGGAGAGCTGCGAAAACTAATACCTAGTCTATTTAGTTAAGATATAAAAAATACTCATAAGAAAATGCTTTTAGTAAAAATTCCCAAAAGGTGGACTGTGATAAGCACTGCTCTGCCTATCCTTACTACACAATTTCTTAGAGATCTTTAAGAAGGGATTTCTATATTAAACGTGAAAATTAGGAAATTAAGCCTTTTTCAGTGAGTTTTTTGAGCAAGCACACAGCTTTCTACACCATGTAGAAACAGTAAAGACTAACATAAAGGAATGCAAAGTGAATTTCAATTTGAATTCTACATATGCTAAATGAGAGACAAATAACCAGGTGTGTGTATATATATGTGCATACACATACAAGCATGTCACATTTCAAACCTAAAGTGTTATGACAGGAATACTTTTATGTAAATTTGTGGGGTTTTTTAAAAGGCAAAAATCTTCATCCATAAGGAAAACAAAATCAACTAACGTGCCACCATCACCACTACCAATTGCATATCTTCACTGCAGTATACTTCCAGCTTAGGTGACCTAACGTCTTACTGACCTTGGAAAGAAACTTTTCTTTATTTTAAAATGTTACAGAAATTATATAAATATGTAGGCCTGCTAAAATCTCCGTAGTAATATTCATCCTCCTATCTCAGAGAATATGCCAAGCATATTCCTCATAACTTCTTGAATTTCAGTGGATATAGGCCCAGAGTCAAAGCGACCTAAATGCTTTCCACTTCTAAGAAGAATTCATGGACTGTCTGAAGACCTAATGAAACTGAAAGCAATAACTTCTAGGTGAAATCCTACCCCCTTAGGCTGCTTTGTTTCTCATCTCAGAAGAAGCAGGATTTTGTTTTCTATTTCTAGTTGGGCTTATTTTCTAGGATAGAAAAATGAGGAAGAGTACTTCGAGCAATACAGAAATAGGCTAAATGTTACAAATCTTATTAACAAAATTAAATTGCATAACTATACAACCTAGGTGTTCTACAAACCTTTCAATCTTTACAGTTCTAGAAAATTAATGCACCACGAAATAAACTTTTAATATACTCCTTACTTTTTTCCTTCACTCCAGAAAATAATTCTTTATTTTATATCAAAGACAGAAAGACGACTCAGGAAAGCCCACTTTAGGAGTCTAGCTGCTGGAAACAAAATTAAATTTTGACACTGAGAGGGTTAAAAGATAAATTTTCATAGCAGGACTTTGCTATAGCCAACTTGGTTTTGCTTCAGTACTAAGAATTATTTTTGTATTTGGTCTTTTAAATAACATATGAACTTGTTTATAATTTTATCATTTGTTATGGATCTCTTTTAAAATTCAAGTTTGGAAATAATTTTTAGAAATCCTATAATATTTGACATTAGTTTAAAGAGAATGGTGGAATGGCCAAAATACATTTATGAAGATCCAAACATGGCAATCCATGACTCTCAGGTTATAAAACAGTCCTGGATAATAACATGTTTGAGCTATAGCAGAATTTTTTTCAGAAAGTGATAAAGCCCCACTTCTCAGAATGGTTAAGAGGGGAAGGGACTTCTTGAGGTCATCTAGACTAAGCCTCCTGTTCAAGAAGGGTCACCTACATTGGTTACCTCCATATTCTGCTTAGAAAACGTTTTTCCGTGTTTGATTACACTCATACTAAAAAAGTTTTTTCTTATGTACAGATGGAATTTCCTGGGCTTTGATTTGTATGCATCACCACTTGTCCTGCCAGTGGGCACAATCATTTGCTTTTATCAGAATTTTATAGGTATTGAACAGATCCTCCTGTGACATTTTTTCCATGCTGAATCATTCCCACTTTCATCGCCTTTCCTCCACAAAAGATGCTGTTATTCCTTTATCACCTTTGTGGCCCTTTGCTGGATCCTTTCCTCTACATTCCTGTCTCTCTCGTACTCAGAAGCTAAGAACAGGACCCTGTTCTTCAAGTGTGTCTCACAAGGGATGAGTAGAGGGGAAAGATCACCCTGTTGAATGCTGGCAATGCTTTTCCTAATGTAATCTACAATGTTGTTGTCCTTCTTTGCCATAAGGGTGCTTATTTCCTCATATTTTTCTCTTGTAGAGGCTGACATGAACCAGCAATGTGCACTCGAAGCCCCACAAAGCCAATCATATCCTGGACTGAAACAAAAGAAGGTGTTATAAACAGAATTATATTGGCTTTCGTATCGCAATCAGGGGAGGGACTGTTAATCTTGGTTAAATTGTTGTGGACTTAAATTAGTTATGAAAGTTGAGGAAAACAGTTAATTAGTTAATAAAGTTGCATGTTTACAGAGACATCGAGGGTTTGGGAGTTGAAGGATGTTGTGAGGTTCTGCTGGAACAAATTGTTACTCAGTTATATGTGTTTTATATGTTGTTATTCAGTTATATGTATTTTAATGTTAAAGGTTAAAATGGCGCCTGGAGGAAACTTCTAGAAGCAGAGGCAAGGGGGGAAGGGGAATGCGCTGGGGATCCAAATTAACATAAGGGGATAACACAGCCACCTCAATTGGTCTAATGCTATCCAATCACAACCCCTAGATACAAACGAGCCAATCGGTGAGATGGAAAGGGGCGGGATAACCGAGAGGGAGGCACCTGTCCAGGGGGTATAAAAAATCGAAGCCCCGGCCTCCTATGCGTGCCTCTGGCCCCAATGTTTGGTGGCTACACACCCTGGCGTTGTTCCCCTTTGCCTCACAGCTCGGCAGATCGCCATTCCTTGGGTCCCAACTTGTAAGTTTAGAGGCTTTTTGTTAATAAAGCCCATTTAAATTTTTAATTGGCTTCGTCATTTTTATCAAAGGTGTGGCCAGAACTCCTTAAGACCTTCCCAGAAAAAAATACAATGACTATGGAATAGGTGCATAAGACTAGAATCTCTGAGAAATTATCAGCGGTATGATAGGAGTCAGAAGGAAGGAAAGAAGAAATTTTAGGAACTTCCAGTTTATGTGATGAATATAGGCGAGTTACTGGTGGAATCTTGGGAATGGATAATGTTTTAAAAAAGATGCTAAAATGTCCAGTCTTTGATTTGGAATGGGAGAATATGTATGTGCTGAGAAAACGCAATCAAGACAACAATGATGACAAGTAATGGCAAGGGCCTGAATTAGATCCTTTACAGCATAGGTCTGTGACTGGGCTAGAGATGACTCTAACACAGATTTGCTGAATGGTGTTACCCATGCAGCAGGTCTGCAAAACGGAGAGAATGATAATCAGATCAGGGCAATCACGCAAATTAGTGTGTTTATGATTTCTAAAGGAGTTCTTTATGACAATGAAACATGACAAAGCTCTGGAGCTGCAACGACACAGGATGAAGAAACTCCAGTGTTTAAGGTCCTCAGAATCACATTGTTATTAGGTGTGATCGCTTAGGATTAGGACCATGCCTTCTGGCTGTCTGGAGACTTAAAAAAAATATTCTTTAGGCTTTGTTTGCACCTCCTTACTCATTAGACATTGCATCTTTTAGAGACATATGTAAAGCAGTGGGGAGAGGGATGTTTGGTTTTCAATAATCTTTGAACTTTGCATGTCCTCATGTGTACTTTCCGCATGCCAACAAGACACTTGTACACACCACAAAGGCAAATGAAATCAGCCTAAATATGAAGGATGTGAGGAAAATCTGTATTCTAACTCATTATTCACCCCTCAAGTGCACACGTGCCTCTATTACAAAAATGGATGTTTCTCTCTCAGTTTTATGCTGTTTTAGAAATAGTATGGATCATATATCTACTTATATTCATTATATACAAAGGTAAATAAATAAAGATACTCTGTCAAGTATTAGAAAGATTCAGAGCTAATTTGTTAAAATGTTTGTGCACTACAGTTTGCTGCTGGATGTTAAGTTTTTCTAAGAAAACAAGGGAATTCTAAGAATTCAGCTGCTTAAATAGCAGCACCTCCAGCTCTCTTAAACTCTGAAAGATATCGAAGTCACAAGCATGGAGTGCTTAAGTTTTTATCGTGAATAAACCCACACTATTTCCAAAGTAATATTCAGTCTGAGAGAAACAGACCAATATAAAGATTTATGAAACATGTATTTGGTGTTGGACAGGTTTGTCTATTGATCTATTTGTCTAAGCGAAAATAGTTGATCAAATGTTAGATGAATTATTCTGTGACAGAAAATTTCTAATGTAAGAAGCGTTGAGTAGAAAAACAAGAATGTGCTGATATATCAAGGTCTCTACCCATATTACAGATGCTGAGTGGATAATCAGAACAGAGTAATACAGTAAGCATCATTAAAAATTCAATATTGAATACTCCATGGATCAGCAGGGTCTGCTATTGTCCACTGCCTCAGAAGGGACACGCTGCAGTGACATTTTAAAGCAGCATTTATTGAGGTTTTAATAGAACTCACTGTACCTGAACATTTTCAAATTCAGTTTTTGCATAGCTTCAAATGAATAGCTATTCTTTCAGTGGGTTTTAGCATCAATCCTTTCTGCCTTCCTGAAATCTGTAATCTAAAAGAGATTGATTTTATTTTTAACTGACATTTAAAAGTGGCAAAGCTTCTTCTACAAATTGCTTGTCACTTAAAATAGACTGTTGATACTCTGTCATCAAGAGATAATGCAGGATATAATTAGTCCTTTTCAAAATTTTATGCCATGAAATACAAAAATTATACACATTAGCCATGCCTCTTAAAAAAATATGATACATCAATGCATGCAAATCACTGTGTCTTTATAAATATTTTCTTAGGAAGCAGAACATCCTATTAATCCAGAACCAACTAGAAAGCACTGATCAACTTGCACAGGGTCAGTCTTTCAGTCATCCCAAATATTCAGGTGAAATCTAAAAGAATGAAATATCAAAAATAGTAAGAATGTTAAAAAAAACCAAAAAACTTGACTTTGTTTTAATAAAACTTTTTTAAAGTTTTTGAACTTAGATCAAAATTAATTTACTGCAAAATTGTGCGAGAATGAGTGAAAAACACTATGCTGATTTTCCAAAAACAAAAAAAGGACAAGATAGTTTATATTGTTGTGGTTTCAAAAATGTATTTCAGTTTGAATTCAGGCTTCTAATATATGATAAAACCTTCTTTATATTGAAGTTGTGCAGATATAATAAATTTAAAAATGGGAAAACTGTTGTGTAAAATATTTCATTTTTGCATGTGGAAGACATAATAGATTTGAGCAATATATTCACCATAAATTTAGCTGTGAGGGAACAACATCCATAACTCATTCAGTATTTAGGCATGATGTGTTTCTTGTCCTCTGCCTTTGTGGAAATCAAGGGTTTCATTCAAACAATTGACTGCATCATAATTTCATAAGCTTATTGTGGAAAACTATGCATTGAAATATAGGTGAAAATGTCTTTATACTATTTTATGTCTCATTTTTTCCATCTGTATATTCATTTTGTACATAAACACACATCTATAATTGTATATGTGTTTTCATGAGTATGCATGTATCCAGTGTTCTCTGAAGTACAAGCACTGCTATCTGTCTAAGACCACCTTTTGCAGCTGACACCTTCTCATAAAAGAGAAATGCACTGTAAAGTGAGCTGGTCCTAAAGTGACAGCTAAAAAGAACGACAAATAGGGCCTTCAGCTTGCACATTTTGAGATTCTGACAGCATGACCTCTATTGCTGTCACTTCATAACTTTCATACAATAGTTGTCACAAAAATAGCAGAAAGATATTGTCATGATAATCTCTAGGTCTTGGTCCTGTAATCAGATATATTCCCTTGCAAAGTCCCAGAGATGGCTTTTTAGGGAATTTTCATTTATTTTGAGCAGTCTAAAACTCAATAAACTAGACCAAGTTATGGGTTCTGCACACTAACAGTGTAGGGGGAAAGAATCCTCTAAAGTTTAATTCACTTTGCCAGTTTTAGAACACGGTGAATCTTATTGTAAAGACTAGTTTAGGTATGTAGAACTGATGATAGTCATGAATCTCCCACTTTCCAAAGTTATGTAGCATAAATCCCGCCATAAAAGGGTGCCTGAAGTATATGAGAGATTGAACATTGGTGATTGAATTTGTAACTAAATTCAATTCTCCCTTCATTCATCTGACTGGGCTACTATTCCAGGTGCAAGGTGAGAACTTTGAATGAGCAGTAAAAAGTATATTTTTCACAAGATCTGCTATTGCAGAAACAAGAAAGGAAATAGCTGAAAGTTTTTAAAATATAAAAATTTTTGGAGCAAAAACATTTTGAACTGAGTATTTTGTATTTTGATTAGCCACTTATTTTAATTTCATAAATTAACAGTCATAGAGCAGAAAACACATTAACAATAAAAAAATCCACAAACACTTGAAATTAATACCTTTGCAATTAAAGATTCTTGCAAAAATTACTTTTAAAAAATTCCCTTATTTTTGGAGTTACCGGGATTGTAATCAGAATAAAGTAATCCTGAACTTTTGGATTTTAATCATGCTTCTGATTTGCATATATAAGGTATACTGTGACCTCACTATTTCCTGTACTTACACAAATATTTCTGGAACGACATTCCTTTACTCTCTATAGTAAGATATATCAACACCCTCTTATTTTCATTGTGTTGGTTGCAGGAGTCGTCCCAGGATGTGTCCCAGGAGGAGTCCTGAGGAAGGCTGGAAGCTTTGTGATGCATTAGTGAAATTGTCTCACGTCCCAGTTTCAAAGTAAGTAGGTTCTAGCTGAAACCAAAGTTTTTATCTTCAGATCTGCAAATGTGCAGGATGGCAAAAAAAAAAAAAAAGGACAAAAAGCCCTGCTTCACACATGAAGAATCATGCGGAGGTTAGATTGTTCAAGACCACTTATAAGAAATCCAGCCAAAACTATGTTATGGACTTATCTAGAAGGTTGTCCAGTAAGTAGCGTTGTGCAATGTAACCTGAGAAATCTGTAATTATATTATTTAATTATTCATAATGGCAGCTGTCAGGATTGTACATTCAATATGTTGAATTATGCTTGCAGTAAGGGTAACTTTACTCCATCTTAGGCAGTGAGATACCTCTTGTACGTGCCAGCATATGTTTCAGAAGACTTCACGCAAGAAAGTCCCTGAGGACTTCCCACGTTTGATCTCATGTCACTCAAGGACCTTACTCTTTTTCACTGCTTCCAACAGCTATGGAAGAAAGAAAAGAAAATTTTACTAGTTCCAAGAATAAAGGTGATCTAAAAAGTGAATATAGCATTTAACTTAGCTAAAGCACCTATATAGCATATCTGCTTCAGCTGCTGTCATGATATTAACTGGTTCCTTCCAGAAAATGACAGTGTGTTTTGTTTTCTTGGTATTCAAGATACACGCCCTCAGATGAACCTGAAATGTTGAGGGTGGTTATAAATACCAGTCTTTTTGGAAAACACTTTTCATCATGCCAACAATATACAGCTTTTGCTAACTTAGTAAATTTTTAGTTTTCTGAGAGTATGGGATCTGATCCTACTGAATTCAGTAGAACTGACTTTAGTAGCATCAGCAGGACAAATTCAGGAGACCCACTTGATGTGTGGTTTTATATTGGGCCCTTTTGAAATCACCATTATTCATCCGCATTAAAAATGCCATTGACACTAAAAACCATCAATGCATGGTTTTCAAGTGATATTTTCAATCTCTCAACAAGCATACTGTTTAAGGAATAGCTCTCCCTAATATTCCCCTGCACCTTGAGCACCACTTATGTATTTAAGTGAGATTCAGTTTGGAATGGCAAACCTGCGGGTCAAAGAACAGACTGAAGGAGTTAAACCAGACATAAATCAGAATGAAATACATGGCTCCCTGGAAGGCTCAACTGGATAAAACAAAGCATGTATCCACTTGTGCACAGCATGTCTCTCCCAGATGAGCAGAGTTGAGAAAACAGGCTTCATAGACAGAACAAGTGTTGTCCATTGATGTACATAATAAATCATCAGTCTAGAGAATTTGTCAATAACATGCTGCCCTAAACATCCATATGTCTGCGGCATCAGGCTCATGTTTTTGCAACTAAATGAGATCTCAACCAACACAGAATGAAAAAAAAGGCAGCGTAGCTTAAAGTGGCAGCAGATCAGTTTGTGAAAAACAGACATTTTATCTCCAGTTCCTTTTCAGAGCAGTTTGGGAAATGCATAGTCATTTATGAGAACAAGGAACACTGGTCTATGCTCTGCATGCCTACTAAAATTCCAGACAGGCATTGGGAAAATTCTTTTAACAGATTCAGACCACCTACACTGTTCCCAAATACACGACCAACTTTGGCGATGCCTGCAGTGCAGCTCACTCAGGTGACTGGTGGGATTTAGCACTCAATGCAATTATTTAGGGATTCTGGTCTCAGCTCTACCTCCACGTTGTGGGGCAGCCGTGAGCAAGTCACATTTGTTTCCCCATTGATATTCAATGTGTGTTTTCCATTTAGTCTCTGTTCACGCAGGTCAAACATGTGTGTTTGTACAGTATCTACGTTACATTTGGTGGCACCACAATACAAGAACTATCAAAGAACTTCCAAGAAATATGTCAGGAAAGCAATTTCTGAGAAAGTAAAGCAGGTTGTACATTCTAGAATAAAGTGATATTTAATATATAAGAGAAAGTTGAAATTTATTCAGAAGTAAGTATGTCTAGCCCTCTTACTGCTTAAGATAATCTATAAAGGCCACTAATCCCTCTAAGTTGTTATAAATGCTCCTAATGTATTTACTGCCTGGTACTTTTTGTTGTGATTCATACGGCAATACAGGAAAAGCTAAATCAGAAATAGATAGCATCCTTCAAATTATCTCTTACAAATCCAAAAGAGATAAAAATTTGATGTATTTATTATAACACTCTATTCACTTTGAGAGAATACGTGTTATCTCATGAATTTTATATGTAAAGAATTTCTGAGTAGAAAAGAAAGGGTTTTCTGATGAATTTTTTTCCAGCACAGATGATTCATCACCTTTTTTTATTTTTTAAGAAGACAAGGGATAGAAGTAAGTAACTTTTAACTCAGAACTGCTGAGTTTCCAAACTGGACAACATGCTTCTTGAAGGACTTAGGGGAAATGAATTAGTAAGAAGGGAGTAGATCGTAACTTACTGTGAGAAGGACAAAGAAAAATGATAACGGATTATCACTGGAAGGAACACAAAAATCCCTTTTCTAGTACTGTATAGAAACAGAGTAGGAAGAGGAAACATCAAATTTTTCAACACAATTTTAGCAGAACTGAACTCCAAAGAACAAATAGTCTGTGTGAAACCAGGATGAGCAGAATTTTTTACTGTCCTGCTGCTGCTACATTCACACAAAGATGATTTTGTGTGATATAATGTGGAGGTAACCAGAGAAATTCTTAGGAGTCTAAATTTCAAACTGACTTTCACAGCTGGCCGAGAGTTGTGTGGGCATTTAAGTCTGTTGTCGACGGGAAGTGCAGGGAATCCTTGTTCATGGGTATGATAAGCTCTTCATGAAACTAAAACATTGGTGAACAGCCCCCATCTGAAATGGGAAACCCTACATAGTGGAATACAAAGACAGTATGCTGCCAAGAGTAGCTCCTTTGGAAATGTGTAAGTCTGCAGGTTAGCTTTTTCGGTAATTACATATATATATATATATATATATATTCATGTTTGTGTGTTTGTATGTGTGCATGTGTGTGTGTAAAGGCAGAGAGAGAAGGGAGGAGGAAGAGAGTAATGGAGAGGAAGATTCTTGTAAAGGCTAATTCAGAACATCTATTTAGCGGGTTCCCTAAATCATGTAAGTATTCCACAGAATATCAGCCAACAGATAGAAAATCACTAGACCAGAACAGTCCATTTTTTTTTATTGTTCATGGATAATTTACCACTGAGGCTTGTTGTGGTTTTTCCTTTTATTATCTACTATTCCTGATTTCCACGCTATTTGTTATTTTCATGCAATTGCATACAATTGAATTTGGAACACAGAGCATTAGAGAGAGGAAAATAATTACAATGAGAGAAAGAAAATACAAATGAGCAAGTGAGATGTCAAAAACTATGAAACTTCTTCCCCATCCTTTTAGACAGAACAAGAAAGGGTAAATTAAAATTAAAAGACAGAAGTAAAGCTGCAGGATGATTCTACTTTCCTCATGTGGTAACAATTAACCAGTGAAAATAATTGATACAAGACTACATTAAAGCAGAAAATTTCAGGATCTAAATGAATGTAGACGCTCACATGGAAAATACACAGGATAACCAAAACTTCAAAATGCATTTGGAAGGAAATTAAATACTCACTCTGCAGGGAATGAGCCATCATATCACAGATGAAAACTCAGGAGAAATTCACCTTTTGAAAAATCTTTCTGTAATGGAGTATAATTTTATTTTACATTTATGAAAAGGAAATTTAAAGAAATGGGAGAAGATGTTTCTAACCACAAAAAGAACTATGACCCTACAGGACAACAGGATTGAAAAACAGAGTGTGAGCTACCTATTTTCTTTCTGTTTAAAGCTCTTGCATTTTATCCTTCTTGCAGACAGCTAGACATATTTGTTCTGGACAGGTTTTTTTGAGAAGGACATTGTGGACTAAAACATCATACTATATTTTTCATTTTTAAGGTACGTGCAATCCATCCCCATCACTTTGAGGTAACTTTGCTTTCCAGTAGAATGCTCCAGGTTTTAATCACGAGTCTACTTTTATTCTCAGTATGAGATCAAAATAAATACACCACCAGCGTGAACACTTTTCTGAGAGGACAAGAGGGATTCCTGCTTGTCATAACTAATGAGGGTGATCAAAGCCAACCAGGTGCTCGCACTGACCTGAGCTTTGATCATTTACTATACTTTCCAATATCTGAGCCTGGGAGTGAGTTGCCCTAATGGCCTCTGGTTACATTAGTGGCATATGGCAGGAAAAGGGAGTAGAAGATAAGAAGCAGCAAGAAGGAGAGGGGAATGTCTGGCTATGCAGCATATGTAAGTCTGAAAGACCTCTGGGCAATTGAAGTAAGTTCATATTCAAGGCTTTTTATACACTGTACATGTTAATGTTATTGAAATACTCAGTAGGTTTTTCATGAGAGCTGGTCCCAAAGGGCAATGACACGATCCTTTACTCACCTTTGAGCAATTACTCAAATGAGCAGACTCAGTAGTTTAAAAGGGGCTTTGTGTGTGTGTGTGTGTGTGTGCAAGTGCTCTTCTGAAGTTTGTGAAATTTCTGACCCCTCAAAAGAATATGTTAATGCTTCGTTTTTGAACATTATAATTATTTCTACTGACTTGAGATTCTTTCACCCATTGCTGGCCGTGATCTTCATGCTAGCCACCACTGTACAATCCCTCAGTTGCAGACCATGACGTTGTCAGACGAAAAATGTTGTCTATACTGCTAACTTGAGTTTCTCATTAGTTCTAAAGATGGATTATGTGATAGAGTTGACAGCTAAAGGCATTTGGGGAAGACTTGCTCCCATCAAGTCTGATTCACACTAAGTGAATCTTTCTGAATACAGTTTTCTTTTGTCTGTGCTAGCACTTGAAAAATTTTATGTACAGCAGCAGCAAGTTTAAACATACAGAAATACATAATTTCTTTAGTGTACTCAGGTTCTCCAACTGCTGTGCAGATTTCAAATGTTCTCCAAGCGCCTCGCAGCCACAGAGATTAAACATAGCAGGTGACATTATTATATGGGCCAGAAGCTGAGATAATTATTTAATTCACATCCTAATAAAAAGCAATGAAGGAAAAAGAGGCCTGCTATCATCTTTGTAAGATTCTTCTTCACAAAATTCAGAGAGAACCAAGAACGTCAGTGTCCTATTTTTCATTTCCAGAAAAGTGGAGTCTTTCCTTAGCACTTTAACAAGGCAGGAATTCAAGGCTCTGATTTTATAAAAGACAGAAATTTCAGCCTTCAAAATACCTGCAGTCCTCAGCAAGGGAAGGTTTTGTTTCTTTTCTGTGCTATGACATCCCTGTTGTAAGCAAGACAAGAGAGGGTGATCAAAGTTACCTGATTCCACTGAAAACTGGAATTCTATTAATCATTAAATTTTAAATTTCTTCTGGCCCCCTTATTATGATCACTATCATTTTTTAAAAATTCCCTCTAACTGGAATAATGCCACTGAAGGTCCCAGCTAAACCCAGGAGCCACAGAGTGATCAAAATACCTATCCTGGTGAACTAATAAAAAAAAAAAAATTATTTTACATAAAATTTAGCTGTCGGTGTTTATTCAGCAAAACCCTGACTGTATATAGGATTAATAGGATATGTTAATAGGATATGTTAACCTTTTCTACTAATGCACAGGCTTGGTATCTCCATTGTCCTACACCAGTTCAGCCACCTTTGGACTGTTTGTTACTGCTGATGCTTCAGATGTCTGGCTTTTCCATAGTAAGTGCCTTTAAAAGCGGAAAGTCTCCACAGTTTCTTTTCCTCTAAACATTTGTATGTTTACACTTACAAACTTTTAACTGTAGCTGCCATTGTAAATCAGTTCTGCTGCCAGGGGAATAAAGGAAATTTTTAATATGGAATTATTGTCAAAACAGAATTCAGCTGAGATCACACACTCTCAGTGACAACACCACAGATGAATACATTTACAAATAGATGAACGATGTCCAATATCGCAAATAACAATACAACGAAAGAATGTTTTGGTCTTCCTTTGAAGTGCCTTTACTATGCAAATGATCAGCTTTAGGCTTAATTCTGCAGATAGTTCCCTTGTTGCATATTGTGTGGCCTCTGAAGCTAGAGCGCTGTATCACAGGTTGGTAATTGCATGGTGTCAGATTGCACCTCGTCTAATTCCATGTCACAGTAAATTACGGGTGTCTGGGTCCCGCAACATGTGCAGCTTCAAAAGCCAAACTATGCGATGGCGTTGTGTGCTAGGTGGTACCGGGGAACGCTGACCTTGATATGCAATTTAGGTAACTTTCAATGCATTAACAGTAGCTGATGGAAGTATTTAGTAGTGTCACAGGCAATAGAGGCGATACAATCTCTTTTAATACTTTACAGACTGGAGTTCTGCTACTGACTAAAAAGTAAAGTGTTTTGTGGAAAGTGTTTTGTGGAAAGCCGACAGGCGTGATGTCTTCCACAAACTTGTACCACGGCATTATTTATATCCTTCTGTTGGTATGTTTGTCATTTTCGGGGTTATAAATGGAACATCAAAAACAAGCAGCAGAAGCTGAATGAGTTCTACAACTATTCCTGTGTCTACGGATCAATTCATGTCACATTAAAGACAGCAACACTTGCGATACTTTGTAAAAAACATGTATTTTGTATCCAGGGAAATCAGGGCAGGTCTGAGCTCTGGCTGTGACAATAATTTATTTTTTTTTGACCCTGAATGAGTTTGCTTCAGAAGTACCACGATCCAAGGTATAAATTTTACAGTCTTTTATACACAACCCCCCCCCAACCATTTCTGTATTGTAAATATTTTTACTCTGAGGGATCATCATCATCAGAGGTCAAAGGCAATAGGTAAAAGAAGCAGTTTGAAGTTGGCTCAATGAAAGTTGCTTAAGGTAGTTGGAACGGATATCATGTTTTCCTGTGACTGCACATAATGCTTTTTACAATGGAAACGAGGTTCTTTGCTGCAGTGTAATCACAGGAGGAAGGGATTTTGACAGTGATTTTGTGCTTCTTGTAACAGAAATATTTTAGATCTGATAGGGAAGTCATTATTTTCTACCAAAAACTGTACTTCAAGTTTAAAAAGCAATAGTGAACCAAGTTTGAAGTTAGCTACAAGAGGAATTTAGCTTTTACTCTAACCGTCAAACTCCCCTCTGAATCAAAATGAAAACATTTAACAATCCTGCACAGTTAAAACAACAATAACGCAGACCCCAAATCCCTAATCCTGTGTTTCACAGCATAAGATTTATACTCAGTAAAAGTAGGGGAGTTCCTAAACTCTGTGAGATTTCACTCACTCTTTGGTGGAAGTAGATCCCAAGGCTGAATTTTGCAAGAAGAAGAAGAAGATTCAAAACCCATTAGTAATTCCCAGAAAATTATGGTTGCCTGACCAAGACTTCTTACATCAAAAAGTGTTCAAACTCACGAAATGGTGTCAAAAAATCACCTCTTTCACAGAGAGCCCTATCCTTGTATTAATGGCAGGTAAATTTTTCAAAAGCCATTACCTGATTTAACAGCCTAAATCACATTTTAGAGGTGACTTTAGATTTAATAATTCAGCCTTACTTTGAAAGCAACTTGGAAGTTACATGTCATCTGTTTTTGCCCTTTTGAAAATCACATCTTGTACTTAATGCAATCTTTAAGCCCCTTGGAAAAGCTGGTTTAAAATCCTTTTTTAAAATGTCACAGTTGTAAGGGTACTTCTAAACTACTGGAGTTTGAAGCTTTTAATGCCTGCCTGGAGTTTATTCCCTTGCTCTATCCCTCCATGTTAAAGCAATATACCTAGCAAACGTTTTTCTTCTGTTCTTTCATGGAAAGGCAACGACATGCCTGTACCAAGAAAATGAATCAAAACCTTTTTTACCTGTATACAGTAAGGTGTATGTGTGGAAATAAATACATGAGGACCAGGCAGAGGGGCGGAATGACTTTTAGATCATTAGTGCTTTTGACTGGCTTGCTGAAACCAAAATGAGTTTGTAAAATGCAGAGGATGGATAGAATTACTGGCATGATAGATTTGCCTAGCTTATCCGTAATGATCTAGCCACAGTTGCAGCTATAACATTTTACGTTTTTTTGCATGACATGTCTCTAATATTCACCTCACCTGAAATCACTTATGCTGGAATTTGAGGGAGACTGTTTCCATTAATAAACTATCAGTGTTTTTTCAGGATGCATGACAGCTACAAAGAAGAAAGTAAAAATTGGAAAACAAATGGGTGACTTCAGTCCTGCAAAGACCTTACCCATTTGCATCGTGCTCTGAATTCAGAATATCCCTCCTTGCCCTCGCTACACTATTTGCTGTGTGGCTAAAGATGCGCACAAATCTTTTAGGATAAGGGTCTGTAGTTTTGATTAAAGGTCAGGACACAAAATCTGTGTGCTCGCAGCCCACAAGGCCAATCACATCATGGGCAGGTTGAGATTAGATAATAGGAAGAAATTCTTCACTGTGGGAGTGGTGAGACACTGGAAGGTGGTTGCCCAGAGAAGGCGTGGATGCCTCATTCCTGGAAGTGCTCAAGGTCAGGCTGGATGGGGTCCTGAATAACCCGATCTAATGAATGGCATCCCTGACCATGGCAGAGGGGTTGGAAGTAGATGATTTTAAGATCTCTTCCAACTCAAACCATTCTGTGGTTCTATGTGGTTCTACTTACCCTCTATTTTGGTGGTCCTAGAGAGACCAATAAAAACTTGCAGAGCACAAGGATCTCTATGTGCATAATGCATTTTTTGGTCTGGATCTACACCCTCAGTAGTTCTTTACCCAATTTTCAAATTGTGGTGTTGCTGCACTTGTGTGTTTTTTACTATTATTATTAATAACAGGAACTAGAATTAAGTTTAGATAGCAGAAACGTATAAGCAATGATCACATTTGAAAACACAGTAGGATACACCGCATAAGCACTGGAATGCTACAAATGCAGTATTTAATGCTGATAGACTGCTGTTGTGACTAGAACCAGGCTTTTAGACAAGTAAAGAGGTATTTCTTGGTATTATAGGGTCACACCCTACTGTCAAGCTTTAAGTAGCACTCTGCATTGATCTCAGTGGGTAGTTGTGTTTAAAAATTGATGACACGACCTGGCCCTTAATATGGAATGTCACCTGAAAGGAACATACAGATTTTGCTGCTCTCTGCACAGTAAGAAGAAGAAGGAGGAAACACAACAGGCCTCACGTTATCTTGACACATGTGGACGGCACAAATATTTTAAGCAGCATTTCATAGCGTGAGCCTCAGCCTGCCTAATAACCAATACTACCTTAACTTATTTCCACTGACTTGAATGGAGCTTCGGATTCATGTCTTTGTTAATGCAATCAGAAGCTAACTACACTTGGAGCTAAATGGAGAAATATTTTCATGAAAGAAAAATTTGAAGCATCTCTAAATGTTTTGTTATTGAAAAGATTTTTTGGATTTGGAAGCAGAACTTGAAAAGGTACATTAATATTTCCAACTATTCTCCCAGGTTTGAAGCCTATGGATATTGCCTATCCCTTGAGCTGCAAGTTTGCTGCATTTTCCCAATCTGAAGCTCAACAAACCCTCTTCTATCAATCTTAAAACTTACAACAAACTGTAAAGCATTTTTTTATGGTTTGACCAAGGAATAAATTCTGAAAATTTTGTCTATCCTGATTCAAAATTCCCATATGCTATTTGTCTTGCTGATATATTCATATGTTTTGTATAAGCTCTCATTTTTCTTTGACAGCCAATGATTTTTATTAAATGAAAGAGACTTAAATTCAGCCTCTCAGCCATGTTGTAATTATTTTGATCTTCCTGATTTGCTTCTCCTCATACAAACATCTGCTCATAAACTTGCACCACATAACAAGGCTACACATTCAGCGTGAACAAAATCCTCTCATCCCTGTTCCATGTTTTTTTGTTTTTGTTTTTCCCTTTGTCTTTCCAAAGGGTGTGATCTGGTTTAAATTACAATATGAATACAGCATAGCAGAGGGATGTATGCAACGAAGATTTAAAATAAGTCACTGAGCTCACTGTAACTTCCTCAATGTCAAAAAATGTGCCATCGTAAATCCCCTGGGACTGCCTGAACAATACTTGCATATTCCAGGCCTTATGTCAGGCTGATACCCATCTGTCTACTTGCAAGCCTCTGTCTCTTCTGTCCTTTCTGGTATCACTCCTTCTGTTGCGGGGGAATGGGAGAGGAGAGGCTCTGAACAGCAAAATTTCCCTTCATTTTGTTCAAAGGTGAGATTCTCTGGATATAATATCTCCCTGCAAAGTACTCAAACTCCATTTGCATATTGTTGTAGGATGTTTTTGTGCTAATCCTAAAAGAAACACGTCAGCACCCAACATTTGAAATAACCTTGAGTATCACTATTGTATTTGAATAGTTTAGACCACGGTCCTAACTCCAACTTGCAAGTAAACAGTTTTGATAAATCTTAGCACAGAGGTTGAGATTTCATGGTATGCACAGCACAAAATTTGC
This sequence comes from Mohoua ochrocephala, assembly GCA_013398855.1. NCBI lineage: Eukaryota > Metazoa > Chordata > Aves > Passeriformes > Acanthizidae > Mohoua > Mohoua ochrocephala. Next base: position 32,677 of record VZTA01025929.1, on the reverse strand, counting down.
AGAAGTCAGAAGATATCAAGAAAAGGTAACATTAAACTCTGCTGGTTCTGTGCCACCCTAAAATTCAACAGACATATGGAGTAATTCTGAACCTCTACAGGAATGGCCTGTGAGCCACAATACAACATACGCTCTCTGAAGTGGGACGTGGCCTTACTCTGGCATGTCCTTCCTTTAGCACTGTCTCTGGGTCAGACTTTTGGGGAATTCTTTGGGGAGGGCTTAAGAGTAAAGTATCCTCTTGCAGACTCAAGACTGAGATCTGTAGGTGAGTCATTGTGCAAAGCTGCGTCTTAGGAAAATTTTGTGATCATGTTGTGGGCAGAGGTGTGCAAATCTAGTATTTGTCACTACCATTAAATTGTTAAATACTTCTGTAAATATCAGAATACGCTTTCTTTGGCTTTTTGCCTGCAGCAAAAGAGCAATGCATTTGTTTTCCCCTATCATCGTATAAATGACATGACCTTAAAATTATATATCTACCACAGGAACCCTCACTGTGATATTTTCAACTCTTTTGTTTTTTCCTTCAACAATTTTGAAATTCTGCTGGATGTTTAGCTATGTTTAGGCATGAGTTGGTTGGTTTGGAAATACAGACTTTGAGTGGTTGGCAAACATGCATGAACTGCTTAGTGCCTGGTTGCATCTTCTCGCCACTGTGTGAGACAAGTAGAACAAGTCCTCGTGCCTGGAAGACCAAACAAAGGATTTCATTCCCAGGAAACATGCTTTGTTGGCTTCCTGTAGGATGTTACTATCTCTACATCTCCTCTTTCTCTTAAACTAGCAGGCTAAAATGTCACTAGGGGAGAACTGATAGGCAGCCAAAACTTTTCACTGAACACAATTACACAAAACTGCTTTCCTTAAGAAGGCAGAGGAGGTAGGAATTAGCACTGTTCTGATGTTATGCAGTAACTGCACTTGACACCTGACTTCAGCTAGGTATCTGAGTAGGTGCAAAATATTACACATCTCCTCCGAAGTTTCCAGAAATAGATGGTATCATCTGGCATCATTCAATTTTTATTTGGGATTGAGCGGGAGAGGGGTGATGATATAAATAGAGCTGCTTTATAGCTGAAGCATGCAAAAGAAAATACCTACTCCTGTCTGGCAAATTACTTGCTTAATATATACAGCACAGTCTTCTAAATTGTCTTTAAATCACTATGTGACTGCCCAAAGTCCTATGTACCTAAGAAACTGATGACCTATTCTGTTATGTGATAGCTGTCTTCAGCTTTCCTTATGTCCCTAAATTAGCAGATACTTGGCGCAAGCAAAATCACAGGATTTGGAAACGTGACTTGTGCAATGCAATATCTGTTTATCAGACTGTCCTTGGATAAAAAAATAGTAAGAGACTTCTCTAGTCCTCTCCCTGAATGCCTGCTTAGATGTTTGTTCTGACTGGCCTCATGCCTCCTTTTTTCTTGAGTTCACAATGGCCTATTTTCAGTAGAAAAGAAGGTAATAATATTTTCAGTGTAAACACAGCCACTATCTGTCTTCTCTGATTTTTTAAGTATTAGAAAAGTGTGTGATCTTATTTTATCTATCTTATTTGCACAATAAAGGCAAACCTGCCTTGGCTAATATGCTTACCACCTTTTAGCAGCGTGCGAAAACTGTAAGCTCAGGCAAAAAAAAAGTTTAGGAATTTAAATTTCTCACTTTGTGGGCAGCCTGTCTCTCTCAGTCTTTCAAGAACAATTGCTGCACAATTAAATACTATATTCAGGAAAGGAACAACAGCTACAACAACAAAAACCTCAGATTCCGAAAATTAAATGAGCAGTGATACCTTAATATACAGTCTACAATCATACAGCAAAGTTCTAGACAGAAATGAAAGGAACATTTATTCTTGTATTATGTCCTTTTAGTTCTTCACTTGTCATGTACACATTGTTGATTTTATAACTATTTGTTGTAAAAGGATCCTAGCCACCTAATACACTCAAGCTGAATGGTCCAGTTGGGGCTGGATATTTGCACTGCAGGTACTGTGGCACTTAAACAATGTGAGCAATCCTTTACTTGGTTTGCGAGGTCAATGAACAAAGATAATTTCTTGGTATTTGTTAACATTCTTTTCTTAAGTATATGACACTACAGTTTATCACAGAACCTCGTGGACAAGTCAGACAATAGCAAAAATGCCATTTTACAAATACACTGGACACACCCCAGCCATCAGGAAAGAACCCCCCTAAGTTTATTTCCTCTTCAATAGAGACTGTTGCTTCTAAACAATGTCTACTTTTCTCAGCTAGACATATTTTCCTCATGCTACAAAATGAGAGGTTTATGAGTTAAAAGCTCATATGCCACATCACATGCAAGTTCAGCCATTTTAGTTAACAAACAGCCACATGTAGGGTCTAAAGAACAACCCCCCTTTGGAGTCAAGACTGAATACACCACACATCTAATGAATGGCTGCCTGCCTCATTGCCATATGTACAGTACTCTGTAGCTGATCCTTAGGCTACTGCAGAGCTAAAATGGTCATATACTGTGTCATTATTTCCTTAGAAAATTCTTGTACTTACCCTTCTCTGCTTTTACTTCCCAATGTTGTACTGTGCATTTTAGGAATTCTTTAGTGCAGCATATATGAAAAAACTACCTCAATATAGTGTTTAAAATGTGGTTCTCAACTAAGATTTTAGAAATTAAGCCCAAAGGAATAGCATGAACAGAAATAGAATTCTGGTTTTGCACTGATGGAAAACTGCTGTTGTATAACTCCTATTTTCCTCTACTAAGATATCATAATTTACATTTCACTTTGCCTCTTTTTTCTTTTCCTAGTGCCTTTTTTTTTTTTTTTAAGAAGGAGGAAACAACATTCCTTTTCCTTATGGGTGTTCTGGGACTATCTAATGTCAAAATATTGTATATTTCAACAGAAAATTGCTCATCTCTCACACAAGAAAATGTTTTCTGCATGTGGCCTTATGGTAACTAATGCTGGAAAGGTATTTTAAGCCATCTCACAGATCTCAGTGTTATCATTACCATATATCATCCAGTTTCTGTATTATTTATTAGTATTGGTATATTTTATACCCTAATTCATGTCATTGTATAATAAAATATTACATAACTGCTTTTTTCAGAGTCTTGTCAAAACAGTGTAAAATAGATGTATACCCTATTTGCCACTTCCTAATGCATTTATGCTCTTAATTCAGAGCAGTGTTTTAAGAGTGAAACATCAGTGTTAACACATGTGGTATATTACCCCAGGATGCTGTTTCTTGACTGACTGTCAAAAGCTAGAAAACACTCATCAGTGTATGTGGGTTAAATCCACAACATGTCCTTGTGTTTTTTCTTCTCAAGTGCAGACAACTAGACACATACCTATGTGAGAAACCAGCACTGTGCCAGTTTTAGTCTCTGCTTCTTTGAACAACTAAAAAGATTGTTCAAGAGGTGATAAACGTTTTGTTTTCCATGGAAAACTGTATTGAGGAAAATGTAGAATGAGCGGCCACTGCAGCATATGGAGTGTAAAACTCTGGGTATGCTACTGAGCCGTGTCTCTGGAAGATGTGTGGCTATGTTTTGATCTCCAATTTTCACTCAGGGCTTCCATTTTCTCCAATATTATGAACACTCATAATTTTTGGAAGCAGAATATCTGTTTCATTATCTTCAATGTTTTCTGTATGTACTACATGTTTCAGCCCACCTTGGTCTAGATTCATTATAGCAGCATTAGTTGAGTTCCCCATACCAAAATTAGAACAGAAGCAAATCTCTAAACTGTGTGAGATTTTTCCATTTTCATGTATATTTGACAGTCTTAAAGCAATATAATATATTTATTATAATTATCACAAAGATTTTAAATTCAGCACATTGTTTTTAAAGAGCGCCATGACGTCCTTCTTTCTACTGGTGTTATTTTAATATGCTAAAAGCATGAATGTTGGGGCAAGGAGAATTAAGAAATAAATTTTGCGAACAAAACTTAATGTAATTTACACTCTCAGTGAATCCTCAACTAAACAAAGTAGAGATAATTGATATTATAGTTTATGCAAGAGATAGCATGCAAAGTCACCTTTCTTTCACTTGATAATATCAGGGTTTTCATGAAAATTCAATATTACAAAAAGTTGTTCACAAAACACCTTCATCTTCCATGTAGTAGTACTGCTATTACCGAGCTGCTATTTGTAAGAAAACCAAAATGCTGACTTAACAATGTTTCTCCAAATATGCATTTCACATGCTGCTTTGTCACATAGTATTGAAATGAAGCTGACATACCAACATAGATCATTCCAAATCAAGGAAGAGTTTCCTTAGGATATATAACAAGACATTTTAAATTTCAGACTTTAAGTACCTTTCTCCAGGTAAGATGCAAACATAAAGAAAAAAAAAATCTAAATTTATATTTTAAATTAATATCATGTATAACCCGTGTACTTAAAAAATCAGTAAAACAATTTTTTAAATTTCTTTTTTTTAGTCATTGTGATTTAGTATCTTGATTCATAAAAAAACCCTTATCAGAGCACAGAAATATATTATCATTTTACCTTTCTTTGGAAAAGATAAAGTTATTTGTAATTTGCCTTTCTTGTATGTTCAGTTGGAATTTTCAAATTTTTTTCAACATTGTCAGGCCAATACCTAATTTTCCAGATGAAAAAATGACCACTTTATTTGCAGTTATTTAAAATACTGATCGTTTGCAAGCACATTTTGGTAAGATATTTTGTAGGGAATGTTACACATTTCAATTTCTACTTGTGTTTCTAATATCCTCCTTACAAATATTTGATATCTGGGTTTAATTATACTGTAAAAGAAAATCCTGTATTTCAACATTGTGCAATTTACTTTTAATTTAACAAGTACTTATATGTAAAATATCTTTAGCAGAATCATGTAAATCTGCACTACATCAATCTTTTGTACATTCGTACCATTTTCATCACTTAAAAGAGAAAAAGGAAGCGGTTAATTTTTGAAGATAGTAAAATAAAACATATTATTTGTTTCTAATTAATAAACTCTTTAGATGGCCAAAGTGAAACATTCAGAATGAAGTGGCTCATGGCAGATAGAGCATTTCCTTAGGGATATTTCTCTTTTTAGGCTACGGACAGATAGTAAAGAGGGCTAATGTCAGAATGCTTTCTTTTTGGTGAAGATAATGAAATAGGATAAGGTATCAAGGGCTCTTTCTAGTTTGTGGGGTTACCACAGTGTGCTGGTTTCAGCTGGGGTACAGTTAATTTTCTTCACAGTGGCTGGCATGGGGCTGTGTTTTGGATTTATGTTGAACACGGGGTTGATGATCTAGAGATGGTTTTGTTATTGCTGAGCAGGGCTTGCACAGAGCCAAGGCCTCTTCTGATTTTCGTGCCGCCACACCGGGGTGGGGGGGGAGAGGGGTTGGGAGGTTGGGAGGAGACACAGCTGAGATAGGTGACCCAAACTGACCAGAGGGACATTCCAGACCATGGAACATCATGCTCAGTGCATGAAGTGGGAGGAAGCACGAGGAAGGGGAGGAAGTTTGGAGTGGCGGCGTTTGTCTTCCCAAGCCACCGTTATCCGAGATGGGGCGCTGCTCTCCTGGAGATGGCTGAATGCCCGCCTGCCCATGGGAAGCAGTGAACTCATTCCTTGCTTTACTTCGCTTATGTGCGTGGCTTTTGCTTTTGCTGTGGTACTGTCTTTATCTCAACTTGTGAGTTTTCTACCTTTTACGCTTCTGGTTCTCTTTCCAGTCTCACTGGTGGGGGAGTGAGGGAGCGGCTGTGTGGGGCTTGGCTGCTGGCTGGGGTTAAATCACAGCACAATTAAAGTTATACTGCTAAACTGGTGCCAGGGAAGATGCTGGCTAATGGGATCCCTTGAGTACAAGGTCCTGGGATGGAGAAGAAAACAAGCACAAGGGTAAATAGTATCTAAAATTTAGTGCTTTCAATTCTTCTGTGAACTCTTTTGAATTGTTGACAACATGGTACTGGTTATGGAGTAAGAGAGATACTGTGGTGCTGCATTGCAAAAGAAATATTAAATCTACTCCTAATTACACACTTCACAGTGGACATGCAGTAAGAGACAGCTGTGTAAGTTTTAGCTGATATTTAAGATCAGGAGCCAAATTACTTAGCCCTTGTACCTCCCAAAATATTGAATATAAATGGTCATTTCAGGAAGGAAAAGTCAGATATATAAAGTTTAGATTCTTAGTTGGTCTCATTAACAATTTCTGCAACTACCAAAATATCTGTAATAATTTAAAGTGGTCTTGAAGGAGGCTGTAGATGTTCATTTTATTCTCTAGCATAAAAGCTTTCTGACACTAATGAATATGTCACCTGCCAAACAACTCAATTATTATTTTTTAATTCTTCATTTGATCCATATTTCCTGTTGTACTCTGACTATGAAAAACATGTAATCAAATTTTTTTTTCCTTTTCCCCTGAGGGAAGCTAGTATTCCAAATGTGGGCACTTTAAGGGACATATTTGTGTAACTAAATGCAAAATTCCAAATTTTAGCACTTAGAAGGCATTTTCAAAGCTTTTCTGCACTGGCCTGCTATGGTTTTTATTGATGCCAGCGGAAGTTCTACCATCAGCATGAGCAGAAAGAATCCATTCCTAAAAGCTTTCCAAAATACAGTCTGTAGGTCTTTTCCTATGTAGGATGAAAAACACAGCAAAGCAGAATCAGGTTTCCACTAAGGTCTCTTTTTATCAGGCCAGCAATGCAGAAGACCTTTAAACATGAACAAATATAATTTACAAGGTTTTTTAATTCCATTCTCCTTCTATATCACCACGTGGATTGCACAGTAAAAAGGGAAGCTTAAGATAAACGAAATTGTGATCCGTAGGGGCTCCATATTTTTAGGTCCCAACAATCTGAAATTGCTACTCTGAAAAATTCAATTCAGAAGAGTCTGAAGTGAAGTTCATATACTGAAGTATATGTTCAAATTTAAGGCTATGTTCATTTCCAGGAGTCACAGAGACAGGACAGTTCAGGTATTTCGTTTCAGAGCAAGACCAAGGAGCATGCACCTTGCTGTGGACTTCTTCCTGTAGCTGTGCCTAGCTGAACAGATAAATTCCTGTAATTTAAATTCCTGTAATTGAGCTTGACTCAGCAGCCAAACCAGGTGGGAGATGCCTAGTCAAGTGCTTGTTTCCTATGATGACAGTTGTAGATAACAGCAAACTTGAACTGTACTAGATCATCTACACTTGATTAGAGCTCATTCCTTCAGCTCTTTATTTGGCTCTTATTTAAGCTGTATCTGCTGAGAGGTCAGCTGGGTCCCCGTGAATGTCAAGTGAGCATTTTGTGAAAAGGCAATTGTTTCTTTTCAACAGAAATGTCTCCTGGCTAGCTGGCTAGTTTGACACCTGCATTGGGTTTACATGGCAAGACTTTGGAAGCAGAGGGCTGCAGGGATGGCTCCTCGGAGAAGAGACCAGGAGCTGCCCCCATACTGAACAGAGCCGGTTACAGATGGCTCCAAAAGAGATGCACCACTGCTCAAAGCTGAACCAGTCAGTGACACCAGTGGTGTCTCTGTGACAACTTATTTAAGAAAGAGTAAAAAATGCTGCATAACAACTCTGAGGAACAATTGAGAAAGTGTGCCCTGAGGACACCAACGTCAAGTAAGAAGGAGTGGGAGCAGAGATTCTCCTGCAGCCCATGCAGAAGACCATGGTGAAGCAGGTTGTCCCCTGTACAGCCCACGGAGGACCGTAATAGAACAGATACCCACACGCCTCATCCGATGGAGGACTCCGTGCCAGAACAGGTGTAGGTAACCTGAAGAGAGATGCAACTCTTGGAGAGCACATGGTGGACCAGACTTTCTGGCAGGAACTGCAGCCTGTGGAGAAGCTCTGCTGGAGCAATCCGTTCCTGAAGGACTGCACCCTATGAAAAGGACCCATGCTGGAGCAGTTTGAGGAACTGCAGCCTGCGGGAAGGAACCATGTTGGAGCAGGGGAACAGCAGAAGGAGAAAGGAGCAACGGAGACTAATCATTATGAACTGAGCACATCCCCTGTTCCCTCTCTCTCCCCCTGCCCCCCTTGGAGTGGAGGAGGTAGAAGGGCCAAGATTGAAGTTGAGCCTGGAAAAAGAGGGTGTATATTTAGTTTTGTTTTCATTTCTCATTGTCTTAATTTGTTACTAATAGACAATAAATGAAAAAAATCTTCCCCAAGTCAAGACTATTTTGCCCATGATGGCAATTGCTGAGTGATCTCTCTGTCCTTATCTCAACCCACAGGATTTTTTATCTTATTTTATCCCCATCTTATGCTGAGGATGGAGTGTGAGAGAGCGGCTTGGTGGGCACCTGTGAGCCAGGCAAGATTAACCCACCACACCACCATATTTCCACTACAAGTAGATACAGTCTCCAAATGAAGCTGTATTAATTAATCTTCAGTGAATAATTGACCAGGCTCTTTGTGTGGCCCTTTTCAGTTAGGCCAAAGAACAGATGCATATTCTGAGTCCTTTGATGCACTGAATCTTGTTATTATCTTTACAAATGCTCAGTGCATCAGGAACACAACAGGGATCTGATTATTTTCCCCAGGAACAATCAAGGGATTAGTGGAATATAGACGGAGATTGAATCTGCATGGAAAATTGTCCATGCTGCGTTCTATTAGAAGGTGCTGCTGTGCAAAATTTGTTGCTAATCATGTGGCAAAATTACAAGAGACTGCAGAAAGAAGAAACTAGTAAACAGAATAATAAAAGTAATTTTAATTATTAAACTTCAGTGTTATAAATTATCTGCCATTCATCACTGCCACAAATAAGTATAAAAAATGGAAAAAATCCATATGCTCCATGAACTCTAATTTAATTTTGCATAATAAATTAGTGTAATGCAGAATGTTTAAAAATATGAATAATCACCAAATTACTATCCATTTTCAACAGGCAGTGTCTAAATTTTAATACAGACAGCTGTTACAGTTAACCTATGCTTTATGTTGACTGAAGCACAATAAAAGCATTGAATGGGTATTACAGACACAGTTCCAGTTATCAGCCACTAATGATGCTAAGTGATGAATTGCTACATTTTTAATAGAACAATAATAATCCAGGGTTTTCATTATCTTTCTCAGAATATTTTGCATGCCCACTATTGTTCTTCCAATTAGTCAATAACAAAGAGGATCTGTTTGAAAAGATATAGCAAATGATGAGTCATAGGTGGCAGGTAATTCTCCCCATGCTGCCTGGCAAGAAATGCCTTCTTGATGTTAGTTATGGTTGTTTTCCATCATTTTTTTCAAGGCAGTAAGGTGATGCTGTCCCTTTAGCATAAAAATCTTTTCACTAAATAAATGCAGATGATGTAAGCACAATGAAACACTTGCTCTTAAAGCTTCTAGGTCCCTATTGATCTAGATTTGTAACTTTCTACTGCTATTAGTGAATACTCTTCTGAGTTAAACCTCATTATTCACATTCCTCCAAAGTGGTAAAACTCATGTCAATAAACATCTGTTTAATTACTTCCTTAGATGCTTTATTCTTCATAAACAAACAACGGGGAATATACTAGTTCATTATAAAATAAATTATTTTATAACTAACATTATCCTGCTCACAAATGCACAGGGTTACAAAGACTATTCACAGGCTGAAAGTAGAAAAATAAAACAGTTCAGTATTGCAAAAATGATAGATGAAATTGAATGGTCCAGAGACCTCTTCCAATACTTGTAATCGTGGCATTCTTTTCATAGGATGTCTTACCACAGGGCAGTATTTCACCCCAAAATAGCTCAGATGGAACTCCTGGGAGAATTTGAGCAATATGCAGAATACAGCCTTCAGCAAATGATTACCTTTTTTTTTCTTTCTCTCAGAATGGCTCTCATGCCAGAGATACTTTTTTCTTCTTGCTAACAAAAGGTTTTTGATCTTACTGAGACAAAACATATGAGTCCATTGCAGTGCTGTCACTAAGCTCTTGTCAATAGTCAGACTAAAGTCTAACAAGTCATTCCCAGGATACAGAGCACCAGTTAAATATTTCGTTGATTGCAGAGTACAATTTGGTGGAACATAAAGTGAATCAAACAAAAGGGATAAGCGATACTGTCTCAGTTCCCAAGACAGTCCTTTGCACTATTTTCAGTGGCTTATGACTACTACAGACCCCATCTGTATTTGGTTCTTATCTTCCTGTATTTGGTTCTTATTTTCCCTACTGACTTCAGTGTCCACTCCAAACTCCGTTGCTTAAGAGTTCACACAGAAACTTATCTTATTTTACTCAAAATAAATCAGAATAAACAAGGTTTCTCAATGTACGAAGATTGAGACACACCTGTAAAATATTTCAGGAGGACCTTGGCAGACTAAATGACTTGGCAATGGCAGATGGTACTCAGTGTAAATGTAAAGTTACAGGTGTGGGGAGAAACAGTCCTATTTTCTTATATAAAATAGCGAACTCTATGCTGACAAACACAAAACGTTTGGAGTCATGACAAATGACTGTATGAAAATAGCTCACTTCTTGGCAGCATTCAAAATTCAAATCAAGTGTTACAACTTATTAGGAAAGGAATAGAGAACTAACCAGAGAAGAGTGCTATGCAGCTGTATAAATTCATGATCAGCAAAGTCAAGGTCAAAGGTCTTTAATGACAGTTTCTTGATAGTGGACAATCAAATAGGCTGGGACTTTTCAGCTTGGGAAAGAGGTCACTAGGAATTCTATGGAAATCATCAGTGACATGAAGGAGCATGACAAGGAGTGACTGCTTTCTGCCTGTTTCACTAAAAGAGAAAAGTGACCATCAAATTACAGCGCTGAAAGCCAAGTCCGAACCATAGAGATGGAATTAATTTCCACAGGAAGATGTGTAAACTACTAGAAATACTTGTAGGATCTGTTGTGTCTATATTTTAACCATAAAATACATAGGAAAATCTCTAAATGGAAAATTGTCAGAGGCTGGGAGGATATTACTATTATAGATACTGTTCTATTCTTTTCCTTCCCTAGATGAACTGGACTAGTTGGCTTGTGGCTTTTTCTGTAATATTTGGTTTCTAAGACAGGTCCTTTTAGAGTTCTTTAAAGATTTCCTCTGATTTTCATAAGTGTCAATATTGATAAATGGATTTTGTGACTTCAGTCATCTTGGAAAGAAGGGTATGATACTGGTACCCACCTTCAAAACAGGGATTGGAATTCCCCTGGTGGCCATAGCCCTGTCCTTTATGACATTTCCAGAGTGCCCAGTTCTTTATCCTCATCTTTGTATTTCTCCCTCTTCTCATATTTTTAAATGAAGGAACCTGAGGCAAAGCTTTGATTTTCCTGAATCCTTCTTTATCTTCCCATGAGTTTTCCCTATGGGAGACAAGCACATAGCACTTACCTTATTATTTCATTTGAAATAACCTGAACTGGATTTATGTACACCTTGAAATGTACTCTACTTGCTCCCTCAACACTGCTGGATAGACATAATATAGCAGTGTGCTGCAGGGAGGCAAATGACTTAGGCTGTGAATAAAACAAATTGTATTAACCCAGGGGCATAGCAAAGAGCATTGTTTTAATTACTACAGAAAGGAGTGTACAGGAATGATTTACAGTAGGGCAGTCTAACAAATGGTTTGGCTGAGAACACGAGGTGGTGCTATTCACGCTTAACAGAGCGGGTGTACAGCGCTCGGTCTCCCCTGCTGGCATTAGCCATTTTCCCCCATCAGCTTCCCATGGCTTTGGACGAGGTTGGAAGTGCAACTGAGCCCCATTGTCCTCCAGATGTGCAGGTACAAGCGATGAGGGGACATTTCCTTGGCAACAGCTAGATAGCCAAGGAGTTCAGCTTGACTGGAAGGGCATGTTAATTTGTCCTTGTCATCTCTGGAAGGCAGGACAGCAGCGCTAGATGTTTTGCTGCACCAAGTACCACAGGGAAATTTGGTATTATAAGAAATGACACACTTGGCTGTTTCTGGATAGAAGGAAGTCAGGAGCTAAAACAGCAAGTACTGACTCTTTACTATTCCCCAGATTAAAGAACTGCCTTAGAAGGATTGAGGATACCAGGTGGTGTGGTAGACAGCTGATATTTTGCTTTTTTACCAGCTTGTTCCGTGAAGTCAGGTTGTGCTTTCAGCTGTAATTAAGCAAGGTCATTATCAAGCGTAAAATAATAGCTTCTATTCAGCTGGGTGAATCACTTTGAAATTCTCCATGGATGGTAGATCTCCCACTGCAACTACTTTGTTGAAAAACTGAGGAAATAATTGTCCAAAGAAAAAGAGAAATATTATTCTGAGTGTTGCTTGGAGGGGAATGGGATATTGCTAAGAGTTGATTGTTTCACTGAAAATAAGCATGATCAAATCCCTGCATTCATCAAAGGTTTATTTTTTTGGAGTGTTGTTTGGTTTTACAGATTGGGGTTTTTTCAAATAGTCTATATGTCCTTAGCTGCTTGTTTCTAGATCTTTGCTTCACAAGACAGTTCTGTTTCAGCCAACAGTTCTTTACCTATCTGTAACATTTTCATTCTGAAAAGAGAAATGCTGGAAGTTTTATTTGGTTTTCATGGCCAGGTTTTTCTAGCTGGGGTGGGACAGCCATGGTGGTCGGTGGGGGGCTATAGGAGTGGTTTCTATGAGAAGTTGCCAGAAGCTTTCCTCATGTCCAACTAAACCAACGCCAGCTGCTCCAAGATGGACCTGTTGCTGGCCAAGGCCAAGCCCATCAGTGATGGTGGCAGCACATCTGGGATAACAGATTTAAGAAGGACGGTCAAAGACCTGTGCAACTGCAGCCCAAGAGAGGAGTGAGAATGTGGGAGAAACAAGGTCAGTGCAAAAGGAGGGGGTGGGGGTGCTCCAGGCACTGGAGCAGAGATTGCCCTGCAGCCCCTGGTGCAGACCATGGTGAGGAAAGTGTGGCCCTGCAGCCCATGGAGGACTGCGGGAATGCAGGGATCCACCCCATGCCAGAGCAGCTGAATGCACCTGAAGGAGGCTGTGATCCCAAGGGAAGGCTGTGCTGAAGCAGGCTCCTGGCAGGATCTGAGAGCCACGAAGAGAGGAGCCCGTGCTGAGAGAGGAGCCCTAATGTTTCTGTAGTGTAATGGAATAATCAATATCCAAATTATTTTCAAGAATAAGTTCATATTTATTATAATTTTTTGTCTCATTTGAATAGCCTGCTGTTCTAATTGGTCATCTCTTTCAGGAATTTAATCTTCTGTGTAAGAAAGTCAGAGTTAAGGACTGTTGTAGGTATCTTTCTTTAGCATAATTAAAGTGGCATTTCAAGAACAATCTGCATCTTTAATCAAGGTGCTGGTCTCTTCAAGAGTGTGATTATGTTAGTTTGCAAGGGTAACTACGGACAGAATATGCTGAAAGAATTTAATTACATTTAAACAAGTTGTTTCCAATCTTCAGGAATTAGGAAATGAAGCAGGGGGGAATAATTTGTCTCAAGAGAGTTATGACTAAAACTGGTAGAAGACTAAGGCATGGCCTATCAAAGAACCATAAGCAGCAACATAATTTAATCCCAAACTATTTAGGATATTCTGTATTTCATATTGAAAGATACATGATTTTGTCTCACCAAAAAAAAATTTTACATTTGTTTCTTATTTGTTCATGTGCTTCAGGTGAGAGTAGTCTAAGAGAGAAGTGCCTTTGGTTCACTGTAACTGCAAAGTCTCATGTCAAAGATCTTGTTGTAATAAAACAAATTTTTATCTCATGTACTGTACTTATTTGGAAATAACTGCAAGAAATAAATGGAAAGATTTATTGCTGCTACACAATATTTGTATGATCCATGAAAAAACAGTTCATAAACAGAATCAAAGTATTGTATAATATTTTCCAGATGTTTTATATATGTTATGTAATGGCAAATCTCACATCTAAAGGATGTAGCATAATGTCCTTAGTGGTTTGGCTGAGCAAATTTTTTTGTCACTTTCCTGTTACAGACAATGTGGTTGAATGAGTTTATCTCTTCGGGTGGACCTGTCTTGAAAGGTGAAATTAAATATTAACTCTGCATAATGGATCACATTCGGTAGAACGTGTACTCCTTAGTACCATGGGAGACTATGGTTGCTGCTATGTAAAACATGAATTATTCTTTTCCTTCTAACTTATTTTATTTTTACTTATGTAAGTCCTGTCCTGCTGCAAGCCAACCCAAACTATAGCTACATGCATTTTAATTGGTGTTTTCTTAATCCTATAAATTATCGGGGATGTCCTTAAAAGTTTTCTTAAATGTCAAAGAATAATGAAAATTACAATCCAGTGTGCAACTTTTAATACTGGTTTGAGCTCTCCCATTCAGCACCTTAAGGAGCTTCTTTCCTAATGAATACAGGAGCAGGTTTATTTTCTTGACTCCAAGAGGGTGCAAGAGATCCATCTGGGGTACAGAAAGAATGCAAGCATCTCCTAGGAAGTGAGCATCCTAATGAAGGCTGAGAGACAGAAAAGTGGTTTTGTACTTCTGTAAGATGACCACAGACAGACATGCTGCTCTGAAACCTATTATAACATATAACTGTTAAAAATAATTCAGTCTCTTACCTCAGATCAACCAATACAGCCTGACAAAATAAAATAGTTACACAGTTTTGCATTTTTCAACTTGCTGCACTCATGAGAGTTGTGCTGTGTGCACGAAAGGATTATAATCCGTGAGATAAAATTTCACTCTTTCCAGTAAAGGAAAGATAGTATGGAAAATGGCGGAAAAATGTACTTCTGCATAATTTGAAGCTCTTTGAAACAATTTCTTATCCGTGTTTCTTTCTCAGGGCACTACTGAGGAAGGAAGTGATTTCTACTTCCCATTTTTTACAGTTCCAAACACTAACAATCTGGACTCTTCTCATTTATTTCGACTTTTCTTGGACAGGTCCTTTAAACTCCTTTTATATGAATCAAGACTCTTTTTTTTCTGCTTTGAATGCAACATTTTATTTAGCTAATATTAAATAATTGACTTTGAAGTGTCATTATTATGCTGAAGCAAGAGGTTACACTTAGTTGGGGGAAAAAAACCTAAACACCAACCAAACCTTTGCTATTCAGGCTGTTCCCAGAAAAAGACAAAACATCTCACAAATCATCCAACCACACTATCTATACACCAGGAAATAGCAGAGAGGATTGCTCTTGATCTGGAGCCATACCACATTGTAGAGATTATGGGCTTGCTGACTTTTGAGGATACATTATTCTTTCCCAAGAAAAAGACTCTTTTATGCAACTGCTATGTTTTTTATTTATGGTAACTCACTGATCAAAGCAAGGAATGCCTTCAGAGAAACAAATAGTCTTGCAAAGAACTAAATCAACGGCATATCTTTCACTCACAGCACACAGACCTTTCTTTGATTCTGTGATGAGAAGGGGGCATACATATTCAAAACATTGCTTCTGGGCCTGCTATCATCATCACTACCAACACAACCACTAAGCAGGGACTCTGGCAGCAAAAGCAAATTCTGGTCCAAGTTGCATATTTCCCTCAAATTCACACAGCTGAGAATATTTAAAACTGGATCAAAAAGTGAGGGATATTGGGTTCACTAACATCTGCTGTTTCTTCCATTACTGTTACTTGATCATCCTGTTTCCTGATGGTGACTGGCAGGCATCAGATCTGTGCGCTACGTTAACATCCACTTTGGTTAGAACGAAGCAAGAATAACACAGACACATGAAACAACAACAGCAAAACACCTTTGTAATACAGGAAACAATGCTCATTGGAATACTCATAGAAAACAAGTGGGAGACTTTCTGGTTAATCATCGGATCAGACAGCATTCATTTACCATTACATTGAGAAATATTTGCCTTTACTTGGTCCTCTGTGAAAGAGATTGACCCACCATTTTCATGTGTCGGTAAATTAAGTCAGTGTTTGAGCATGTTGCCCAGTGAGATGCCTCTCAACTTAAATCAAGCTACCCATTTAACCACAAAAAAAAAAGAGCTCAAAACATCAAAAAAGCCACAGTATTGAACATGAAAAAGCCTGTATTGGAATAAGGTCTCTATCTTGCATTTAAATAGGCCATACCACTTCACTTTGTAAATAATATCCGAATATAAAATTACATATAAAGAAGAAAAAAGCAACTGTCTCTCAAAAGCTATTTGTGACAAAAAAAGAAAAATACTTTCTCTTTGGTTTACAATCATCATTATTATTCTATGGTAAGCACGTAGTTTTCTGACTTCTCCTAATTTCATTTGCAATCAGCTGGGTGCATCAGTTTCATTTAGAAAGAAGGCATTTATCCTCAGATTTTAGATTAGAAAGGGTTTCCTTCCAATCTAAAATAGTCTTGTGCTTCTAGTCTAATCTAATATAGTATTCAGTCAACAGTAAAAGGTAAGCACTTCCAGTGGACTATACGTCCTCACCTATTTTAATTGCCTAACTGTTCTCAAGATTTTTGGCTTTCTTCTTTAAATACCACCGGTTAATTTGGGCAACATGCCTCTATTACACAGCACCTTTTTGAAAATTAGATAAGCCAAATCCCACATTAAATGTCTGTATAGGATCCTTGACTTTATAGGCAGATGTAGGATTTTTTCTTCTTCTTTTTTCTTTTTTTTTTTTTATTCTTGAATACTTGATATTAGAATTGTAAGCTTAAGCAAACTCTAAGCTTCCAGCAAAAGCCTTACACATGAATATTAACACTTTCTCAGCCTTTAGGCTAAGACATGCTAAGTGGTACATGGGCTATTACTTTAATTAACGTGACTTGCTGTGATTATCTCAGACTGCTAATCATGGCCCAACAAGATACATATGACTCACATGTAAATAGATCCCCCTGCTCTAAGTGGGGAGCATGTATCTGCATACATATCACTCTTGCTCTACAGGGAATTACTGCTTTTTTTATCCCAGAGTAGTTTTTATGGCTTACCTACACGAGCAAGCTCTCTGACAGATGTATATGCAGTATTTTTAAAAACAGATGTGCTCCTGATGTGTATTTAACATTGTAAATACCTGGTTGTGCTGAAAGAAAACAAGATTTTTTTTTTTTTAACCTTATTAAGTACTCCACACTTGACACGATTCAAGACAGACAATTCTGGCTCACAAATCATGACTTGAATCACCAAGTATTATTTTCTAAGTAAATACCTTAGAGGTGATTTCAAAGGTAATTTGAAAGCACGATATGAAGATGTTGGAGTGTATCTGAGGGTCACCGAGCATTGGAACGGGTTGCCTAGAGAAGTTGTGACATTTCCCTCACTGGAGATATTCAAAAGCCCTCTGGACACAATCTGGAGTAGCATGCTCTAGGAGACCCTGCTTGAGCAAGGAGATTGGACCAGATAACCCTCTGTGGTTCCTTCCAGCCTTACTCATTCTGTGACTCTGTGGAGGGCAGAAGGTGACCAGCAGAAAATGTGGTACTTATGATGATGATGACGAGGAAGGACTCAACTCAGCTTGCCTTCATTTCAAGATGAATTACAATAATTTAATTTGAAAAAAATTAAATATATTCCTACTTGTGACCTCAGCACATCCAGGTAGGCTCCAAGACACAATATAAAGCCACGCACAGGTATTTTTAACTAGAGGATGAGTTTCAAGTCAGCAGTTAGGTAAATATTTTAACACTGCCAAACTCCGGTAACAATAGTATAAGTTTATCATAGGCTGTATGTATTTAAACCACATGTGCTTGCAAGATCATCAAAGATTTAATAAAGCTGACAAAGCAAGTTGATTAAATTAATAAAGCACTTAAATCCCAGACTCCAATCCACTTTTTCTTTCTTAATCGTCTTCCTCAATTAGATAACTGAATCAGAAGTGTGGCCACTAGCAACCTTCAAGCCAAATGGTAAGTTCTCTTTCAACAGATCATGATTATAACCATAATGCTTCTGCTCTCATGATTACACATCCAGACTAAATTTGGTACCTTTGGGGATGGTTTGAAAGCATCTGGAAAAGCACTAGGTTTAATCTAACTGGATCCTAACATGAAAAGCATCCCATGTAGTTGATCTAAAATGCATATGAGCAATTTTGATATCAGGCAGGAGAATTGACTTGGGTAAAAATTGAACTTCCTCTGCCACAGATTCGAGCAAACTATGAAGCCAGGATGCAATGATGTCTTCCTGCTTTCTTCACTTTACAAGAGGCGAGACTGATGTGCTGAAAGGCATTGGGACAGAATATGAAGTGGAGAAGGTAGAGACCGTATCAGGAAAACCCAGGGCTGATCTGAGTCAGAGGCTACTCCATCATCTGGACTTTGGTGGAGTACTCTCTGTAAAGTATCTGTAAAGTATCACTGTATCACTTTCTGCTGCAGAAATTCAAGAATGAGGGTGACAAGGCAGGTATTGCCTTGCGTTGGAGTGTATCCCACCCAAAAGAGGTGTTCCCATAACAGCATGTGTAAAAATATGAGCCTGCCTAAAATAAACCAAATAGACAGAGGGAAGAAACTTGCTGTTATGCGAATAAAAAGTTCCAAATTTAGTCAGATTAAAAAATACTCAAGTCACCATGTTTTGGATACTTTCAAAGTAAGAAGTAAAGTAAAATAGTAAATTCTTGTTGTACTCAATTTGATTTACTTAGCATGACAAAAAAAGCCTTAGTGAAAAAAGTCCCATTTTTTTCATTCAATTTACATTTTCTTGTGAAGTTATAACAGACAGACTAATGGAAATCAGAGCTACAAAGTAAGGGTTTTCCAATCATTACCCTTAATAAAGTCTTAGTCTGAATATTTTACGTTTTTTCATCAGTCTCAGCAAAAAGGTAAATGTGTGTGCTTGTGTATGTTCATGCACTTAGGTACACCAATGTGTGTGTGTGTGTACATGTATCTAGCTCTGAAGAAACTTGTTCGGTTCACATAATGCCTATTTGTCTTTTGGTGGGCTATATGACAGTGCTGCTATTTAAAGTTTCTCAGCCAAAGGCCAAAAACTTTGCTCATGGGCTTTAGATAGATGTACAGCCTGATTGCTGAAGGACTTCAGAGGACAAGTGCAGGAGAAAAGTAGGTCAGACAGAAAGGAAAAAAAAATAGATAAGGGGCTAGAAAGAGATATTCTGAAGACTTTTTTCCTAAGAGGTTGTTTCAATGTGAGTCTTGTCAGATGCTTCAAGTTTGAAATTTGCATTATCACAGTCTTTAAGAGCTTATTTAAAGTCTGAATACATTAAGAAACTTGACAGGAATGATCGAAGTACAAAATATTTCCCCAGTATTAATGACTAGCCTACATCTCTACACCTTGGGCAATGGACATCTTCTAGCAGATCATTAATCCCTTCAAAATACCCTGTCTTGAGGTCATTAAGAACTGAACACTGGAAAAATAAAATAAAATATGCATATGCTTTTTTATTTTTGAACTATAGAATTTAATTGGTATGTACAGAACAGGTCTGAAAAATTATTGCCTTAAGTGTTAGACAATCAGATTGACAGAATTGTCTCTCAAACTTCTATTCATATTATAATAATATATGCTCATAAATATAACTTTAATAATAACAAAAATATAAAAAGTATGTTTCAAATATAAAACATACACTGAAGCTAAGTAGACTTGTAGGTTTAACATAAGAATTGAAAGTAGATTGTGGAAACATAATTTCAAGCTTTTGGTAAGTCAAATATGTCATTCATATTAATTAAATAGAATGTAAAGAAAGAAAGGTCTTATTATTGCAAAATGTCTTCGTATTCTATTTTTATCTTCATCTTGCTTTAAATATTTATTTTCTTGAAATTGCAATGTGGGTGGTTGGTTTTTGAAGTTTCTACTTGCCATTTTTTACAGGGACTTCAGCTAAAGGCATGGCAATTTATTTCCCATGCTGAAGTGTGCTGGACCTGTTTACTTCTCTCCATCAGCTGTAGGAAGGACATATGAAGTATAAATCCGCACCGCAGTACTCCTATTAGGTAAGGTGATACCCATCTCCAGCCTAGGCTTCAACTAACAGTCCTGAAACTGTTTCTCTAAAGTAGTAAATGGAAAGAATCTCACTCGTTCAGATGACATGATTCACCAACTAAAAGGGAAGAGTTGGATGACTACTTCCTGAAAAAGTGTGGTGCTTCAAATGGATGGCATGAAATAAGAAGCGCTTCCTTCATATGACCTTCGGATCTGAGTTTAAACTGTAGGTTTATCAGTTTGCATAATGAAAAAGCTTTGATGAAAGCAACCTTCATTTAAACCAGGAAACTAGAAATTGTGTTCAGAGAGCAGGAATTTTTGTTTCAGAGGAGAAAAAAAGAAAATAAACTGGTTAAAGGCAATACCTATGTAAACAGTTTTCAAACCATGTATTTTCTTTGATTTAAACTCACTGCTGCATTTTACTGGAAGATAATGCAACAAAATATAAAATCACAGTTAGTACAAAAAGATCTAAAGCATTTTTTTAAAGAATTTTATCAATATTTGATAAAACAAATTGTAGTAGTTGTATGATGTCATCTTCAACATCTTCATAAATCATTTGGACACAAGACAGAAGAGATACTGAGTAAGTTCACAGATGATACAAAACTGGGAGGAGCTGTTGACTCCCACAAAGGCAAAGAGACCTCGACTTATTAGAGGACTGGGCAATCACCAACCATATGAAGTTCAACAAGGGAAAGTGCTGGACTCTGCACCTAGAATGGGGCAACCCTGGATGTACGGACAAACTGGGGAATGAGAGGCTGGAAAGCAGAGCTGTTGAAAGGGACCTGGGGGTCCTGGTCAGTGGCAAGTTGAACACGAGTCAGCAGTGCCCTGGCAGCCAGGAGGGCCAACCCTGTCCTGAGGGGCATCAGGCACAGCATCGCCAGCCAGGCAAGGGAGGGGATTGTCCCGCTCTGCTCTGCACTGGAGCGGCCTCACCTCGAGTGCTGGGGGTAATTTTGGTTACTACAATATAAAAAATGCATTAAGCTATAGGAGAGCATCCAAAGGAGGGCCACGAAGATGGCGAAAGGCTTTCAGGGGGAGCCGTAGGACGGGTGGCTGAAGTCACGTGGTCTGTTCAGCCTGGAGAAGAGGAGACTGAGGGGAGACCTCATTGTAGTTACAACTTCCTCGTGAGAGGAAGCGAGGGGCAGACACTGATCTCTTCTCTGGGGTGACCAGTGACAAGACCCAAGGGAATGGCCTGAAGTTGTGTCAGGGGAGGTTTGGGTTGGATATTAGAAACAGATTCTTCATCCAGAGAGTGGCTGGACTCTGGAACAGGCTCCCCAGGGAAGTGGTCAGAGCACCAAGCCTGGTGGAGCTCAAGCAGCATTTGGATGATACTCAGGCACATGGTGTGACTTGTCAGGATGGTGCTGTGCAGGGCCAGGAACTGGACTCGATGATCCTTGTGGGTCCCTTCTAACCTGGCATATTCTGTTATTCATGCCAGCATGAGTTCATTGTTTTGTGTGTGTCTGTACAGTTGCACAAGATTTAAGTGGTATCTCATGTTCCTGGGTGTCTTAGAAATGTTTTTCTTGGAGTGGCAGAAGGTCAAACTATGCTAAAATATTTTTTTCATGTATTTTATATGCATTTAACTGAAGACTTGTTCTAAATCAAATTTTAACTGACTTAGTAAATACCCCATTTTCAATCTCTCAAAAGATATAATTATTTTTTTACCTGTGTAGATAAGCAAATATTGGCTAATCCAGTTCCATAATTTTAATTTTCCCGTTATCATTCAGCTGATATTTTTCGTATACTCCATTCCAAAAATAAAAATGTAAGGAGTCTGGTGTAACATGATATATCTATTACATGGAAATTCCTGTTGCAAGGTTGGACTTCTGCTTCTTCATTAGACAACACTTCCAATACCCAAAGCATTGAATGATGCAAAACTTGTAAAATTAGGTCAAAGAAATTCAATGAATGCTATGCGTTAGGAGGGCTGATAAGTATCAAATGCATCTCATTGGGCATTTTGTCAATAGTAGGACTTATCTTCAAAATAAGTTTCTGCTGGCTTTTTTTTTCATTATAGTTTCCTCTTATGGTCCTGATGATAGCTTTTCCACCCAATGATTTTTTTCAAGTAGCAGTGAAACACTATTTCAAATCTGATAAACTTGAAAAGTTGCAGTGCACTTAAGATTGAGGATCTTTTTTCCATGAGGTAAGAGAAAAATTGCAGGAAAACCAATGTGTAGGAAAAAGGACTACTGGGGAATCTTACTGATTATTTGTTTGATATTTGGCCACTTACCTACTCCCAATCATCCCAAAAGAACCGGTATAGTGATAAAGCTCACTGTTTACCCATTTGTGTGTGTATGTGTATACAGATATGTATCTCATACAAGCACAGCTCTACATGTTTCTGAAAGTTGATATTGAGAATTAGTGGGAGTGATATTTCACTGCAGTGTCTGTGCTCTTTCACATGAGACCAAAGAAACTTCTTTTCCAAATTTTCCAACTTCACTTATTCTTTATTTATTCTCTTTTGCAGGGACTCTGAACATATTCATAATTTTTATTTACTTTCCCCATTTAGAAGATACCTTGAAAGATTAATGTTATTTCAAGTTACTTCAAGTAACTGTTGGTATTCAAATATTGTCTGCAATATATAGAAAGAATCATAGAAAATCTGGCACATCTTGCAGCAGATAGAACTATTTATTTACTACAAAGTCAATGTATTTCAGGAATGATCAATGTTGGGTCTTATGTTCATGAAGTAATAGCTGACAAATCCTGTACTGATGACTAGGCTTAAAATCAAGAGTCGACTGAGATCCTAGAGGACAAAAAGTCACGTGGCTCCAATGTGGTGATATCCGAACACAGCGGAGGGGTGCAGCTAACTAGGGAAGGCAACAAAGCCTATGGCACTGTCGTGAATAAAAATATTAAAATGGCCACTAAATAACAGCCTGAACAACACAAGAGAGGTAAGATTATGAAATCATTATTTTAGTATGGTTTTAAAATATTCTGATGGTTCATGATGCAATTACAGAGTCACAGATTGTCAGGTTGGATGGTGTATCCAAAGTCACCTCCTCCAACTCCCTACTCAAAGCAGGTCTAATCCAAGCAGGTTGCAAAACACCTCCCAAGACAGAGATCCCCCTACCCCTTTGAGCAGCATGCTACAGGATTTTACTGCTCTCATGGTTAAAAAATAAAAAAATGATAACAAAAAAATCATAATATGCAACTAAATTTCCCATGTTCCAAGAAATAATGATTTTTATGTTACTAGGATTTTGTTCCTTTTATTCTACACTATTTCGTACAGGGTTTTTCTGTTGTAATGTTAGAAAATCATGAATTGTGATGTTTGTGTCTCCAATAAATTGGAATATGTCCCTCTCATATCAACAGAGATACAAAAATACAACTTCGCAAATGGCAAATGCTTTGTTCCCTTCATCACTCAGACATCTACACACTTACCTTGCAACATGTTGTGACCTTGTAAAAACATCTGATTATTATGTGAGCATCACCAAAGTGTCTTTCTCAAACTTGGAAGGCTTTCTTACTCCCTTCTTGCCAGCTTTTTTAGATTATTTGCATTATGTAATGGGTTATAATTTCATTTTTAATTAAATAAACATTATTTTAACCAATTAAATTATTCTACTCCACAGAAAAACAAATATTTAATTAAACCTCTAGTAATGGTAAAGCAAGCTTACCAATGTGTGCATTTAGGTTACAGCAAGGCTTTCTTCCAGTTTCTGCAAGTTTATTATTCTTTTTGGGAAAGATTTTTCCTTCAGCGAGTCACTCCAGGTGCAGCCCTCAGAAGGCATTTGATACATAGAAACAGAGGATTCTACACTGCATTCTTCTGTCTCAGTGGGAAAAGATATTTCTCAGCCTGTAATAATCTGCAGATAAACAGCAAAAATTTTGGACACATTCCCTGCGTACCTCTAGTCTTTCCTTGCCTATTCAAGGCACAGCATAACACCATTAAATTCAAGGTGTAAATAGCCCTGCACAGAAGAATAAAGGAGATTTATATTTGCATTATTTCAATTTACATAAACATAAAAGAATTATGTTCAGAGTCCAGATCACTACTATTTCTAGGATGTACAAAGCACACATTAGTCAAGGAAAAATTGTTAATGTTTTTGCTGCAGCTGTTTTAGAGAAAGACTTTGGAACACAAGAGAATGTTAACGTGTTGCTTAAGGATATTATGATGCAGACCACATTCAGAATCTTCTGCCATCTCCTTTCCAAATTTAAGTAACTCAATGGATGAAGAACAAGAAATTGAAATTTTGCATGCATACAGACAAAGACACACATATACATACACAAATCCTCATGTATTTAAATATCACTACAATGCCTGTAAATATCACTATGTAAATATGCACACTAGATACATATGTAGAGGTACACGTGTATGTGTTCATGTGTGCATTAATTAATTTTTTTTTTTTCTTACTTTATGCCCCTGTATGCATGTGTAGCCATATATGTATACAGACTGACTATGAGAGTGAGCATACAGATTCCCTGATATTTATATTCAGAATTAATTTACAGTTTTATGGCTTCTGAACTGAGAGAACTACTTATGCTGTAATTCCAACTGTGAGTCAGTGTGATGGAAATAAATGCTTAATGAAAATAGCCCATAAAACTGTTGTATTTAATAGAACATAACTGAAAAATAAAGAGATAACAAGGAACAATGATCCTCCCACATATTTTGGAATATTCCTTTTTAAAACATTTCTTTGTAAACAGCAATCTAATCAAAGACAGTCCTGAAGAAACAGTTTATCCTTTGTTGTGGCCTTGAACTTTGACTCAAACAATCCTGCTCTGTAGTCATCTGGTGAACATATGGGTATTGTTCATCCCCTAGATAAATGCAGGCCAAACCCACAGATCCATTTTGTGATGTTTTAGGACTGCAAGACAGACAATACTATGGCTTGATTCTTCTCCCTGGGCTTAGAGGGTGGAGGATATATTGGTAAGGAGATTGTCAATTGGATTTATGCAAAGGAAATCTTTTTTGAATCAGGTTTAGGCTGGATAAACGTAGACAGACAGCAGCCCCAAGCTGCCATTAGGTTAGGGTTGAGAAAGCCACAAAGCCTACAGCTCCAGAAGTGCTGCACCTGGAATGGACACACCAAAGAAGCACAGCACTCCTTCTTCCAGAGTTTTCTAATTTGGACCACCAAAGACACTGGGGGCTTCAGCTGCAGACCCACACTGCACTTATCGTTAGGGGTAGGGTTCAGAGTGCTAAATTATGCTTAGAGTTGAGGGTAGGGTTGGCCTTCGAACAGCAACAAAGGTTACAGCTTTGGGGACAGGAGGGATGGAAAAAAGCATTCCAAAGAGGAACAGCACTGCTCAAACATCTCTGCTTGAAGAAATTTCTTATCTGGGTCACCTATGATGCTGAGGACCTCAGCCTCACCCCCAAGACACCATTAGAGTCAGGGTTAGGGTGCAGAGGGGCATGAGGCAAACAGATTCAAGGATGTTTTACCTGTACCTGGAATATGCATGTCAAAGGAAACATGGTACTGCATGGACATTCCTGTTGCCGGAGTTTGGGATTGAGAAATGCAATCCTACACCAAACACATCATGCAATCTGATAGAATGATAGACTGATGGAATGGCTTTAGGTTGGAAGGGACCTCATAGGCCATCTAATTCCAACTCCCCTGCCATGGGCAGGGGCACCTTCCACTAGACTGGGCTCCTCAAAGCCCCGTCCAGCCTGACCTCAAACACATCTATGGAAGGCGGGCACCCACGACTTTTCTGGGCAACCTGTTTCAGTGCCTCATCACCCTCATAGTAAAGAGTTTCTTCCTAATATCTAACCTAAACCTACTTTCTTTCAGTTTGAATCCAGTCCCCCATGTCACTACTTTGTAAAAGGTCCCTCTCCATCTTGTGCACTCCCTTCACGTACTGGAAGGTTGCTATAAGGTCTTCCTGGAGCCTTCTTTTCTTCAGGCCAGCTCTCTCAGCCCGTCTTCACAGGAGAGGNCCGTCTTCACAGGAGAGGCGCTGTAGCCTTCTGACAATATTTGTGGGCCTCCTCTGGGCTCATTCCAACAGGTCCATGTCCTTCCTACGTTGTGCACCCCAGAGCTGAACAAAGCCCTCCAGATGAGGTCTCACCAGAGTGGAGTAGAGGGGCAGAATCATCTCCCTCGACCTGCTGGTCATGCTCCTTTTGGAGCAGCCCGTGATATGGTTGATTTTCTGGACTACAAGCACAAATTGCTGTTATATTGATCCTCTCGTTCACTAACACACCCAAATCTTTCTCCCCAGAGCTGCTCTTCATCCGTTCACTGCCCAGCCTGTATTTGTGCTTGGGATTGCCCCAACCCAAGAGAAGGACCTTGCACTTGTCCTTGTTGAACTTCATGGGGTTCACATGAGCCCAGTTCTTAAGCCTGTCAAGGTCCCTCTGGATGGCATCCCTTCCCTCCGGTGTGTCAACTGCACCACACTTTGGAGCTCTGTACATCTTAAAAATAATCACTGAAGTTCAAGTGATAAAAATAATTATTTACCAGAAGCTCAACATTTCTGCTAAAAAACATTTAGCAATGAAACAAAATGATTAATAAAAAATATTCTCTGTACTTTGTCTTGCAGAAATGAAAATACTGTAAAATACAGTCTATTTGCTGAAGTTTGTGTGGAATCCAATTCTATGTCATTAAAAAGATATCTCTCCATCACATTTTGACATTTTCAGCATATTTTACTGTCCTTTTGACCCTTCTGATAACAAGGATATTCTCAGACCTTCTCCAAAGAAAAAACCCCACAACCCCAAAATATAAAATCAATGTAAAATGACAGAATGCAATGAAAGCAATTTTGCAACATCAAAATTTAAATGAGCAGTAGGATTTCTGGATGCTTATCAAAACCAAGCCAACTAATATTTTAAAGTGTGACAGTTATTCCTGCATACACTAAAAATGATGGAGTGAGCCAAAGTCAGTAAAACCCTGTGTCATCACAGAACACTTCAGTAGAATTTGCATCCACAAAACAATTTAGAAGTTAGTTTGCTTTTGTGGAGGTTTGGTTTGTTATTCCATCACAAGCACTGTAATGTGGAAGGTTTTCTGTGGCTCAGACTGGCATCAGTAGCATGCTGCAGTTCTACAACACCTTTTGTTTTATCTAGAAGTATATGCACTTCAGTTATTTAAACACCTGACACATCCATCTTCTTGGCGTAAGGGAGGAGTCAACTCAATGAGTATTTGCTTACATGGTTGTCTTAATTGTATGTAGTCACAACACTGAACATATGCCCTGTGTACCTTTTGAGAGCTGCTTAAATGAAATCGATCTCCATTGATTTAGAACATGGTTAATTTTTTTTTTTCAAATACAACCTATTTATAGTAACTGTAACTGTTCTATAACCAGTCCCTGAAACAGCCAATTGGGATAAAAATTTCTTTGTACTCAGTGCTGTGGAGGTGGCACTTTTGCATGTCATATACAAGTGTTCCTTGAAGTTCTGTATTAGAACTGGAAATTATTTCTTTTTCAGTTTTGTCACAACTAAATTGAAAATAAAAATTAAAGTTATTTTGGGTTTTGCAGAACCTGAGAGCTGGAGATAAAAAAATGAAAATCCCATTTACTCATGAAGATTCTATTAATTACAAATCATACTTACATTTGATTATAATTCTTTGTTCCACATTTAACAGGATTCTCTCTGGAAATAAAAGTCACTTAGTCAAAGCTGATTCAACAAAGTTGGCGATGCTTCACTGTCCAGTTCTTAGCCTTTTTCCAGAAGGTTTCTGACA
The DNA here is from genome assembly GCA_013398855.1 of Mohoua ochrocephala. Lineage (NCBI taxonomy): Eukaryota > Metazoa > Chordata > Aves > Passeriformes > Acanthizidae > Mohoua > Mohoua ochrocephala. The sequence continues at coordinate 4,743 of VZTA01025929.1, read as the reverse complement.
GAACATTGCCTCAGGAACCATCTTGCCTTGAGCAGCTGACACTATCTTTAAGCAAAAAAAAAGTGGAATATATTTCTATTTCTCAGAATTTTTTTTTCTTGTATTCTCCAGTCATTTGGTCTGGTCTAGGTAACAGATCTCATTATAAATGATGGTAAAAACCTAACAGATAAAAAAGAAAATTAAAACTAAAAACTGGAATGTGTACTGGGAAAACTGAAACAGTAAATATTTTGTGTGTGGGATCCCACTGAAGTGAAAATAATGGAGTCTTTCATCCCATTTGTGGTTGTGGTTGCAACTGCACGGTAAATGTTACTTCCAAAAAGAGACATAACTGTCCAACACAGATGTTAGATGTTTTCATTAGACTGAAAGTGAAACTACACCAGTTTGGAGACCACCGAACTTAAACCTTGTGCTGTTTAAACTGTGTTACAGACAAGCATACAGAATTCAAGAAAACACAAAATGAAAGAAAAAATAAGAAACAGAAAGAAGTTCTGGGACCCAGCCTGTATTTTCAGAGAATATTTTTGGTTTATTTAATTTTATCAGCTGTTGGAAAGGAGGCAGTCCAAGCAGGGAAAAGCATCAGAAAAAAAGCAATCCCAGCTTTTCCTGCATCCTCATAAATACACACAGATACTACTGAATGCTACTGACTACCCATACTTCCTCCTGTTTTCTCTGCTTAAGAGCATCCACTACGTTTTAATGTACTTTAATAATTTAAATATAAATGTCAATAACATTCAATGGTATTTAACAGCAAACTGGTAAATAATGGTAAATACTGGTAAAGGGCTGGATAAGTTTTCCACAGAGATATGTAACAATGTAATTTTATGAACAAAAGACCATTTTCAAAATAGAAAAGGTGGTGTAACATTAAAGAAAAACCAGCTCTGCATATTGGCAGCATAAGTTAAACCTCACAACGATTCTCAGGAGACAAATGCTGTTATATCCTTTCCCATATGAAGGCTCAGCGAGGCAAAGCAATTTTTTGGAAAACACAAGTGGCTAATGTTGAGTGAGGCAGAAGTTTTATTCCCAGGGGTCTGAGTTCGCACCCAAAGGAACATCCAAACAGCGCTGCCCTTTTACTGCCATCCTTGCCAAACTATTTGAAAGAGTCATCTATTCCAAGAAGGCAATTTTGACAGCAACTGGTACTGCTTAAACATATACTAACCGTGTCAAATTGAACTGAATGTAATGCTGGGAAACCTTAATATAGGCCATTAGAAGATGTAAGGAGATAAACTACACATAAGGAGAAAATGCTGTCTCTGGCCATCTGCTTGTCCTGGTAACACACAGAAAATCTGCAATACACAACAATTCCCTCAACTTGCTGAACAGCAGGTGCCCATCTTTTCCTTCAGCTGTCCAAAAATTGTTCCCTTACAACTATCCCTGTTCTCCCTGAAGGATTCTTTCATAGTTTTGTAATGCAAATTTAGAATAAGGAGGAACAGGTTCTGTTTGAACTAGAATTATCTCAATTTACCTGGTAACCCATGGATATAGATCCTTATTCTGTCCTGTGAGCCTTCTACTTAAATGAACAATCACTTTTTTTCCCCCTGGTGTCACATCTTTTATAGATGAAAACGACAGCAGTATTTTACAAACAATAAAAAGCACAGGGTGTGAGGACTGTGAATTAGGAATCCTGTTTCCACTGTGCTGTTTTTCTCAATAAATGCTAAACCATAAGTAAAGCAATAAAGAGAACCAGAATAAGTTATTGTCTTACATCCTTAGCAATCATTTTTGTCTTCACTTGAAAGGAGGCTATTGTTGGTTGAGGTCCTAGGAATGTCAGGCTGAGATGTTACAGAAGGAGTGGAGAAGGGTATTCCACGCAAAAAAATTCACCAGGTAGGGGATCAAAGGTCAAGATATGGCAATATTAAATTCAATAGACAACCGTGTGTCTTTTCTGCAGGTATTTTGAATGTCTATGTTTTTAATTACATGCCATATACATTCTGGAAAATTCTTGTACCCCACATTTAAAATTTAATGCGGTAGATTAAGATTTTGGTACTGCTAAAATAAAGAATTAAAGCTCCAAATTTACAATCTCATCACAAAGGAAATATGAATATCAAATTAGATGTTAGGCTATGATCTCAGCAGCCACTAAACAGCCACTTCCATGTCTTTAGCTGCCTCCTCATTCATCCTGGGGATTCCATGACCACTCATATAGCTTTCATATTCGGCACTTCTGCATAAGTCTCTTGATATTCAGAAACTAGATGGCACCATGCCTTCAGTTGTGTGAGGAGTTTGATCAAATAAGCATGTTCTAGTTATGGATTAACACCAATCAAAACATTCACAAATTGCAATTGTGACTGCATTGATTGTGGTGTTTCCACAGTGCACCCTTCACAGCATGTTGTAGGTTAGAGCAATCCCTAGAAAGACGTGCATTTAAAGCTCCCTTTAAAAGGATTTTTATGTAAGTGGATTGGTTGCTCCGCTCTCCAGGGAAAAAGGCTGTTTAGCCCTTCCATCAAAGTCACTGTGCAGAAAGAGAGAAGCTCATGAGGGCTGTGGGTGAAACATGGTCTTGGTGATGAGGGCACTTATCTGGAAAACAGTATATTTAAATTCCAAGAGACAGAGAATGGAATTAACCCACTTTTACACCCTAGGGAAATGTTTAATCTCCTACTAAATAAGAAAGGGGAAACAATGCCAGCAAACGGTACCAGCAGCCTCCTTTCCTTTTTACAGAAAACCTAAACTGCCTTTGCAGTCAACTGACAGGTTGCTGTTGTATAAAACCCTGCAACAGGCTAACTTAGGGTTTGGGCATCCTACCTGAACTCTCAGAGGGGATCCAAATTTGAACCAATCTGTGCTCCAGTAGCTCAGATCCCTACGTACAATCCTAAAATTGAAAAACTGGGAAGTCTATGAAATTTAGGCCCCTCCAGAGCATTATTCCTGTGGCTAAGCACCACAGAAGATTAATTTTGATCACAGATTTACTTTAAGGACAAAAATTGCAATAAAGCTTATTTTAGAGGCCTACACACAGTACCAGATCTCATCCCTAGTGTTTCAGTGTTACAACTTCTCCAAGAATACCATCAATAATTTCTCTCAGTAGTAGGCAGCTATTATGAGGGTGAAATTGATATACAGAGTTAATGTGATGATAATAGTAGTATCTAGGAAGCTAGATGAAAATGATATGACATAATACCACTTAAAATGTTGCACAGTATTAGAGACACATTTTAGTCCTTATGATTTGTTTTACCCTTAGCAGGTTACATTAATCTCCTGTTCCAATGACCCTGTTTATGTCTGACGTGGGCTGTAATTTTAAAACCAGCATCTCTTTTCAAGTTCTCTGGCTTCCAAACATTGCAAATTAGAGACTACTGGTAGAGTCAGGCTTTACATTACATTAAAACGGATGTAGGTCTGTTCCTTTTGCAACTATGATTTTTTTTTTTTTTTCCGATTCTGTTCCATTTTAGGGATCTAAATGAGCAGCAGAGAGGAAAACTCTTTGCATTGTTAACACAGCTCAAGCCTGGGTTAGGAGAAATCCTCTGGAAGAAGGGGAGGTGCTGCTTTCCCTGACAGCAGCTGACCTTGCTCAGCTGGGAGAAGCTTCTGGAGAGTAGGGTGTGAGCAGCAGAGTGTGAAGGACACAGAGCAAGCAGAGGGTCCACAGCAGGAAGAGGCTGGGCAGCCCCAGAGAGGATAAGTGACCAGGCACACGGCCAGGCCTCCCAGAGGCTATAAGAAAAAAAAAAAAAGATTTTTCTTTGGACAGGGAAGGAGGAGAGGCTGCTGGAAGCAGAGAAACTGCTAAAAGTTTCTGGCAAAGATCATGACTACGGTTAGAGGACACATTATACATGGGAGGGAGAAGGAGATTTTTTTTTTCCCCATAAGGGGAAGATTTAGGATTTGTTGTTTATTATAATGCTGAAAGAAACTTAACTTTTAGTTTAGCAGTCCTGATGATGCTATGCTCACTTTAAATAAAAAGTTCATGTAATTTAATCTCAAATCTCACATTCACTGGCAGACATATCAGACTGAGAAATGTTTCTTATTCAAACTCTTTTTCATTTTTAAAGAAGTATCACTCACTCAGTAACTCTTTATTATTTTAAAACATTTGCAGATATTCACTGATGGGAATGTTTTTGACTTGCTGCATCTCAAAGGTTCAGATAAGACCAGATGAGAAAGCCTATCATCAGATTTCAGGTGTACTTAAATGACTTGAGTTTTCACACTGGGGAAAACAGTGCCACCTCCCACCTCACCCCCTCACCCCCAAGCAAAGCAAAGCAAGACAATACAAAATTAATAACTGAACACCTGAATCATCTGCTTAACCCAGGCAACAATGTCCATTGTCATCAGTGACCTCATCAGTGTCACTTCACATAGAGGATTAGCTGTGTAAAGTAGAACAGAGACAAAATTCATTCCCATTAGAAATGTGAGTAAAATATTATCCTGTTGATCGAACAGAAGACAGACTGAAAGAAAATATCCCATGGAAACCTATGTCAAGAAAGAGACTGCCAGGAAAGGTAAGGCCAAGTAAGCAATGGTCATTTCAGCTCCTCAAAATTGCAACAACTTTGTGGCTGAATTCCCTCTGACCCTGCTAGGAAGGAAACCTGGGCGCTCCTGATGCTAAGTGACAGGACCATCCTCATAGCGTGATGCCTTAGGTTTTAACTT